>JARYHS010013630.1:294293442-294465512 GCA_031002005.1 Vandiemenella viatica
TAAAAGTAACACCTGAGCAGTAACTTAAATATCTGTTAAGTCATTCAGTATCAAAAGGATCACACACATTATCAATTGTCTATGATTCTTTAAAAATAAAAAAATATGAAATTTTCTCCAAAATTCACAGGTTTCATCAATTTTCATTAGTTTTGCCCGTTTTCGTAATTTTCACCAAAGTTATGTATTTTTCAATGAGATTAAACGTTATTGCCAATTTTTGCAAATTTTTTAACATTTATATATTTTTTCGCAAAATTAACACTTGTTTAAAATCTCATGACCCGTGTATGCCATGCAGTTCTTTTCCTCCGTGTGTACTGATGTTTATATTCTTATAATTTAGTGAAATCTTGGATAACTGCGATGGTATCTGTTCGATATAAATGTTTTTATGCCTTATTGTTTTGTTAAGTAACTCAGAGATGACGGTTCAGACCTTCTTACAATTAATTTACATATGCAATACTGTAGGAAAGTATGAGTTAGAGCCAACTCGTAATAGAATTGTATTCCATTGCAACTGCAAATGATACACCAATGATGGTAGCAATCAGTGTGGGGTTCAGGGCTAGGGTGTTCAAGCTCTCCCCCGCGAAAGTGTTTAAGGTCCACACCCCAACATCGGAATTTTTTAGATTTGGAGACCTTTGTTTTTTTTGTTTTGTTTTTTAGCCCTACTGATCTTTTAAGGCCGGCATGACTATTAAAGCATACCCTTACCCGACTCAAGGCCCCCCTCCTCCACCAAACGAAATCCGCTCAAACCCATCCCCAAACCAAACCAAAATCCGCTCGCTCAAGCCCCTCTCAAACCAAAATCCTGGATCCGCCACTGGTAGCAGTTTTAACTTATGTTATGTATCTTCCGACATTTACCTGACCATCTTACTGTAGACTATCCTAACCTGTAATACTTTGTATTGTAGTCAGTTGAGGAGATGAACATATCACCAACTGTTTGTCATTTTTTCAAAATCCTTGTTTTCACTCAGATTCATGTATTTTTTTAAATAATTTTCATGATTTTTGCCAACTTCCGTGATTATTATCAAATTTATGGAGTTTCTCACTAAAATTAATTATTTTAACCAGTTTTGGAGATTTTTCAACTATTATATATTTTTCGCAATAATTACACGACTTTTACACTAGTTCACAATTTCTGAGTGTAATCTGATTATTGAAATATGCCACGCAGTTCTATGTGTGTACTGATTAGTGTATGTAAGTGAGACCTTGTATGACTATGTTAGTGTGCCTTATGTCGATTAGTCTATTATTTGTTGTCTCCGTATACAATCTGCAAGCACCTTTAATCGATAACATTGAACTCTATGAAGCAAACACCTGTACTGTCAATCCTTTTCATTTCTTAACTCGACTGTCATGAAGTGCGACTGTAATAGTCTGATAATATAATCAGAAATTACTCCATGTTCGGATTAATGGAAACATTCGCAGAAAAAAAATCTCCCAAAGAAAGAAGGCAACTACTAAGTAATGAATCTTATATTGCCTTTAAATAGCACATATTTTACTTTCACCTTAATTTATATAAGCTAAACTGTTCCATCACATATTTCGAAAAATCTAATTGCATAGATCTGTATATCAATTAATTGCAAACGAGTGTGTGTTTTAAATTTTTGTAGGATATGTATTGAGCGAGTAACTGTCCGATAAATATTTCAAATATTTATTCATCGCGATATGTGATCAATAATTCACATCCTGCAGTGCACCTATTTACGTGTTCAACTATTCAAAGCGCCCTTATTGGGGACGGACAGTAAAAGTGGTACCATGATATATTTCGAGAAAATCTCATGAGAAAATTTCTTTTTTAAAGTGACATATATAATTTTGTTTTACCTTCTCCGGGTGAGTAGCTTTCTTAATGCAATGTTACATTCTTAATGCCTGTTTCTTTCATAATAAATGTACTGTCTTTGTGGAAGGTTTGCGCTAAATCCACTGTATAGTGCTAATAACTGATGGTGAACACACATATTTTGAGCTTGTAAGTGAGGTTGTCATTAATAAGCTCCATAGTGCCTTATTGGTGCTAGACATGAGAAATCTTGCTTGCTGAGAGCAGGTGCACTGCCAGACAAAGCTCTATTCACTATTGTGATAATACCCGACAAAAACCTGCCGCAATCTGGTCAGTATGATATTAATAACTTCCTTTATTATCCAAATTAGGTTTAGTGAGGCAACATGTCTTGTTATAGGCCTCTTTTGTTACCCTGGATCCACCGAATGGTAGTTTAGAGGTGGGAGGGGTAGATAGATAGATATGTTCACTTTGATCCCATGTGAGAATAATCTTGGGGATGTGGAACAATACAAACACTTATTCATAATGTCAATATTACTATATAATTGATAATATTATTATATATTGACAACACGTTAGCTATAACCAATTAGTATAATCAATATCTCCTGTAATCTACAAATACAATTCCGAGTTAATTACTACTTATTATGTGGTACAGTGTATACACTTGTTACCAGCATCTAATAACCAGTTATTTTTTTACCAACCAGTTACCATAATAAGTTTCACTGTAATCTACAACTACATATTATATCATGTTAGTTACTATTTATGTGGAACATTACACAAACTTATTAACAAAATATCAGTTATATTACCAACAACTCATAAGCAGTCAATTACTTAAAAACCTGTTAGTATGATAATTTTTGAGTGCATGCTATTCCATGTTAGTTACTATATATGAGTGAAATTTTGTAAACAGTGTAATTACTTCATTTGTCAAAAGTTTCAATAGAAAGAAAAACCATATATCATTTTTGTAATTTTGGACAACTTTGTCACCTTTTCCTTCTATACATCATATATACTATTTTATCAGTCATTCTTAGTTTCCAAATTTCAAGAAGAAAATTCTTTTACAGAGTAAAATGGGTTCTGAAGAAGAAACTCTTTCAGTTTGGACTTATAGTTGTGTTTTCGTAGATAACATTTAATTTCTGTTGGTAAGACATTGAATAAGGAAGCTCCAGTAAATGTTATCCCCTTCTGTACAATTGACTGATTTGTAATCCTTGTGAATATTATATTAGATTAAGGAGTGAAGAGTGGTGAGGGAGGAGGGACGGTATGATTGACAGTTCAGTAATTGGTTTTTGAGCCAGTGACCTCCTCCCTTAACTACTGAATTCCTACGCCTCTAGATACATATTTTCTCTCTTGCTGCTCAAAAATCAGAAATAATCTTTCTTAACAAAAACAGCTGTGCAGCAATGTAGTTAATTCAGAACTCAAGACACCTAATGGGTGACACGTGGTAGCGTCATCTCTACCACCTAAAAGTTGGTGGACATAATTTCTTCCATATATGGTTGCAGGTGGAATATATTTGTGGAAGTTAATTATATCGTTACCAAAAGGTTCTTGTTAAAGTCATCTTTTTTACATTAACGTAAAATTTTAGATTAAAATATAGACGGACGTCAGCTTCCTTTACTTAACTCTGGTAAATCTGAAACAGTAAGGTTGAAACATTTATTATGATAAGGTGGCTTACCTATAGTGTCTGGTTTGGTTGATTGTATATGCATGTAGCCGCTCTCTTCTATCAAATCTGCGAACTTTTCACTAACAGGATATACTTTGTCTACATATTGTTCCTCAACTAGAAGTGAAGGCCAGAGACTGCCAAGAATCCTCTTAGCAGTGCTTGATAAAGTCATAGAAGCGCACATATTGGAATGCATTCCCAGAATTCTGTAACAAAGGATAATATGTGAGTGCGTCTTCTGTCCATGAATCATTCGCATATTCATACACAAAATATAAAGAGTGTCCTATATAGAAGATATGCATTTATCTTTTACGTCATTTTCAGCGGCATATAAAATTACAAGACTAACTGAAGGAAAAAGTGATATGCGTATTATGAGACAAGTGTGCAGTATGAAAATCTTTCATAACGCTGTTGTTACGTAAATAATTTCTTCATAAGAAATTATATATGTTATTTCTGTGTTCCCCAGTCCCGGTAGCCCAGTTGCAGGGGGAAATGATGGAATGTAATTATGAACATTACCTTAATTTTTACGATTAAAATAAAAAAAATGCAAATGCGTGGTATTCCCCACCTCGTAGGGTAATGACACGCATGATATGGGGTAATAACACGCAATACAAACAATGAATAAAAATGGACAATACATGCTATTTTTATTTTCTGTTAGTTTATTTTATTAATTAGATGTACTAAACAGTACATTATTGAAGAAAATAATGTTTTGTAAACTTTTCTTTATATATGGGTGTGTAAATAGTGCATTTTCTTGTATAGCAAACATCACACTTGTAATGTTTTGAAGTGTTCCAGCCATTACATTCTTCATGGCTCTACCTAATACCCAAAACACATCGGTACCCTAGTTCTCCATCTTTCCCTTGGTATTTTTCGTTTTCATTCTTGTACGCAGAGTAGCTTCGACAATCCCATACTTCTCTTATTTTTCTTCCTGATTTTGTGGCATCAAGACCCTTATGAAGCTCCTCTTAAGTCCTTTTTACTTTCTGGTTTTTTATTTTATAATATCTAGTAATCTGAACTATAAAAAAATTCGTTGGAATTGAAAATATAACTAAATAGTTTTATTATGAAGGGGGAATACCACGCACTTGAAGAGCCGCGTGCCAATACCCCAAAGTGAGTTCGAGGACTAACCTAAGCAGAAGTCTGGTCTTAGTTCAAATACCTAGACAGATCTACAACAAAATGAAAGGTTACATCTAGGGCTAGTAGTTGATATGCAAAAAAATTGCATTAAAGCAACTTATGGTAGCACTTACCTTGCAAAATATAGCTGACAAAAATTACATCAAACACATTGAAAATAAACCTAACTTTACTACCGCCACAACGCAATCAGAAAATGTCTGGCGTGGGTGACACTGTAGTTTTTACGCCTGCCAGAAGGGTTTAGCACCAACTGGCCAAAGCCCGCGCCATTCAAAATGCGTAATTCAGCCTGCGTGTGATTACCCGTATGCCTATATTTCCCCCGCTCTCCCCTACTATCGTTTGAACGCTTCCACGTCAATAACTATACTTGAATGGAATAAAAGTTGCGTTTAAAATGGATGTGATTACTCTAGGTCAATTTTTAATGGACCTAGATGTAGAAATGATGATATCAACATAGGATATTTTTTGGGTTATTCAATTAAAAACTGTTTTATGGACTTTTGATTATATTCGCCTATGAGAAAAATCGATCACGGAAAAAGCGCTTTGCAATTGCTAATTAGATTTTCATAAGAATACATTATACTTATTTTTTTTTAAAATTTCTGGATAGCACTATTACAGCAAAAATTTTTAAAGCTTAGCTCATTGGTTTATTTATGTTGTACTTTTATTTTACTGCGTGTCAGTCGGTTCATGACTGATCTGGAATCATCATTGGCTGCTAAGATACACACATCACACCGAAGGGCTAAGACTTGTTTCATTGAACAAATGGCTAAATCTGGTATATTACCTCTCTGAAAATATGAAATTATGACAACCGTATAACTCTAATTGAGATTACGAGAGAATATAACTAATTCGTCTCTATAGTAAACTAAGATTGAAAATTCAAAGTCCTGAATTAATCTTGATATACTTTAAATTATAATTTATTTGTGAATTGTTATTTTCAATGTGATAATACGATCAACTATATCGTTGTAATTACTGATTTTGACTGAAAATCATAACTCCTACCAGCCTGGTAAATGATTAACAATGTTAGATTAGAAAATAAGCTTACCGATCGGGGAAAAGAGTAGACATATGAGCGACAATTAATGATCCCCAGTCTCCGCCTTGGATATAGAACTCTCTATGTCCAATCCTCTCCATGAGGTCCCTCATGACGACGGCGACTTGGGCGGCACCAAGTCCAGGCCTGGCCGCTCCCTGTGAGAAGCCGTACCCTGGCAGTGACGGAACCACCACCTCGAACACGAAGTCGGTGCCAGGGCGCGGCGTCGTCAGCAGCGGTATGACGTCATAGAACTCTCTGACGGAGCCGGGCCAGCCTTGCAGCAGCAGCAGTGGCAGCACTGTCGTGCCGGCGGGTACCGAGCGCGGCTTCACGTGCAGGAAGTGGAGGTCCAGCCCCGACACCACCGTCTTGAACTGCGGGAACTGGTTCAGGAACTTCTCGCGCTCCTGCCAGTCGTACTTGGTGCGCCAGAACTCCAGCACCTCCTGCAGGTACTTGGAGTTGAAGCCGTATTCGAAACCAATTCCTTCCAGAGGAGCAGTTAGTGATGGAACTGATTTCAGTCGTTGTTTGAGATCCTTAATGACCTGAAAATTAAAAAATTCAACCACTCATCATATTAAGTCTTCTATAGATATATGTAATGGCCTGGGGCTTGCTGGTTGTTTGTTCTGGCATTACGCCAGAACTACCAAGCCAATTTAGAAAGGGTTTTCACAGCTTAAAAGCTTATGTTCTACCTTAAAATCTGCGGTATGACTCTACATGGTGGGCGCCGGAGCTCTAATCTTTTCTTAACCTCAACATTTTTAGCGTTATTTTCAATTATTTACATAAGTGCCTGAGGAGATTTCTGCAGTAAGAATATGGGAATAGTATTATATCTCGGGTATCTCTTGCTAATTCTACTCGTCATGGTTAAGTCTTCACTTACGAGAAATCGCAGTTTAAAAATGTGATTTACTCATTGTAGCCCACAGTAATTTGTTTTCTTGTGTCTTTTGTTTTTGGATATTGTATGAGGTATTTTTTTTATAAAATTTCCCTTGAGATTAATTTATTGTTCACATTAGGAAAATTTGATGAATGTATATTTAATTAGTGTAAAATTCATCTCATATTTCATTTACTTTTCTATATTACAGTTTTTCCTAAATAAATTTCGAACCATACTGCACACATATTAAATTTACCCATACACCTAGGTCCACGCCTACTAAGCAGAGGGAAAGATAGTATATAATTAATATTAGAAATTGCGAAAGAAAATTTATGATGCAGAAAGCAGTTGCTCAAAGATGCTTGGTAGCATATTCATTATGGTCTGGATGAGAAAGACTTTAGCTGGCATCTTATATAGATATATAGAAAGTTTTTGAGGATCTCCATTATAACTTACGTTGCCATGAGCAAAGCAGATGTTTACACCATCATCACAAAATAATTTTAATGGCTCCAATTACACTGAAGAGCCAAAGAAACTGGTATAGGCATGCGTATGCAAACACAGAGATATGTAAACACTCAGAGTATGGCGCTGCGGTCGGCAACGCCTATTTAAGACAACAGGTGTGTGGCACAGGCGTTAGATCGGTTACTTCTGCTGCAATGGCTTGTTATCACGATTTAAGTGAGTTTGAACGTGGTGTTGTAGTCGACGCATGAGAGATGGGACACAACATCTCCGAGGTAGCGATGAGGTGGGGGTTTTCCCATACGACCGTTACACGAGTGCACTGCGAATATCGGGAATCCGGTAAAACATCAAATCTCCGACATCGCTGCGGCCGGAAACAAAAACCTGCAAGAATGGGAACAACGACGACTGAAGAGAATCGTTCAACGTGACAGAAGTGCAACCCTTCCGCAAATTGCGGCGGATTTCAATGCTGGGCCATCAACAAGTGTCAGCGTGTGAACCATGCAGCGAAACATTATCGATATGGGCTTTCGGAGGCGAAGCCCCATTCGTGTACCCTTGTTGAGTGTACGACACTAAGCTTTACGCCTTATCTGGGCCTGCCAACAGCGACATTGGACTGTTGATGATTGGAAACATGTTGCCTGGTCTGACGAATCTCGTTTCCAATTGTATCAAGCGTATGGACGTGTATGGGTATGGACACAATCTCATGAATTCATGGACCCTGCATCTCAGACTGTTCAAGCTGGTGGAGGCTCTGTAATGGGGCGTGTGCAGCTGGATTGACGTGGGACCCCTGATACGTCTAGATCCGTCTCTGACAGGTGACACGTACGTACGCATCCTGGCTGATCACCTGCATCCATTAATGTCCATTGTGCATTCCGACGGACTTGTGCAGTTCCGGCAGGACAATGTGACACCACACATGTTCAGAAGTGCTACAGAGTGGCTCCAGGAACACTCTTCCGAGTTTAAACACCTCCGCTGGCCTAAAAACTCCCCAGACATGTACATTATTGAGCATATCTGGGATTCCTTGTAACGTGCCGTTCAGAAGAGATTTTCACCCCCTCGTACTCTTACGGATTTATGGACAGCTCTGCAGGATGCATGATGTCAATCCCCTCCAGCACTACTTCAGACATTAGTCCAGTCCATGCCACGTCGTGTTGCGGCACTTATGCGTGCTCGCTGGGCCCTACACAATATTAGGCAATTGTACCAGTTTCTTTAGCTCTTCAGTTTATATGACTTTGTTGTAGTTAGTATACAGAAGTTGCAAGTTCGCTTGTGCTCTATGGAGAAAATAAAGCCGTATCTATTACTGGTGAACTCACGTCGTCGGATACGTTGATCGTGAAGGGTCTGATGGTGACGTCATCTGGCCTCGGCTGACCAGGTCCCCACCACTGTGTGTCCAGCCGGGGTAGCGGCGGCGTCGCGTTCAGCCAAACCCACAGGACAACTGCCACCACCGGCACAGCCAACACCGCCAGCTTCAGGACAGGCATCTTGAGGGGCCAAATTAGAACACACTGTTCACTGACCTGCAACTGTTAAATTATTTTTTTAAAACTATAATAATAAGGCAGAATTCTAACCTTGAGATTACAAAGAACCTGCAATGATTATTTTGGTATTGGAGCCATTGATACTACTTCCATTGCAATGCCAATGCATCTTTGTCAACATATTTCTTTATCTTCTAATTGCTTATATTTGGTAATCTTTGTAATTTTGTGTTTGGACATTTTGTTTTGATAATTTTTCTATATATTTCTCTCTCATTACTTTATTTTTGGGGAGGGGGGAACTAGATTAATATGAACTGCCGAAATAGAAAAATCCTAACAGCGAGAAAATTAAATTGTTAGCGCAGTATAGTTTATTACGACAATAAATGGTAATTTTTGTTATTCATGATAATTCACAAAGGAATCTGCCTATCTCAATAAATTTTGTATTAATTAATTTCTTTCGAGTTTTAGATTAAAAAGCTTTTGTCATGCAGAGATGTTTAATGGAGACATCAGTCATTCGGAAAGTTATGATGAGTTTCGTATTAAAAAAGGAAAAATGAGTGTGCCTTAGAAATAAAAAAATTCATATTGTTGCGCATCTTGAACGCATATTTCCCTAGTAACAGCGTATCGAAAATTACAACAGAAGCTGAATCAACTGGTGTCGTCTACCGCCAAAGTGTGTACAAAGTCCTATGTATTTCATGATTATTAAAAACTATAGTGGAAATGCAGATACACTCATTCACTGTCCGATCGACTGGTTCGATGAGTTAATGTCTTTTGTTACCCAGTTTAGTTAAATAACTTAATCAACTTAGGAGAACATTATTGCTGAACATAACAACAGTAACCGCTTATTCCACTTTGAATGCAGAAACAGACAACGCTGTTGATTCCACAGGCTTCAAAAATCTTTATCTATTCTTGATTGGTTCTTTGCTTGTTATTACGTCAGCTTATTAGAACCTAATACCTAATACTAATTTAACCTACCGTTCTGTGAAGGTTTCAGACCTGCTTGTTTATGTTCGTGCGCTATGGCTGCTAATCGACGACGCATAAATAACGGAAGTTTTGAGTCAGCTTTTGTCAAACAGAACAAAATTTTGCGAAGCTGATGATCACTGGCAGTATTTACTATTTAGGATATTTTAACAATTTGCCGGCCTCGGTAGCGTAGGGGCTAGAGTGTTAGCTCCGCGTTCCGAAGGTCGCCGGTTCGAGTCCGGCCGCGGGCATGGGTGTTTAAGTGTTGTATCTGTGAATGTCATGTCCGTCCTGTGGTGTGTCTAATTATCTGGAAAAATTCATCAAGCTGGCTGTGTGCCCTAAGATGCCGAAAGCCATTAAAAAAAAAATTAACAATTTCTAGCGCTTAAGTGAACCTTCTGTAGGGTTACCAGATGTCCTCTTTTACCCGGACATGTCCTCTTTTTTGGACCGTAAAAATGGTCCGGGAGGGGTTGTGAGAAAAATCAAGGAATGTCCTCTTTTTTTTAGTTCCGTTTTACTACTGCCTGAACTTGAAAGTGTGGGAATAAAACTCTCCCATCTGTCAAAATGGTAAACCCTAAAGAATTTAACCTTTATGCCAACAATGTGATATTTTATCTACACTTTTCCCTTTTCTGTCTCGGCACTGTGTCAAGATATAGTTACGATTTCTGAGCAATAGGTGGCGAGGCAATTATCGTGAAATACGAGCTGCGGTGCGGCCGATGAAGAACATTATGTACGCAACAATGCAAAGTACTTCGGTAGTTAGCGCGGCTTATAGAATCATTGTTTTCAACTGCTTTACTGTTAGTTGCGTTTTGGTTGTTGTGAAGTGAAGCAGTTTTACTGTTCAAGTGAAATCATGCCAAAACGCAAATGTGTCTTCAGTGACGAATTACAAAAACGATTTCCTGACTTCAGACCGGGAAGAATTAGCTCAGAGGCAGAATGTCTTATCTGCCCATCAGGAACATTTGTTTCAGTTGCTAATAAAGGTAAGATTTATAACCATGGGACCGATTTTACGTAAATATCGTATGACACTGGAAATTTGCGTGTAATAGCTCAGATTTTCTTACACTGAATAACGTATAACACGCACAATTATTAATTTGCAGGGGGGCTAGACCTAGAAGCTCACAAAAACACTGAAAAACACAAAACGCGGATACGTACTGCAGCATCTTCATCCAAAGTTGACGATTTTTTTGCAAAAAATGATTCCAAAATTAATGATCTGGTCCATGCAGCTGAAGGCACCCTATCTTTTCACACAGTCAAGCATCATCAAAGTTTTAAATCAATGGACTATACTGGAAAACTGCAGAAAGTGTTATTTACAGACTCAAATATAGCGAAACAAATGTCATGTGCTCGCACTAAAACAGAAGCCATTATTAATTCTGTATTGTCACCTCATTCTGTTAATGCTTCTATTGACGCTTTGGAGTGTATTTCATGTTTTGGTGTTGCAACAGACGGCAGTAACCATGGTTCTGTGAAACTGTTTCCAATTCTAATTCAATACTATGACTTTAAATCTGGTGGAATTCAAACAAAAGTGATAGAACTTAAAAGTAGTCCAAATGAAAAATCTGAAGCGATTGCATCTTAAGGTGCGTTTCCACTGAGGCAACTTCTGGGCAACATGTGGCATGCGGCACTGACGCATGCGACAAGGAGTATTTCAAGCGAAGCGACACGCTCCGACATGTAGTAAGCAACAATGACGCATGCTACAGGTTGGGCCTTGTCGCCGGTCGTATGGGCCACTGTGCGACAAAAATATAGCGTGTCGTACGGTGTCGCCAGTATCCAAGCGGTAGTGGATGAGTGCGACAGAAAACGGGCGACATGGAGTGGAATGTGCAGAAAACAACCTTATTTATTGAAGATTACCATACTTCACCGGAGTTGTGGAATAACAAAAGTGCTTCATATAAAGACAGGAAAGTTAAGTGACAAATTAATACTACTTGCTATCAAGTACGAATGTTCATTAGATGAAATAAAAAAGAAAATCAAGTATTTGAGGTCTGCTTTTCATCGTGAACATAAAAGGATTACTAAACCAAAGAGCGGCTCATCTCCTAAAGAAGATAAATGGTTTGCTTATAAACTCCTAACATTTTTGTAAGATGTTGACATTCCAAGACAAACTTTTTCAACAGCAGAAAATTATGAGGTAGGTTAATTAATATATGTAACTAATTATTTTTGACAGAATAATTTACCAATGACAGATCCAGAGACGGAATAGGGGATATACAATCTTTTTAGTTATACAAGTAAATAAAAGTAGTTTTTTGGTGGGTTTAAAAAATATATATATATTTTAAAATTGTCGTAATTAAAACTTTACAAAAGGACTTACATATAATTAAGATAGGCTGTATTTACAGCTTATGTAGAAAAGTGTTTCCCAATTTAGATTGTGGTAAATAATAGTAAAAAACTTTTCTTGAATCGACTTTTCACTCTTACAGTTGTGTATGATAGGGATAAATTGTCACATAATGGTAACGTAACTAAATACATTAATTTACGTACGAATACATAGTTTGTTTTTGTCTTAGTATTTGTCTTGCCAAGATACTTTTCCTTCTTTTGACACAAAATACCTTGCAAATTCATCCCGAACGTCTTTTGCATCTTCACCTGATTTTCGTGGTTTGCGTTGTAAATTCATCATGCCTGTGTCATCTTCTACCACCGTCCTCCATGATCCTGGAATAACAGTTCCACCTCGTGTATCTATGTCTAAGGTTCCATAAGGTGCATAAAGTGTTCTTGAGGTATTGATTTTTCTTAAAAAAAATTGTGTAGATATTAGTGATGTGCCGGATCGTTAAAAATGTATATCCGCGGATACGGATACAGATACGGATCATTAGTGTCTAGATCCGCGAATACGGATACGGATCTCAACTTTCTCAACTTGGACCGACAGTGAAAAGTCGTCAGCTACGATCTATTATCAACGAACATCCACCATACGCTACGTGTATTGATCTTGCACTGTGCGTGTTTATGTTTATATTTTAAGATGGCATAGGATAGCGTAGATTATATACGCTTGTGTAAGTTAAATTAAAATTAAAACAATTTCTACAATAAAAAAAAAAAGTATAGTAGTGTAATACGGAAATATTTTACGATAGTAAATGACAAATCTGCTAAATACAAAATTTGTGAAGGAATGTATTAACATAAAGATACAACTTCGTTAAAAAATCGCCTTCAGACGAAACACCCACAAGAATATGAGTTACTCTTAAAAGAAGTCTCCGCTAAGAAAATTGCCGGCAAAAACATTCAGCAGAGAACATCTTTTAAAAACGGTAAACGGAAAATTTAGAAAAAGATTTTTAACGAATACATAGAAAAGGTTAAAATGTGGAACATTGCAAAATAAAAATTAACTATTTAATTGCAGAAATGATAGCTTTATCTGGATTACCTTTTCAACAATTAAAGGATTTTGGGTTCCGACGATTAATGGATCATGTTGTTGTAAATTATGTTCTAAAGACAGGAAATATTTTACGTAATTTATTTGCAACGAACTTAACGATAGAAAATAATGAACGTGTTGAAGGATTTTGAGAAAGTTTCCTTCACATCATATATCTGGTAGGCTTTTTGGTCAGGTGTTTCATTGTTATCCTTAACATTACAAAATATTTTATAAGAAAAAATATCGCTTTAAAAGCGGAGATTTCAGCAATATTTCAAAGTGTGTTTGAAGAGTAGGGAATCCCAAACAGAACGTGCACTTCATGGTAAGAAATGGGGGATCCAACATGAAGCGTGCCTGCAATTTATCTGACATAAACCATATTGAGTGTACACCACATCAGCTGCATCTGGTTGTTAAAAAAGCTGTTAGCAAAAATAGTAAAAAATTTGGAGGTCTATGACACATGGATCACACATATTTATCATCGCCTGCAACAAGCGTTCCAAGTGAGCAGTTTTTCAGTGCAGCAGGAATTATTTACGATCCTCATCGTAAATTACTTTCAAAGCTTTCAATTTTTTTTTGAAGAACAATTTACCAAACTTAATTTTAAATATAATATTTTTTTTAAGTTTCTGCAAAAGTGATTGTTTTATCTGATGTAAACACTTTAACAGTACCTTAATAACAATTTCAGCTAGCAAATCACAAGGAGTAGAGGTCTGATCTCACTACAAAGACAGTTAAAATAATACCTTAAAACTTACTATAGTGGTAAATTACCAGTTACCTTTGGTAACCTAGTAAAATAAATTCTTAAATAATTGATTTTTGCAATATAAATGTGCCAGATATGAGATTTTAACAAATACAAAGTAAGTGGAATTGAAGTTAATAGTATTTCATTGGTAGCTATCTTTAAAATTTTATATACGTGCGTGATGAAATTCTTTACAAAAGATCCGTTAAAGATCCGCTAAAAAAGTAACGGATACGGATACGGATACAGATCTTTTTTCCTCCACGGATATCCGCGGATACGGATACGGATATCCGGCACATCACTAGTAGATATACACACGCAGATGTGATGGTTTCTGCATTTTTAACATTTACCATTGAAGGTTTTCGAAACACATGAAATACTGATGATAATAGTCCGAAAGTATTTTCTACTACTCTTTGTGCGCGTGCTTTTTTCACCAAAGGAGTGACCTTTTTCGACTAGGTAGTCAAAATCATGCCTGCTCATACGTGTGAAATTTTTGAACAGACTCCCATCATTTGAAATAAGTTTTTCGAAAAATTCCTGGCGATTCGTACTACTTTTAACAAATAAATCTCTGATCCACCTCCTAGGTTTTTTCCGTTTTCTTCTTTTATTGCCATTTGCGATGATCAAATAAGCAGCAGCTGCCACTGCTTCTGATGCCATGTCGCACACTACTGGCCGCATAACGTGAAATGCTTTTGCCGCATGCTACAAGCAACGGCGACAAGTAGCAAGCGACAACTGGCAACAGATTCTTGGGCGACATTTGACTTTCGACAAAGTATGATGACGCACGACGACATGTAGCAACAAAATAACTCATGTAGCATGCTACAAGTTACTTGTTGTTGCCTCAGTGGAAACGCGCCTTTACATATGTGATACTCTTAGAAGTAGAGGTATTAATAATAAATGTGTTGCTTTTTCTGGGGACAATACAAATACAAATTTTGGTGGGATTAGTGGACTTGGTAAGACGTCGGGAAATAATGTTTTAGCCCATCTGAAAAACAATTTAAATGATAGATTAGTAGGATTAGGCTGCCCTGCTCATGTTTTACAAAACTGCATTCAACATGGTATTGATGCAGGACTCACAGTAGATGTTCATTCCATAGTATTAAAAATATTTAATTATTTTTCTGTGTACACAGTACGTACTGAAAGTATTAAGGACGTTTGTGATTTTGTAGATGTACAATATAGGGAAATATTGTGTCATTCTAAGAGTAGGTGGCTGTCCCTTTTTCCTTGCGTTACGAGACTAATTGAAGGACTTTTGTGATTTTGTAGATGTACAATATAGGGAAATATTGTGTCATTCTAAGAGTAGGTGGCTGTCCCTTTTTCCTTGCGTTACGAGACTAATTGAGATGTATCCAGCACTGAAATCATATTTCAGTTCTCAGGGTGAAACTCCAATTCTGATTAAAATGTTTTTCTAAAATGAGCTTAGTGAAGCACGATTATGGTTTGTTCATTCTCTTATGTCATTATTTCAACATAATATTTTGGCCCTAGAAAAAGAGAAAAATTCACTGGTAGATATGATACATATTCTTGAGGGTGTGTTGAATGCTCTTCAGGAAAGAAAAATCCAGAATTTCAAATCTTTAAAACTAAAAGAAATTTTGAGAAAAAAACGGGATGAAGGTTATGGTTCTAAATGTGATATGCTAGAAGGAGAAATAGCACATGTTTATGATGCAACAATTACGTATCTTAAGAAATGGTTGGTTCAGTATCAAGAGTTTTTGGTATTTAAATGGATGGGTCTGAAGAATTCTCCAAATTGGGGAGATGTGGAACAAACAATTCTGTACCTAAATGAAAAACTTAATATTAAAATAGATGATGTAAAGTGCTTTGATCAGTTTTGCAACTTTCAGAAATTTTTGACAAACCAGGCTAACGTTAATACAGATCAGTTGTCAAATGATATCTGGTGTAAATATTTCCGAGAGTCAAAGAATGGTGCTTGTTTCTCAGAACTACTAAAAATTGCGGAGTTTTTCTTTGCTATTCCCAGCCACAATGCTAGTGTAGAAAGGATTTTTTCATTAGCAAACAGTCAGTGGACCAAAGATAGAAATAGACTCAGTGTTGAGTCTGTTAAGGGAATTATAAGTGTGCAATATAATTATAAGGATTTATCTTGTGTGCAGTTTTATAATTATTTGTTGGAAAATAAGAAATTACTCTCAGAAATTGGTTCATCAAAGAAATATCTGAGTACTTCAGGGAATAATGATGAAGATGAGAAATGTACTAATGATGATTTTTTGTAGTTTATATTAAAATGTGCCACAAATTGTTGTAACGTTGCATGATTTAATAAAATGAAGTAATGTACTACCTACTGTAGACGTTTCATTTGCAAAAAGTATAGTGAATTATGCATATCTTAAATATTTTTATTTATTAAGTGTGTAGTTATAATTTATCTTAATGCAACATCTGTAAATGTTGAGAAACCCACAACACTTTTGCAGAATTTAGTATTAATCTAGAAATGTCCTCTTTTTTGAAGACCATCATCTGGTAACCCTACCCTTCTGCCATTGTTATGACAAGGAAAAAGGAATTATTTCCATTATCAAACGACTAAGCACATTTTGTTAAGTGTGTAAGATAAGGAACAAATAATAACAATAAAAAATTGGAAATTCTTCTCGTTCTCTGCACCGGTGCTATTATGTAAACTGAAAGAGATTTTTTAAGTGTAGACTTTCTGTATTTAAAACATCACTGTATGTGGCTTACGCTGCTAAGCTCTTGAGATTGATTTCTTTGGAAGTTAATCGCGTCCCCGTTTAAGGACCGACATGGTCTCCCTAAATCGTGATCACACCCCTTCGGCCCTGAAAACTGGTCGTCTAAAGCGAACTCCTGGTCACGTTTTTGCCGCGAGACCAGGCAGGGTGGTCGGGTGGAAATTCTATCCGATGTAGGGCGAACGGTTGGGGTAAGTGTGGTCCCCACCACTCTACCCTGAAAGCTGGCCGTGTAAGGGCCTTATTACACTAGGCGACTTGGCGGCGCCACCAGCCGGGCCACTGGTGGCTCTGCTCGTCGCTGGGCACAGGGTCTTATGGAGCTTATTACACTAGGGCAGCCAGTGGCGCCGCCAGAAACTGGCGGCCGGCTGGCTGCCCTGCCCGGCCACCAGGCCGGCAACCACTGGTGGCCGAGAGTCGTGGCGGGGCATTGTATCTTACGTAGCTTATTACACTAGGCCACCAGGTGGAGCCGCCAGACTCGCCACCAAGCGTTCAGTCTACTGTTCATATGCCCCCTTCCTACTTTACAATTTTAAAATTGCAGAGATACTGAGTGTCAGGTTTGGTGAGACAACTAGGGACAGTCATCCTGTGATGGGAGGGAATGAATCAGAGGAGATTATAAATGACGAACCTACAAAATTTGAAATAAATTCTCAGGAAATTGCGAAGTAACTCAGAAAGCTAAAACTGGTGTAGGTAATATTACTACAGATTTATTAAAGATTGTGGGATAGGATATTGTACCTTACCTTAAAATTTTGTTTAAAATGAATTTGGAGACTTGCTGCTTACCAAAGGATTGGAAAAGACCGATAGTAGTACCAGTTCATAAAGGAATTGTTAAAAATATGGTGAAAATTCCTGGCCAATTAGTTTGTCATCAGTGATGGGCAGAATGATTGAGAGATTGATATGCAACTATATCAGAAATCTCTGTGAAGAACGAAACTAGTTTTCAGATCGACAACATAGCTTTAGGCAAGGATATTCATTTGAATCTCAGATAGTGGGCTATATGCAAGATATTTCAAATGAATTTGAAATGGGAGGCCAAGTTGATAGTGTGGCACTAGATCTTTCTAAGGCATTTTACAGAGTGAGCCATAAAATGGTTTTAAATAAACTGAAATGTATTGAATTGGATGAAAAAGTTACTTGCTGGGCACAGGAATTCTTAAAATTCAGAAAGCAAAGGGTTAGAGTAGGAAATACATTATCAAGAGAAGTGGAAGTAAATATGGGAGTTGCTGTTCATTATTCTAATGAATGACTGTGTTACGGTCAGAATCTAGGTATTTTGCAAATGATACAATGGTATACAATAGGATAAAAACAGGTGAAGACTGAACAGTTGCAGGATGATCTGGATAGAATATCTAAATGGGTAGGTCAGCATGGAATGAAGATAAATGCCAAGAAGAATCGGCTTATAAGATACAAAGATAAATAGATCTAAAGGTTAATTATGATTACAGAGTGGGGTCAGATTTGTTTGATGAAGTGTAAATTCTTTGCATAACGTTTGATAAACTCAATTGGGCAGGTGGTAGAAAAAGGTTACAAAATCCTTCATTTGCTGAAGAGGGTGATGAGAGGATGTAACAGAGAAGTTAGGGAGTTGGGTTACAAAACTTTGGTCAGATCATTTGTTGAATATGGTGGTGTAGTTTGGGACCACATTTTGGAGATCAAATACAGGAGTTGGAAGGTGTGCAAAGAAGAGCAGCTAGATTTGTTTGTGGAAATTATCGCAGGACCCAGTCAGTAACTGATATGATACAGGAGCTGGATTGGGACTCATTGGAGGAAAGGAGGAGGGTGAAGAGAGTGCTGTAAATGTGCAAATTGCTACCGGAGTGTTAGCTCCATCGCAATTAAACTGTATTCAGACGACAACAAGTGTTTTAATTACTTAAGAATGTCTAAATCGTCTCTCTTTTAATCATTGTACTTAGTAAAGGTTGATATTACCGGGAAAGATACGAAAATGAGAAATTCTTCTTGTTTTACCCCTTTGTCTTCTCTACACTTTCACTTCCACTCATTTCCAAAGTGACATTCTGTAGTTCACTGGACATATTCAACCACACAATTCGCATACAATGCGAGTATAACAGCAAAGTGACTGCTCGGTTGTGCGAGTGACTGGCTGGCGGCGCCACCAGAATCCTGGTTGCGTCGCCAACAGAGAGACCAGTGCCGCGGCTGGTTGCGCCGCCAAGTCGCCTAGTGTAATAAGGCCCTAAAGCCTCACCCGGTTGTGCTCACACTGCCTGGTTCCCCGTTTTCTATTATTAAGAGATTGATGCATCCGATTATCAAGAAAAGAAGTATTGACAGAGTTGCTGGAGGTGTTAAAAGACCCACAAATTTTTATGGGACACCTCACAAAGGGTTGCCAACTTATTCAGAAAAAAAGCATATTTGTCTTTTGAAGAGGAAAATAAGACTCATATGAAAAGAGAAAGAAAGTAAGTTATTTATGTCTTAAATGCATATATTTTCGAGCTTACTGGACTAGCTATTAATTGTTGGTTTCATTTCAGTGTTATGGCTGGAGCCACTTTCTACATCTAGTATAACAAAAAAGGAACACTCATTTTTAAATTTATGGACGCTGTGTTTCTCCCTTCCCACCATATTGCATTTATTTCGTTTCATCATAAGCACTAACATGTCGTTTGTAAATTAATTGAATTGTGTAGTTTACCAAAAATAAATTGTTTCCGAATACTTTATGGTTATGTTCAGAAATAACGCCGAGCGGACATGAGTTGACTGGAGTACAACAATACGAATGGTCCGCTATTATTGCCTCGACTCCGATGCGGTAAGCAAAGGATGCGAGCGAACAAAAAATCCTGGCCGATAAGCACTTTTTTCTTGCAGAAGGTTGTGAAACTATCAGACGAACGTTCAGTTAAATATGTCGTATATCGCATACTTTATCGGAGGAAAAAGTATAACAGCCAAAAAGAAAATATGATACTTTATAATACAGTAAGGTTGGCAACCCTAACCTCACACGCCCTCTGTCACAACAAAGACGCGAGAAATGAGGAATTTCAGCTGTCATCCGCTAGAAATTCCAGAAATCTTCACCATCCAATACATCTAACAGTCTAAAGTGACTGAATACATGCCTTTGGAAATATAATTGCTTGGCACACGTCTTTTTTTCTTTTTCCCAGGCTTTTCGCATCTGTTCTGTTGCGAAATGCTATTAAGTGCCACCATAATTAACAGTTTAATGTAGGTAATAAGGGCTGTCGGCTAATAAGGCCTAAGTAACGGAAATCGTATTTAAAATAGGCGCTCGCGTTTAAACGACACACACACATAAAGTACGCTCAGTAGAACCGCCTCATGTTCCACGCTTCACGCCAACAGTATCAAGCCTGATTTCGTGAGGGGCGGTCGCGTCGCACGAATAATAAAAATCCGTTAGAAGCAACCCTAAGTATTTTACTAATTTTGCAGTTAATTATGTATACCTTAGGTCTATTTAACTGAAAATTCACGGCCTTTTTAAACTTGAAATTTGAATTCAGTATTGTAGTTGATTAATTTTTTTTTTATTTTACTTATTACGTGGCAGGAGGATATTATCGCCTTATTACCTGCCTTTTCTTGCAATGTAAATACCTCTTTTTTTAAGTTTATATTTAAATGCTAAATTAATATTATGCTTTATCTTGTTTCTTTTGGTTTGTTTTCGGTATCTATAGCTAAAAATTTCCTCCAAAACAGGCAGTATAGTCTGAAAATAAATCTGGTGTCAACTGTTCGGTCAGTAGAAATGGATTTGCTGAGTACGAATACTGCTTCAGGGAGGTACAAGTTCCCTAGAAGAACCATAATCAGCCATCTACAGAGCGGCAGTTTGTAAAAAACGTCAGGCTCGAAAAGCCATCCTGAATGAAGAACATGAAATTGATCTTGCGAGAAGTATAATCAGGTTTTCTGAAATAGGACTTCCTGTGTTACCAAGAATTCTACGTCGCCTGGTGTTCAAATTTTGTGAACAGAATAATATCAAGGATAATTTCAAAGATACCACCAAACTAACAGGTAAAAACGGGTTTAAATCATTTATGAAGGGAAACCCCGTAATATCTAGACGAAAAGCTCAGTTCATGAATTTCGCCAGAGCTCAAAAACTCAACATGACCATCTTGCGAATGTAAGGCAACTGTATGATGACCTGGATCTCCACAATCATTGTGAAATAATTTATAACATGGATGAATAGGGTTGCTGCCTCACGATCAACCACAAACAAACTGTTTTGGCTCAAAAACGTTCTAAAAGAGTCCATTTACAGGCTTCAGAACACGCTGAATGTGTGACTGTTGCAGGATGTGTAAACGCGTTGGGTACTGCTATACCACCTATGCTCATATTCAAAGGTAAACGACGGAAGCCGGAGCTGTTCGACAACTTGCCACCGGGAACGTTTGAAGAAAAATCATCGAAAGGAGTTTGTGATGCACCTAGCCAGATAAAAAAGCGCTGGAAGATGTCTTTTTATTTTTGACGTAGCAGCCTATCATTTGAACGACCATCGTCGATTGCACGTATTTACTGTACGTATCTTTGTACTGCTTGCCACTAAGACACCACGTATGAACTCCAACCCCTCGACAAAGCAATGTATTGTTCTTTGGTGCACCAATGAATGCTGAAGTCCTATAATTCTTGGATCAAAATCGAGACAAAAAGCTCACTAAGACCCGATTTAATGCCATTCTTTCGACTGTCTCATAGAAATGCTCGACGCACAGCAACATTATAAGTGGCTTTAAAGCAACTGGTTTGTATCCATCAAATGCCGAAGCCATTTCGGAAACTGCCTTCCCTCAATTTTTAATAACAGAAGTTCCAGCCCCAGTACAGCTGATACCTGATACTGCCGACCAAAAACACATCCAGCCGTCTAAGTTGATCAAACTATCAACTTCGGCTATCATCTCAGAGAATGGTTTATGTGTCTTCTGATTCGGATGAAGAAGATGATATACCAGTGTCTCAGATGAAAAGAACTTAATTTTACCAGCTGTTGCTTGGCGCCAGTAAAAACACCTGACGCCGAAACGCCAACAATAAGAAAGAAAGCCATCAATTACTGGGGTAGCCGAGTGACAAAGAAACTTTTCGATAAAAGAAAGAAATGAAAAACACAAATTCGACGAAGAAAACAGCTCTTGAATTTAATAGCGGTGCTTCTCAGACACAAAATGGATTGTATTGTCATAGCTGTGAGGAGGAGAGCATGGCCGACATGCGAAAATGCGGCAAATGGTACCACAAAGTATCGAGTTGTGTGAAGAGGACGTTAATTCTTCATTTCTTTTTACTTGTTCATGTCAAGAGACTGTATTTGTCACAATATTGACCTCAGGTTAAAAACTTAATGTGAAATGTAATTATATTAAGAGTTGAAAGGATAGGCCTTATTAGCCTACAGTGGTTAAATAAAGCCTACTGGCATTGTTTTTTTTTTTTTTTTTTTTTTTAAAAAAAAAAGTTCATTTGTGTATTAGTTTATGGAAGAATTTTCCATTTAAAGATTAAATATTTACTAATAATGTTTAAATACTGATTTCTAATAAAATATATCGATTTTATTTGACATTTTTCGATTTGTTTCAAATATACCTTAGGTAAGCCTTATTACCCACAGGAACCTTGTTGCATATTTGAAGAGTAGTAACTTAACTTCGTGGAGCTAAATAACAGCACTAATCACATAATTGATGCATCGCCTAAGTGTCATGGCTATTAGTCGGGTGATAAGCAAGAAACACTACCGTAAAACCTCCTGAAGGTTACCCTTAATAACCTCAGGAGAACTAATATCTATTCTGGGGCAGCCCTCTGCAAATTCAGCTTAACTTCGTTCGAAGATCGTATCTATTTTAAAGAAAAGTTCACGAAACATTTATCTTTCCGTTGTTTAAACATGAAGAGACAAAATTGGATTTTTTTTTTTTTTAATTTCCTATAAACATTTAAGTGTACCAAGAAGTAAGGGACTTAATTGTTATTCACATACCATAACTGATAGGTGCATAAAGAAGAATAAAAAAATCACAATCGTGTTTTGTAGATTACTTTATTCTAATAGTACGCTAATAAGGAGTTTTTCGCATAAATAGTTCCGAAGAAAAAAGCATTGACATAACATCGTAAGATTTTTATTTCCAATGATCTTTCATTCCTCATACATGAGGGACCAGTGGATAAATTATTGCAAGCAATAGCTGTAAACCTTAATTGGGACAAGATTAGAAAGCTGAAACTATAACATTTTTCTCCCTCAGTTTATCTTACGCTAAAAGAGAGAGGCTAACAAACAAAGAAGCGAAAGAAATACCTCAAATTGCTATACATTGAATAAAGAAGAATAAAGAAACTAGATATAGTATTGGCTCTTAAATTTAATGTCAGTTACTGAAAAGCACGTTCTTATTTGTGAGACCGACGTCGTGGATGTGTTATCTCAGGAGTGATTCATATCTTCCTGCAGCGTCATGATGATCCAGCTCTGCGTTACCTTGTAGTGAGCATAAAATACCGCACGGACAATCTATCGGAACAGTATTTCCTTGTCCGCATTTTTTTCGGACATAAAAAAGTACACGATTGAGTCTGTACGATTGTAGTGAACAATGAGACCCCAAAATAAGAAACTTGGTTCAAAAACAAATTGAGCGCATTGGTTGTGAGGTATTATTAGCAAAATGTCAGAGGCTCTCTTCATTGGTAATAAGTATTTAAAATTTCATTGCTGGTCATTTTGACGAGTCTCAACCTCAGATTTAGTGACATAGAACTGACGTACCACGATACCCACGAACATTTTTAATTAGTTACTAGCATCAGAGACAAGAGTTCTAGATCACATGACTCAACTTACTGCTCGAGGACGTTTGAAATTAATGTGATTTTTGTACCATCAAGTTAGTTTCAGAGCCTAACCATCGCTTTTTTCCGCTTGTTTTTCCCCTTGACTCATTCACACATAAACATTGTCTGCTTCTTCTGTATACGATAGTTCATTTCAGTCAGATTTACAAGTTAACAAACGTGTGTTGAACATAGTGTCAAAGCAAATTTTTGACAACTACCTTCAACAAACACCAATAACTTCTTACATAATTTGTAATTGCAAAGATTTACCTTCTTAGGTACTCCAAATGCTTACCATTAAATACCACATCGCATAGAAGCTAGAAATAATTTGCTGTGGTAAATTATCACTTTTTTTTAAAGATAACTACAAATCTCGTCAAATACGAGAAACCTATGACAACAATTTCACTGAAATACCACGAGTTTTTAATAACAAAACTATTATATTTTAACTTTCACGAAATCATACCTGAGTTTAAATGATAGTATGCATGACAGGCATATTAAGAAGTCTGTCATCTAAAACACATAGAAAATCATCTCTTTGGACTCAGAAATGTTCAGGCTATCAAACCGAGGCTGGTGCCTAAGTGATAACTTTCGGGCCTGGCAAACGGGAGGAAGCAGGTACAAATGCCTGGCCGGCCATCCGGTTCCTTGGTTTTCCGAAACCGCTGCAAAAGATCGTGGTCAACTTCCTTCCCGTTCCTAGCCCCCTCCACTACCAGCTCTAATGACCTCGACGTCGACGAGCCATAAGGCCCGAAGCAAAAAGAAACAACTATCATACATTTAACGTCGATGTGAATGCTCTTATTCCAACAATTTATAAATATTAATGTTTGGCTGGATTCACATTTCAAACAAAATCCACAATACTAATTGTCTAAAAATTTCGCGTTAGGGGAAGACTATTTAGCTAAAATAAATAAACTGAAATTCTCTGCAGTCATTGCAAAATCTGAGAAACTTTTCTATATATGCCTCTGTTTTATTTTTATTTCCGAGCTAAGACTTTACTAGTTTATGTCCAAAGTTTGATGGCTGAGAAATAACTTTCGAGAGTAGCACTGAGGAAGATGTGTGTTCTAGTTTCAGTATGTTTTAATTTATATAGTATTTTCATACATTTAGATAGCAATGACTTACTCCTAAATGGAAGTTAAGATGGATACCCTACCTTTCCCGTGGATATATATATATATATATATATATAAAATCAACGTTGGCAGTATTTCTACTGTTTTAAGCTACCCTCAAAATTTCTAAGAACACTACGATCATCTGTTTGATAGCAAGGCAAAAAGCGGGAACAATGTTATTGCCACTGAATTATGATATAACGAACTTGCTAAACGTCATGAAGACATATTTGTTTTGTCTGCATTATATGAAGACCGTTTTCGCAGAAGATTGTTTCCTGTTATTAATAAGTGAACAGGTGTCAAATAATTTTAGGCTGATAAATTAACATCATAAAACTCATTAAAAATATTTTGTTGTTTGTGCCGATAGCTATAACTTACCTCGCAGCTGTCTTTCCGTCTTGTGATACTGTTTGAATAGCTACCAGCTTTTATCTGTTTGTTCGAACTTCAGGCTCCTCTTATCTTTCTTCGATGCTTATAGTAAGTTACAGTGCTTGATGCATAATATTATTTTCAATATTCACAGTTTATTCACCCACTAATGTTGCGAACTTAGAGTATTTTTCTTCAACAAAGAAATATAAATTAATATTAAATTGCAACACGATATGGAATAAGTGTAACAGAAAATTTTTAATTTCTTCATATATCTCATCACACAAAAAATATTATAACCGCAGAAAATTTCTGACACTTAGATTCCGTTGTGAAAGTTTTTGTTTATATTGGTCGAGGTGTATTTGTAACAGTTACATTCATAATCATATTTCAATGAAACTCCGGGAGCAAGCAGCCTGATAGCAGTTCGGTATTTATGATCTGAGATTTTTATTCATGCTTTTTGCATTATACATTTCACTGAATAAACAGTCTGAAAAAAAAAAGCACTTGCAAGTGGAGGAGGAAACAAAACGAATCTTCATTGGTTGAGAGGTTATGTTAGTTCTATAATTACAAAATCTAATCAAATTTGTCAATGTGAGCACAATTATCAGTGTGTGTTAGTACTCCCCCCCTCCCCCTGGCCTGGATGCATGCACTGATTTGGTTGGAATCTCCTGAGGCAAGCTGGCTTACAACTGTTATAACTGATCCTCGATACCCTGGACAATGGCGTTGACGTCCGAGCTGGTCCCACACGTTCTGTAATTTTGCGGGAAATTTATGTCCTTCCTAAGCTTTGGAATTACCACTACAATCTTTCCTTCCACGCTTCAGGGAATCGACGCTGCCTTATGACTTGAATTTTTGAGCAGGCTTGCGATTGCAGCGGTTAATAGCTGTATCAGGATGATGTTGCAGATTCCATCCCTTCCAAACGCCTCCTTTTTTAATTTCGTTGATAATTTCAGTTTCATAGATTGACATAAAACCTTAAATATACGATTCACAGATTGCTAAACACATTGGAGCAAAAATGGCGCTTATTGAGGACTGATGTCACCCGTTCTAATTTGGTCACTCGCATCATAAAACTAACGGCTGTGTTTTTGCGTTTTTATTTTATTGAAAATAATATGTTTAAACTCTTATTCAACAAAAAAGTTGATTTTAGGTATCCTCACAAATTTCTAAGTTTTATTTTTAGTGTCAAGTACCATATTCTTGTTATTTTGTGGAAGTTTCCATGACTGTAGAGTCTGGAACAAATTAATAGTTTTGTAGCTATCACCGAAATCGATATTTTTGTTTCCTGTTTTTAGTTGATTAAAGTAAATTTTAAAGATATTCTTGAAATACCATTTACCGGTTCATATCAAATGTTCAGTGTGGAATATTTGTAGCTTAGCACTTAGACGTCTATATGAGAACGAGAATTTTTTGTAGTTGATTTTCTAATTATTAGATTACATTTTGGAATAAGCGACATAATCGTTTACTGCAGTTTTGATACTTAAATAACAAAAAACAAAAAAATATAATTACTTTAATAACGGCTAATCGGGAAATACCATTGAAGATGATGAAACGTTATTGCTTACATTTAAATATTAACATTAACAAAAATAGAAGCACATGTTACTATCATCATTATTTTATCTTGTGGTTAGAAACCAAAATCAGTTGGTCACTTATAACCTTCCATTTTGATGGTAGAATCCTCAGATTTATCTCAGAAGTAAGAACTTCTTGTTAATAGTCATGGTACGAAAAATATACAAGGTGTGTGAATTAATTTTGAGGGATTTTCAAAAGATGGCGCCACTTGTGCTATATCGCATCAATCTCGTGTGTAACTATATTCTCGTGTAAGCTCTTTGAATAGGCTTTACTGTTTAGTATGTGACTTTGGGCTGATGTGTAAACAGCACATTTGTTTGCAGGTCTGAAAATGTCGAAGTACGAGCCAACAAAACACCATTTGCGGGAAGTGTTATTGTTCCTGTTCAATTCGAAGAAAAGTCATCGAGTGCTATTGGAGACTTATGGCGAACATTCTCCGTCGATAAAAACGTGAGAGTATTGGTTTCGACGTTTTAAAAGTGGTGTTTTCGATACAGTTGACAGGTCAACCGAAAAAGTTCGAAGATACGTAATTAGAAGAATTACTCGACCAAGATTCATGTCAAACGCAAGATGAACTTGCTGAATCGTTGAATGTTGATCGCACAACCGTTTCTAAACGTTTAAAGGCTCTCGGTATGATTCAAAAGCAAGGAAATTGGGTGCCATACGAACTAAAGGCGAGAGACATTGAACGCCGATTATTCACCTGTGAACAATTGCTTCAGCGCCAAACCAGGAAGGGATTTTTGCATCGGATCGTCACTGGCGATGAGAAATGGATACGGTATGATAATCCTAATCCTAATCCTAATATTCATGGTGCAAAACTTATGCTCTGTATTTGGTGGGACCAGCTCGGTGTTGTGTATTACGAACTGCTTCAACCGAATGAAACAATAACTGGTGAACGCTACAGAACACAACTGATGCGTTTGAGCCGTGCTTTAAAAGAAAAACGCTCGCAATTCGAGCAAAGACATGATAAAGTGATTCTTCTTCATGACAACGCTCGACCACATGTTGCTTGTGTAGTGAAAAAATATTTGGAAACGTTGAAATGGGATGTTTTACCCCACCCGCCATATTCACCAGATATTGCTCTATCGGATTACTACCTGTTCAGATCCATGGAACACAGCCTGGCTACGCACCGCTTCCAAACTTACGAAGATACGAAAAATTGGATTGATTCGTGGATTGCATCAAAAGATGAGTTGTTCTTTCGACGCGGAATCCGTATGCTACCAGAAAGATGGGAGAAAGTAGTGGCTAGCAATGGACAATACTTTGAAACATAATGATGTATTCAGTTGTTCATAATAAAACCTTTAATTTACAGAAAAAAACCTTAAAATTAATTCACACACCTTGTATGTTTTCTCAATTCTTTTCCATAACGTTAGCGGCCAATGCGCCGTGGATATAAATTTAGTTTTTTCAATCGAAAAATGATTTTGCTCAATAAATAATCAATTCTTAAGAAAAATGTTTTTAATTAGTGTTTTATGACTGGTCGTTTAGGTCATCAGAACCGGAAAAGGACATAGGCAAGGAACGTAAACAAACTCGGACATCGCGTTCTGAATGAACCGGAGTGATAATGGAAAATCATGAAATACAGAAATTTGGATGGGGACAGATGATCGAACCTGCGTTCCTGGGATAAGGTGAAAACATGCCGAGCAGCTCGCGGTGAAGGTCGCGGTGGCGGTAGATGTTTCATCCACGTGAAACAAAAGCACTGTTAAGGCCCGGCCACACAGAACGCGACAAGCGACAACGACACGCGATATTGTGTCGCGGCGCGACGTCGCTATTGTTGTAATTCACAGTTTTGAATCGGGGCGGTCACACACAAAGCGATCCGTCGCCGGGCCGCAGCCTTTGTCGCGGCGACGAGCGACACAGTTGCACAAAATTACAGAATTGTCGCGCGACACAGCGACATGGCCGATGAAGAAAAATTGATTTCCACCGCATCCGACGGCCACTACTTCCGGTGTACTAAGAGATGCATATGAAAAGATTTCCAGCTCATAAAATATAATTTTTCGCATTCAGAATTGTATTTTTTCTTCTTAGTTTTTCACTTTATGTTTGTTTGTTTACACTGTAATTATTTAAAATAAATAATACTTGTATTTGAGCCTATCTTTTTATTGTGAAATACATTGTCAATAATAAATTGCATATTTTATTGTGAATATTTCCCTTTGTGACGAAACTCCTGGTTTTAGGGGTATTTCTTAATATTGACCTCCACGCAAATGGCACAGCTGCCTGCAGGGGGGAAGAGCTTGTAAGTGATAAGATTGAAAATCACTTAGAGGTCAGGGGCTTTGGCCAGGGCGCTAAGATTTTCGGGCTCCGGGTAAGGATTCTTAGCCCCCCTCTCCCCCCCCCAATAAAATTATTTATATTAAACTTTTAAAAACTTTTAAATTTTAAGGCAAAAAAATCAAATTACACCTTTTTAAGCAAGATTTTTAAAGTTTTATTTCTATTTAATTAGACACTCTGGCAGAGGAGCCCTCTTCGGGGGCACAGGCCCGGGATACTTTTGCCTCGCTTAACCCCCCCCCCCCCCCTAGCACCGGCCCTGGTTTTGGCAGTGTCGTTTTTGTTTTGTTTTTAAGAATATATATTAAATGAACAGAACATACCTCATACTGTCATACAAATGGCTAATCTTTCTATTGTACCAATTACTTTTCTCCAGTTCGTGGTGCAATTCGATATAGTTTATTTTAACAGATTGTGTGTTTTCTCGAAGCATTCTCGAGACATACGAAAATATGTATAAAATCTATCTTCTTGTGATACCAGTCCCCGGCAAAGGCGGTGGTATTCACCAAGGCATTCTCTCTTCTTATTGATGTCAGGAACCCAGACCATTTTTAGTGCGAACAAAATAAGTAGAGTCTGCTCATCACTTGACATGTTTTAAGAATTTCCTAGCCCAAGAAAACTTATTAAGAAAGAAATAGAGAAGTACAGATCTCTTCGCGAGAGAGGGTCTCACTATACTGTCATTTGTCGCTATGGAGTTGTCGCGTCCTGTGTGACGTACCAAAATCGCGTATCGCCGCGACGAGAGAACGACCACTTGTCGCTGTCGCTTGTCGCGTTCTGTGTGCCCAGGCCTTTAGTAAGGAGTCAGCGCACGCCGAGGTGGTCGCGCCCGTCGCCGCTGCTCGCCGCTCACCGCGATGTCGATGAGAGAACGAAGTATTTTGTTTTCACTTCGCGCCATTGGAGGTCTGCTTGCCTCTGATTTGCTGAGCTATGTCAAGGCCACGCTATCCAGCTTCTACAATTGATTATGCAGGTCGGGTTTCGTATTATACAGAGTGGTGTTGTTTAATTTTGTCTTGTTCTAAATATTGATTTATTTAATGGATGTAATTTCGTTTTACACAACTGCAGATATAAATTGACAATGTACTGCCATTGACAATGCTATATTCTGTTTTAAATAAATTATTGATGAAATAATAAATACAGATTTTTATAAATTGGACAACTACGGAAAAGTGAATGTTTCAAGCAATTGGACAGTCAGCGGCAGATAAATTACAACAAATTTTACAATAATTATATTTAATTAAATTGCAATGGAGCGCACGCTCCGGTGGTAATTTTCCTACACACCCATCTTTTCCCCTTTCCTGCAACCACCTACATTTGCCCTAATTGAAATAATTATCTTTTGTTAGTGACTTGATTGACTATTCAGAAATTATTAATCATATACCGACGGAAATGGAACATCAGACAATTCAGTCCAACAATCATTATAAATTTACAGAAAGTAAAAAAAAAAAAAAAAAAAAAAAAAAAAAAAAAAAAAAAAAAATCTCGTGGTAATTATTATTTAAGATAAACTGTTGACTGAATTTAAAATGGAAAATTCTGATTTTTAAATAGAAATTGTGATTTTGGATTAAAATTTTTTAGATTTGACTTGAAAATGCTTTGTTAAACGGTGCATTACTTTATTTACAATAATTACCATTAATTTATAGTCACGACGACTTTTCCCTCTGCATGTATTGGATTAGTGTGGTAACTGTTAAGGGCCTCATACACACAGCAACTTGTTGGCCAACTTGGTTGTGTTGTAGCTGAAGTTGGTGTGTGTATGGGTAGGTTGGCAGACCAAATCACAAGTTGGCCAACCAAGTTGGCGGTTTTCAAACTCTTTTGATATTTGTGGGCGGGGCCTACTGTTGTGCCAACGTGTTGTAGTGTGTATGGGCAAGTTTCCAACTTGACTGCCAACATCAGTCCGCTCCGGTTTCTCACCGAGGCAGTGCTACTGATTTATGCTAATAGTAGTACTGTGATGGATAATGTTCAGAACAACGATGCATGTAACACCGTTATCGAAACGTTTCACAGTCTACCACAACTGTAGAAAGTGAAATCTGATTTATATAAAAATAAAAATTCAAGAATGAAGGGCTGGGAAGAATTACTGATTGATTTCAAAGAAGTGGAAGTTTTTGTAATCTTCCGGTGCAGTTACTTTGAACTACGACAGAAAATTTGTGAGTGAAAAATTGGGGCATTTTTGGAGCCACTTTTTTGCCCAAATTTTTCTTTTTATCTTTTCCCTCTCATTTTCTGCGCTGGGAGCAACGATAATTGTGCACAAAGCTATTTCTTCTAGTTACAACATTACTGGTAGCCGACCTTGGTAGCGTAGGGGCTAGAATATTTGCCCCGCGTGCCGAAGTTCGCCGGTTCGAGTCCGGCCGAGGGCATGAGTGTTTAAGTGTTGTGTGTCTGTGTGAATGTCTTGTTCGTCCATACTTTGAAGCTGCAAAATATGTATATATATATTGGATGACTGATTCACTGGAAGCTACGATAATCACATTGAGCTGGCTGTATGGCCTCCGTTTCCAAATGCTATTTTAATAATAATAATAAAAACATTACTGGTATAAGTAAACACCTTGTTTTCTGTATGCTGGTTCTCTCTCTACTGATGTCGGCCAACTGTGTTGTCCAACTTGTTTTTGTGTTGGCCAACCAAGTTGGGAGACATGGTTGGACAACAAGGTGCTGTGTGTATGGGGCCCTTTACATACATTTGACTTCAGTGTGTCCAGGATTTTACCGTAAAGTTTGTGGTGTCTTTCGTAGGTGGGCATGGAATTAGTCTGGATGATTTTTCAGATCCTGATTTAAATGGTGAAATTCACCAAGCGTTTGTCTCCGTTCATTTATTTGCTGTTAACTGAACCTTCCGATACCAGCCGTAGAAAGTAGCCACCACTATGTGGCTACTGAGAGGCCATCATCATTCCTATCGTTATCGCTTGCGCAAATCATTGCAGGTTAAATAAAGTAAATGATACTCACGTTTAACACAAAATATTAACAATTTACAACGTGTGGCTCCTACAAGGATTTTCAAAACACTGGTGAACGCTTGCAGCAGTACCTCGACGTCTACCTTCCCCTCCAGCGCGATCTGCGCGGCATATTATTTATTATCCATCTACCGCAACATCGCCCTTCAGCGCGACCGCCACCGTCACCTTCACGGCGACCTGCTCAGCATGTTTTCACCCGCTCTTCTTTGCATCACTCCAACCTCCGTATGGGATATGCAAAGTGTGAGCCCTGTACCACTCAACGATATTCAAGTAATGATCAAACCTAGGTTCTTGTTACCCAGTTCTCGTACTTCTCTGATAAACTCACGCTAATAAATGAAGGAATTTAAAACCTCTTCCTACAACCTGCCCAATTGAGTTAACAATCGCATGCTATTCCAAGAAATTTATTCTCTATGTCTCCAATAAGTAGTTACATCCACACCCTATAGTTAAAAAGCTTTATTAATTTATCTGTGTACATAAAAAGCTGACTTTCCTTGGAATTTACCTTCATTCCATGTTAAATTCCAGTTAATTATACTGTTGAGATAGCCCTGTAATTGTTCACAGTCATCTCCAGTTCTAGTCCTGTAATATAACACAATGTCATCTGCAAACAATATAACTTCTGACTGAAAACCATTAATACAACCACTAATTATATTGATACAATACAATACATTCATTTTCTATTGATCCCAATCTAATAAACTGGCTCTGTGGACTGTGGGATGTGGAAAGTTGTCAATTTACAGTTAAACTATAATGACCAACAATGGCCCCAATACCCTGCTGCATTCCCATTATCAAATCCACCTCTTTTAATACGCTTTACTTTCTACTTTTTAAGATTGCGCCTCGTTGAAATGGATAATCTGCCGTCATAAAATTCTTTCTTTTGAACGGTTTATCACAAATGGAAATTCATACAAAGTTGGTACAGATTTATAAGCAATCTACCTTCATTTTTAACAGTGATTAAATAGGCGGCTGAATTTGAATTGGTCGTACATCTCTTGAAGAAAATCTGTGTGAATGAGGGCCAAATACTACAACCTTGGAAGAAAACATCGACAAGGTGCCCATTATGGTGCTGGACGAATGGCTACTAAAGATTTATGACATAACTGGGAGTATTAGAAGAAAGGCATATTTTTCATCAATAATTAATTATGAGAATGCTTTGTACCAGATGGGCGCAGTGTTTTTTAGATGCCGACCAGGAACGACTTCGTAAAAAAAATCTCAAAAGTGTTTGCATTTTTTAAAAGAATTCATACCTTTTTTGCGGCGATTTATTACTATTGATGAGACGCGGGGTTACAGAAACGAAAGAGCATTCAAACCTGTAAGTGGAGGTCGATGGCTTTGCACCATAAAAGAGATATCCAAAAGGGATTATTTTTACTCATTTATATCTTGAGGAGGGTAATGAAATAACTGGCGAATAGTACGCAAGACTATGCCAACTACATAAATAAATTCGTGGGAAAAGATGTGGATTACAAAGAATTCATCTTTCATAAGGATAATGCACTTGTTCAGTAAGTGGCTTTGGCAATGAGAAAACTACCAAGTATATAGGAAATCCATAATATTTGGCTTCCTCTAACTTCCATTGGGGATAATTATAGTATACTTCTCACAAGAAGTCGTTTATCGCTGGTCAATAGTGAATTTATGGACGAGTTTTTGAGACAGCTGAACGGTCAAAGTGAACCGAAAAGCTGTATTGCTGACGTAATGGTTACAGCAACTAAGGCATTTCATAGATATCACCGACTAATCGTAATTAAGGTAAGGACAGAAACAGAAAGCAGAAAAACATGTAAACAGGGGAAGAAACTAAATGGATATTGAAAGAGAACCATAAGGAGTATCAAAGAATTGTAGGGAGAAAATTCTTCACGGGAATTGTACAGTGAAAGAACGATGGTTGCAGCTGTAAAAACAGTTTGTGGAAGGACCAGTGGCATGGAATAATACACCATGGTGGAATGGGAGAGTAAAAGAAGCAGTAGAGACAGCAGAGAGGAACAATAAGCCTTCCAGAGACTGGTTCAAACGGAGGACAACAGAGACAAGAGAAGAGTATAATATGAAGTAGGAAGATAACATAAATGTTTTAGCAGAGGAGGGAAGGAAATGGATGGAGAAGATGATGGAGGACGATATCAAAGGTAATATTGAAGTATTCTGTAGAAGATAGAAAAGAGAGGTAAAGTTCGGGCCGTAACATGCAAGATGACAAAAGTCTGACACAAGCAATTAAGAAAAAATGGATGTGGAGGAATTATTTTGGAGCTCTACTGAATACCTGGACAATAGAAAAACCATTGATAGAGCACGATAACAACAACTAAGAAATAGACACAGAAAAAACCTAAGGTGGTAAATAGAAACAGTTTTAGACAGTAGGGTTGTTGATGAAACAAGTGTTGTAATGGTAAGAACAATGGTGATGATAGGAATGCACTGGCTTCATGACGTGATGAGAACAAGGATTGACTGAGAGTGTAACCACAGAAGAATGAATGAAGCGGATAATCGTATTTATGATCAAAATAGAAAACAGGAAATGATGCGTAGCTCAGGTGGTAAAGCGTCTGACTACAGTCTGGATGACCAGTTTTCGATCCACGATGAAACACAGTATTTTTATTCGAAGCTAAATTACTGAACTGCCCTCAGTCGCTCTCACTAGTAAGTTTCTTCCTCGGGAAGATAAAGAACAAGCGAAACCTGTCGCTAACCATGTTACCTCTTTTATAGAAGGCCTACGCGAAGGATGAAAAGGCAAAAGGGAACACTTAATTTTCGAATCGCGCTGGAAGCAGCAGTAGCCGGAGGAACCCCGCGACCTTACCTTGAAGTGATTAAGAATTATACAGTCACGGTGATGTGCCAGTCTGCCTAAGTTGTTTTAGAACGTACTAGAGGAAGGAAGGTCGAAAAAGAAATAAGAAAAAAGCAGCACGGTTTCAGACCAGGGGTATCAAGAGTACAGTTAGAGAAAGAAGTAAGTACCAGGGAAATTATGTTAACAGCTAAAGAAGGTGAACACTTTTAAATACTGTACCTCGGAAATGTTGCCAGGTAAAACATTTCTAATAAGTTTCAGAAGCATGATTTGCGACAAGGCCGTGGCACAGAGAGGTAAGGAAATAATGTTTCTACTCTCATGTATGCTGCCGAAACCTAGACAGTGAAGAACCGGGATACAAGAACGTATAGGAAAGTGATATTTTTCAGAAGCTGGGTTAACAAGACAGGAGAAGGAATAAGAAGGATAGACATACAGTGGAAGAGGAACTCGTGCAGAAGAGCAGTGAGAACAAAAGTCTCAGATGATATGGACATGTGAAAGAAAGGATTCATGAAATGGAGGTTAATGGCCCAGAGTAATGCCAAGGAATAGATGACTGATAGGTTAAAGGATTGCGTCAGAAAAGAGGAGAGGACCAAAGTTGTGGTGAAGAATTGGTGGAGAGAGAGAGAGGAAACTGCCTAGTCTTGTGTGCTAACCAGCCCCGATATTGGCTGGAAACAATGGCTTATGATGAGCCTTAATTGTGTACTCACACAGACCAATATCACTGATTTCCTCTTTGAAGATGTAAATGAACTTCATAATAACTGAATACAAACATCTTTCTGAAGTAGGCTAGTACATTTGGTAAAGAAAGCTCTTTATAGATCGAACAGCCACACTGGTATCAATCGCATTGTTCAGTGACGGTGGTAATTCGTGGCTACAGCCTTATTTATCGATATTTTAAGTTACTGTAGACATATTTATTCAATGATCGATTACTGCAATCAAAATTTTACTGTCAAGGGAGGTAAATACTTTTCCACATCTCGCAGAAGTATCTAAAAAGCACGCAAATTATTTTAGTCTATGCTTTTCTGCTTCTAAAATGGAATTATCTCTGTTCCTACGACTAATTTTCACACTATAACTTAATGAGATTCCACCGTTTTAATTAATCTGCTAATATACATTGACATTTAACGTTATGGGACTAAGAAAGTGATAAAAAATGTATTTTGGTTTTATACAGGAAACATTCAGAAAGGTATTGTGCATTCTGGAAAATAGCAAGGATGCAACTTTGGCAAAAGAAATACGGTCCTGCTGTACAAGATTGTAAGTGCTTTGCATACTTGACATTTTACAGCAAATCAGAAAAATGATATAAAATAAATTTCACGTAAAACCTTAATTTTCAAGCAAAAAGATTAATTTTAGTTTAGGAAATTTTATCTATATGCTTCTCGTCTGTCCCAAACTATGTTTCTATTAAAAATTAAAATTTCCCAGAAGAATATTATAAATTTTTCTGTATTCCAATCTAAATGAACTACGAATTGCAAGATTTAATTTTTTTGCACGAATTCGCACTTGTGCGTTCACCTTGGCTTTGAGTACCAGCACAGTAATGCTTAGTGTGGTGGTTACAACTGCCAGTCATCTTATAAATGTGCAAGTCACTTAGATTGCTTCTCCTTGTTCTCCTTCGACTTTGATCGTCACGTAACTCACATGGTGTAAGTATATCATCTTTAAAATTTCTACATCAATTTTTTGTGTAATTTCGTGAGAATTTTGTCAGACAGATACTAGAAAAGCAGAAAGTGTAGAGTCATACTGAATCCTCGTTTCTACAGAGATCTGTTCAGCCGTAGTTTATAACGATCCTTTGCAGCCCACAATAAATTATCATACTTTTCACTAAAGGACGAGACAAACGTCGTGTGATATATATATTTTTAGTGGTATGATTTCACTTCTGTATTGTTGGTTTCAAGTGATTAAACAATCTGACTTCAAGACAAATATACAACAGATATTTATTGAACGAAAATTGTTTAAGTTCGAAAACAAAATTGTTCATTCATTTTTCACGGTACTTTTTGTGAGCAGTTGTTAATATATGAATAATGTAGTAATGTTAATTCGACCAGCCTAAACATGTCAACACTTTCAGCAGATAAGAAAATATTGTAGAAACGAATCTTGGCTTACCACAGATTACGGAAATGCGGTGCAGATACAGAGAACCACGATCACAGAACAATAATACAGTTTTCTGGCTTAGGATGTTCAACAGCAGTAGAAGCCGTTGTCTGCTGCGTGTGAGTGAGGGAGCCACAGTCAACACACTGCTTAAAGGCGGCCGACTAGGCGAAAGATAGCACGTGTTGGGAGGAGGAGACAGGCAAGGCCGAGAAGTGACGCCGAGAGAAACGAAAACAGTAGATCAAATGCAGGTGACAATAAAACCGTTTCAACGAAATAGCAATGTGCTTGTAATTTGCTTGTCACTTTGTTCACACGGAACAGCTCTATTAGTGATCCAGAACAAGCAAAATGAAAGTAATTATTATTATTTTTGCTTTTACTAGCAATGTAGATATATTTTTACATTTATATAAATATACTAGCCCCAAAGTCCGTCAAAAAAGGCGGGTTGAATGGAGTGTTTTGGCAATTCATTTTTTTTTCAGTTGCATATCTAAATACAATTGTTATAAAATAAAACTCACTGTAATTCCTCGTCCCTTGTGCTGTAGCAAAACAGTTGTCAGCTTGGTTCAGATTGCAATTCAGCCTAACCACAAACTCCACTAATATTGCTTCTTGAAAATCAAAGCTGTAATCACACATAAATTGCTACATTCCCTGTATCTCATGTTAATGATCTCATGCATCGAGATATAAACTTGATTCAAAATCTTCACAGGTTCTTATATCTAAATTTTTTGTTATTTGTGATCCAAATCAATGTTTTAACAGCTGACACAGTTTATGTGAGGCTGAAATAAAGAAATGAAGTCAGTGAAAATGAGAGATACTGAAAATAAATCTTAACTACTTACCTTAAGCCATGTAATATTCGTTTCAATTGTCGTGTAGGGTGTATAGATAACATTCAATTTGGAACTAATTTCATTTAAATCAAGTAATTATTTCAGTTAAAAGTAGCATAAGAATATTTAACATGCCGGTTTAAATGAAATACATACTATTTTTTCAGTGTTCTGGCAATTCATTTATTTACTGTTGCTTAACTAAATAAAGAGCTACAAAATAAAGTTCAAAGTAATTCCTCATGCCTTGCGCCGTACCAAAAACTTTCAGTTGTCATCCTAGTCGAGGTAGCATTTCAACATAACCACAAACTACGGTAAAATTGCAACCAGAAAAACAATTCTTCAATCACACGCATATTAATACATGGCGATATAAATTTGATCAAAAATCTTCACGGGTTCTTACACCTTCAATTTTTGATATTCGTGATTCATGTCGATACTTCAACGTTTGAATGGCTGACAGAGTTACATGTGGCTGAATAATGGCATCAGTAAAAGCAACGGAAATTAAAAATAAATCTTAATAACTTCATTCCACGTAATATTAGTTTTAATTTTAGTCTATGCTGTATAGATCGCGATCAGTGTAGAAATACTTGAGTTAAAAGGAAGAAATGATTTAAGTAACAGAACACTGATGAAAACAATTTAAATAATTTAAAAAAATGTTATGCCCTCTGCTGCAACGTCAAGTGCCAGGTCTAATAACAACCTATCAACACTGCCACTAACATTAGCCTATTAATCGAAACTTAAAGCTTTTATGTTATATATCTATGGCAGAAGATTTTAACGAATACTCTTACATCAAACGAATATGAAGGGTTTAACTGAGTGTTCTGACAATTCCTTTCTCTGTGGTTGCCTAAATAAATAGAACTAGACGACCCGTGCGAAAATTTCGCGAATAAAATGCGATGAATAGTGAGGCTGAATATAATGTCACCAAGTTCAGTCATTACTCTTCATACTACTACTTCATTTATCGATTTTGGTTAGAAATCCAGGGAGATAAATGGCTCGAAACACATAAAACGTATTTTAGAAATATTGACATTTTTGAGCTTTATGGGTCGAATTATGAAAAATTCCTTTCTTAGAATATAATGTTACCATGGCGGAAACCTTAGTCTTTAATACGATATGTCATTTATCTATATCGATTAGATATCAAGGGAAATATAAGGCTCGTGACACAAAAACACGTTGTAGAAGAATTTATACTTTTTCCCCTTAATAGTTGAATTCCAAACACTTCTTTCTTAAAATATGATGTCAGCAAAGCTGAGACATTATTCCTCACAATCGTACTTGATTTATCGATTTCGGATAGATATCAAGGGAGATAAGTAGCTCGAGACACAAAAAACGCATTTTAGAAAAATTGACTTTTTTGCCTTTTATGGGTCGAATTACGAAAAATTTCTTTCTTAAAATATAATGTTACCACGGCGGAGACCTTATTCTTTAATATGATACCTCATTTATCTATATCGGTTATATACCAAGGGAGATAAATCGCCCGTGACACAAAAATCGGTAATAGAAAAATTTATACTTTTTTCCTTTAACGGTAGAATTCCAAAAACATTCTTTCTTAAAATATGATTTCACAAAGCTGATACATTACTCCTTATATTCCTACTTCATTTATCGACTTTGGTTAGATATCCAGGGAGATAAATGGCTCGAGATACAAAAAACGCATTTTAGAAATATTGACATTTTTGCCTTTTAAGGGTCGAATTACGAAAAATTCCTTTGTTAAAATATAATGTTACCACGGCGGAGACCTTATTCTTTAATATGATACCTCATTTATCTATATCGGTTTGATATCAAGGGAGATAAATCGCCCGTGACACAAAAATCGGTAATAGAAAAATTTATACTTTTTTCCTTTAAGGGTTGAATTCCAAAAACATTCTTTCTTAAAATATGATGCCACAAAGCTGAGACATTACTCCTGATAATACTACCTCATTTATCGATTTTGGTTAGATATCCAGGGAGATAAATGGCTCGAGATACAAAAAACGCATTTCAGAAAAAGTGACATTTTTGCCCTATAAGGGTCGAATTACGAAAAATTCCTTTCTTAAAATATAATGTTACCATGGCGGAGACCTTATTCTTTAATATGATACCTCATTTATCTATATCGGTTAGATATTAAGGGAGATAAATCGCTCGTGACACAAAAATGCGTTATAGAAAAATTTATATTTTTTCCCTTTAAGGGTTGAATTCCAAAAATATTCTTTCTTAAAATATGATGTCACAAAGCTGAGAAATTACTCCTCATAATCCTACCTCATTTATCGATTTTGGTTAGATATCCAGGGAGATAAATGGCTCGAGATACAAAAAACGCATTTTAGAAAAAGTGACATTTTTGCCCTATAAGGGTCGAATTACGAAAAATTCCTTTCTTAAAATATAATGTTACCATGGCGGAGACCTTATTCTTTAATATGATACCTCATTTATCTATATCGGTTAGATATTAAGGGGGGTAAATCGCTCGTGACACAAAAACGCATTGCAAAAATAATGATACTTTTGCCCTTTAAGGGTCGAATTCCGAAAACTTTCTGGCTAAATATATGTCGTCACTAAAGCGGAGATCTTAATCTTTAAAACGATACTTCATAAAACGGTTTCAGATAGGTATCCAGGGAGATAACTGACTCGTAACACAGAAAACAGCATTTTAGAAAAATTTACATTTTTGCCCTTTAAGGGTCGAATTTTGAAAACTTTCTTGCTTAAAATACGATTTAACCAAAGTGGAGACCATAAGCTTTAAAATGACACCTCATTCATTGATTTCGGTTAAGTATGAAGGAAGATATAGGCTTGTGACAAAAAAATACCTTATAGAAATAATATATATGATTGTTGTAAGGGGGTGTTCATTAATTACGTGAGGTGTTTTTTCGTAATTCCGGACCCCCCCCCCTTTTTCTGGTGAGGTTTCGTGAGATTTCGCCGGACCCCCTCTCCCCCATTTCACCTCCCGTAATTAATGGACGCCTCCTTATGTAATGCTCATGACCTTATTTTGTAATTTATACATATTTCAGTTGTAGTTCCCACAGCGACACAGATTGAAGTTCTACTGAATGAATTAGAGAACCAATTAAATTAAAAATAAATTAGGAATCCTAGAACCTTATGCTATAGCGGGTGATATTAATTTTATTTCTGGTCCACGTCTCATTCAGCACGATAAATACGGAACTACTTCCATCGGTATATATATATAATAATAAAAAAAACCGGTAACTTCAGTAACTCGGAGCTTATGAAAGCAGCTTAAATTATTTATATATTTTTTTTCGTGATTTAGTCTGTAAAAAATGTGTCAGTTGTCTGCTCCTATGTGCATTTCGACATAACCACAACTTCTACTAATATTTCTGTTCAAAATTCATAGATGCTGTTACCCGCTTATGAAAACTTTAATTGTATTGCGATCTAAATTTGACGTACTGGAAATATTTAAATGTATCTGATATAGTTACTTCAGTAATAAAAGCAACTAATAATTAATATATTAATTTAAACGCGGTACATACCTTTATTTCAGTGTTTTGGGAAAATCATTCCTTCCAGTATATTATAACAGTGACTTAGCACAAACCTGAAGCCACTCGTGACAAAATATGGTACTATCAACCAAGTTAAACACTTTAAGGACTTAGGAGAAATTATTGGGAATACTGGAACTGAGAAAGAAGCCAGAAAAACCACACTGAAAAACTGCAAAAAGCATATGCAATTACTTGGAATAATTCCAATAAGAAATCACTTTCCATCAAAGCCAAACTCCATCACTACCACACCGTCGTTCTTCCAGGAGCACTGTATGCGACGGGAACATTGTCACTAACGGTAAATGTCAAAGGAATAGAAAAAATAGATAGACAGATACTGAGAAAAATATTCGGCCCCAAGATCCAAGATGGCATCTGAATGCGCAAAAGCTCAGAAGATCTGTATTCACTGACCGAACGATTCACCTCACTCGCACGGAAAAGGCGCATGAAATTCTACCGACATGTAGCACGAATGGATGACTCACACAACTGACCAAGAAAATATTCCACATCGTCAACGGACCCCGACCAACCAATGCATGCTGGTTTATAGAAACACAGAAGGACCTCGCAGGAGCCAGCCTAGATTCACTGACATCTATTCGCAGTATATATAGACAATTGATCACTTTACATAAATTTGCCCCTAAGATCCCAACAACAAAAAAATCTGAAACTCAAAAATGCGTGGACACAAGAGAGACGTCAAGCCCACAGCGAAAGGATGAGGTGGTTTGGGGAAGATAAGAAGAACAGCAAGAAGAATAAGAAGGACAATGCAAATTAATGGTTCCGCGCGCTCCTTAGTGGGCTAAACGATAAAATAAAATAAATAAAAACAAGAGTGACTTAAAATATCTACATTTGATACAAATATTTTGTAAGCCCGTAAAAAATGACGCGTTAAATGCAGTATTTTAGCAATTTGTTTCTTCGCTGACTTAAGAACAATTTTCTACAAATAACGTTCATACCTTGAAAATGATATAATGTAGATATTTGTTAACTTTTTTATTAAGTAAGAAAAAGCAACTAATAATTAATATGTCTATTTCAATACGTACTTTACTTTCAGTGATCTGACAGTTAATTTACTCGCAGTTGTATAGCTAAGTGGAACATTTATTAAATTACGCACTGAACGTCTAGTGGTTGTTTGTTGTGCAGCGGAGACAGGAAGCGTGAAGTCTCAGTCGGACGTCATAATGTGACGTCATGGCGTGGCAAATAACCAAAACTTTGCGTTTTATAAATACAGATGACCTTTGTTATTTACAGAAAATGCAGGCTATTTCAGAAAATTAAGTTAGATTATTGCTAACGTTTCTTCTCCATCCCCAATGAAGTTTCGTGATGATTATTCTTCAGATTTTAAGTCATAGCCTGAGACATAAAGCTGTAAAATTCCAATCAAAATCCATTCAATAGTTAAAAATTTTAAAGGAAAAACCGTTTAATTTCCTGTTTCACCACCAATTAACCTAACGTTTTAAGACGCATAACGGTATTGTTTAATTTATTTATCTTTAATACGAGTGCTGCACCATGTCATTTTTCCCGCAGTTGCTAGTGTTTTATTGTTAGTAAATAACTCCACAAACTAGCACCTCTGACCTTGCTTACGAAAGCAACTACACCTGATGCTTTGCCTATTTGACATTAAATTTATTGATTTGACATTTTCTTTCACATTTATGTCGGTGGAAATTACAGATTTTTATTTGTAATCGAGTAGGGGTTGAAAAATTATCGTCTCTTAAGCGCTTTGTCACATTTAGTTCTGAGACTCCAAAAAGTGTACTTTTCCGTGAACATTTGAACTTAACGAAAAACAATGTTTGTTGTGTATAGTTTGCATGGCATACTGATCGATGTGCTATGAGTAAGCAACATTAACTCATTGTATTTATATTTGTGAATCATTTCATGGCTTTCTTCGTGCTCTTGGCAATTTCTCATCGACGTATATTATTCCACCATGTACAGTGGAATATACGGGGAGGGACGAAGTGGCCCTTATCTTCCACTGAATGATGAAACAGTTAATAAATATGATCTTAAGTTAGCAGTCGGGAATGTTTTCATCGCAGCATATCAGCCCGTTGTCTCTGGGTAGATCTCCGTCTTAGATGAATATTAATAAAATTTCTATTATTCCAATCTAAAAGAACGACGAAATACATGATTCTTTTGTTTTGTTTATGGTTTTTATATTTTGCACGAATTCGCACTTGCCTACTCATCCGCTTTTTAAATATCAGAACGCTAATCCATAGTGTGAAAGTTGGAACGGCCAGGCATCTTTTGAGAGTGCAAATCATTTATAGTGATTCTCCTTGTTCACTTTCGACTTTGACCGTCACGTAACTCGTATCGTATAATGTTATTTTCTTTAAAATCCCTTAGACGACAATTTTCTGTGTAATTCCGTGATAAGGCATACCAGGGCCGGATTAAGACAGCGCGGGGCCCATAGCAAATGTGAATTAGAGACCCTTGATTTTTGCCGACTAGGGGAAAATTGTAGAGCTAAATAATAATAAAATTGTAGTTTAAAAACTAAAATCACGCTTTCGTAGTAATGTGAACTAAAAGGTTAAAAATAATCTTTAAATATAAAGATTTTGTTTAACAATGATAGGACGTCCCACAATTCAGGATAAATTAATTTTTTTGAATAAGCTTAAAGAATAAAGTCACTGATTACAAAATTAACTTTAATGTAAAAAAAGCATTGGGTGCTATATCAGTTGTCTTATATTTTTTGTCGTTGGCTGTTTGTAAAGGTAGAGTCATTGTCAAAAGTTGTGTAGAGATCACCCCACGCTTTTTTTTTTTTTTTTTACATTAATGTTGATTTTGTAATTAGTGACTTTATTCTTTAAGCTTATTCAAAAAAAAAATTCCTGAATTGTGGGACGTTCCATCACTGTTAAACAAAATCTTTATATTTAAAGATTATTTTTAACCTTTTATTTCACATTACTACGAAAGCGTGATTTTATTTTTAACTTTTTAGTTCAGATAGTTTCAAAAGCATGTTTCCTACTGTTGGCTTTTCTTCGCCAATCTCTCTTTTTCTTTGTGTTATAGTTTCATTTTTAATTATTACTTCCACGAGTTAAATACAATTAAATGGTCAGCTCAGCCAGAGGTCCAAAATAACAGGGAACATGTGGAAGACTACCCTTCTATAATAGTACGAAGTAATGTTTCGAATACTCACTATTCAACATCACGTTAAGCGACTGCAGACAGAGAAACCTTTCTGGATGGGAGACAGTGGAAGACGATCGTCTTCAGCAACCAAGGCTCGTAAATCACACCCGGGAAATTGGAGATGGTCCCCAACGATGATGATGATGATGGCTATATTGGGCGGGAAATCTCCGAAGGGTCTGGCCGCCAAATGACGAAGGTTTCTCGAATCGCGCCTGTGCACTAATGTCGCGGGTGCATTTGCCTAACTCGGTAATCCCATCAAGTATAGGGTACGTGCAGTTTAACTTGAAATCCGAATCATGGGTTATCCTAATCTTTTCCATTTATAATATCCAAAAAAATTCGAACCGAAATCGGGATTCTAGCAGGGAACGTCTGTTCGCCAGTCACGCGCGTCAACCAAATGAACCACAAAGGTGATGCGAAAAGTTGGTGAAAATGAGCCACATCTGTCATAAGACGGTTAAATCACTTTAGTGTTCTTACTGTCAAAGTAATGAGATTACCAAGATTATTGGATTGTCATCGGTTCTTAATACATGTACAAAATTTCAGACAATTCGGACTTACTGAAGTGGGTGAAAATTGAACTGAAATTTTCCATTACAATGAACCACTTTTAAATTGTTTCGGACAACGCGGTGAGAGTGAAATTATTGAATTTTTATCGGTTCTTAATAAGTGTACAAAATTTCAAATGATTCGGGCGTCATTATGTGGGTAAACAATGAGATGAAAGATTCCATTACACGCAACCATTTTTCTATTGTTACCGTCAAAGTAACGAGAATAGCAGGACGTTGCTAAGAGACTGCTGTATTGTCAACGGTTCTTAAAACGTGTGCAATTTTTTTTCTGTTTTTACTACCAAAGTAATGAGAATATCAAGATATAGCTTTGAAATTATTGTATTGTAATCAGTTATCAATACATGAGTAAAATTTCAAGCAATTCGGACATCTGGAATTGGGTTAAAATTAAATTGCAAAATTTCACGACATTCAACCATTTTTCTGTTGTTACTGTCAAAGTAATGAGAATAGCAGGATATAGCTATGAAATTATTGTATTGTCACCGGTTCCTAATATGTGTGCCAAATTTCAAACCGGTCGGACATCTGGAAGTGGGTCAAAATGGAGTTGTAAAATTCCTTTACATTCATTCATACATATGAAATGTGGTAGTAGGTGTTATTAGCCACAAGGACTCAATGGGAAGTGTGTGGGAGCATGGTTATCAGTCCAAGCCTTGTTTGAGCATTTTATTACAATCATCAAGGACAATGCTAAAACTTACAGAGAATATAATACCAAATAACACAAGCTGCGATCTTGCAGACTAAGATATAAATAACCCTGTAATCACAAATATGATACAATATAATGCATAAAAACCTTGAGCTTGCAGATTATAATGTGAATAACCCTGTAATCACAAACAATTCCACTTATATCAAATAACAGAAAATAACCAGACTGGCTCACACTAATCTACCAGCATGTAACAAGTCTGCAGGTAGTACCAAACACAATTTTACAGATGAGCCAGACCACTAACGAGGAAGCCGTAGGCGACACACTTGTAGTTGGAGTTGACAGGAAATACTCCCTCCAATACCCCCATAGGGCAAGAAAATGGCATGTGTCAAATCGAAGTGACCATGAGCGTCGATCGCCACCATACTCCCGAGTCTACGGGACACCGCTCCCGACCAAGAGCGTATCGGAGAAATTCCCTCGCCCCAAGCGAACTAGGAACAGTCGCGTTGGACACACCAATCCACCAGATGTAGCACTTCCTGGCCGCCCGGTCAAGCCACAAGACCTCGCTGCGTCACGGCCACACAAGGAAGTACCAGACGCCACCAAACAAACCGCTGCCATCAAGCGACTCCCCAGCGGGCATCCAGCGTAAGGTAGGGTTCCGAACACGGCTGCAGCGTCGGACGCCAACCCCAGGTAGCAAACAAAAACTGCATACCTGCTGTCGCCTGTGGTCGGGGGTGTTCGGAACTCCGCAACAGGTCAGCCGTGCAGTGCTCTTAATCGTACCTTGAGAGCTACGCGAGGCAAGATGTGTGATATTTCTGCTGCGATCATTGAAGTTCTGTTGGAAGAGGAAGATGATGATGATGTTTTGCTATTGAATAGCACCAACAAAAGAAGAAAGCTCGCAATGCCTTTGTACAAAAACAGAGCAGAAGAAGGAACTTATTCAGTACTCATTAAAAAACATATTTTGAGTGACGAAACAATATTCAGGAGCTATTGTCGTTTAAATAAGAGACAGTTTAATTTTGTACTCAGTTTTATTTGTGACGAAATTAAACCACAATGTTTAAGAGCTGCTGTAAGTGCAGAAGAAAAATTATTCTTAACTTTAAGGTAAGTCTACAAATTTGTAAATTTATCATTTTCTTTAGTCTTCTGGATTATCAGATCTGTCGGTTCTGGAGACGCAAGGCTGACAGCAGAGTCACCTGACATATAATCCATTGTTCCATTTGTAAAAAGTACTTTGTCATGTCGTGATGCATTACTAGGACCTGGCGTGTCCTGTACATTTTCTGATGATGAAGAGCTTGGCGTTGAAGGAGCGCTACCATCTCTTGAACTTTGATTAGGATGGGACCTCGCTGCCATTATTTCATAATCGGAAATCATTACGCCGATATTTTTTTTGGCTTCTGCCTTATAGACTGGTGGCAAACTCCTTTAAAACTTCTGCAAAATAATTCAACATCATTATTCTTCTTTTTAATAATACTTTTCAATAAATTTTGCCTCTTCTCGTCCCTTTCTTTCCACATTTGTATAAGTTTATCGTCACTGCAACTTCTATGGCGTCTTTGTTTTCGATACTGCACTGGTACTTTTTCTTTAACGTTGGGTAACTCAGTTGTTTCATCATTTTCTTCTATATCGGTATTCAGAAATTTGTCATTCTGTAATACCGAATGTTCCATTCCAAGATTTTTCTCTTCGGTTTCCGGTGTATTTTCTGTATCCTCTTCAATTTCTATTGCTGGAATATTCGATCCACCGGATCTGTGCTGAGAAACGCCGTCTAGGAACGACAGCTGCAGGTGTCTCGTATTCTTAGAATTTTTTGAGACAGCAGAGCCTGTTCCAAATTTACTTCTCTTTTTGAATCTCTGGTAACCATCTCTGATAAATTTCCATTTCTTCTTGCAGTCATTACCTGCAAATAGAAAATACATGAGTAACATGTTTCGTTTTGTTTCAGATTTTTGGCTACAGGTGAAAGCTACCAATCCCTATCATTTGCTTATCGTATATCACGATCGTACATATCACGTATTGTGAAACATGTGCTTAGAGTTCTAAGACTGAAATTGATGCCTTCTCCTACGCAAAGTGATTTCAAACGTATCGAACAAGAATTTTGGCAGAAATGGAATATACCTAATTGTGTAGGTGGTATAGATGGCAAACATGTTCGTGTAAGAGCGCCAAATAACACAGGTTCACTGTTTTTTAATTACAAAAATTACTTTTCAATTGTTTTGTTGGCTATCGTGGATGCAAATTATAAATTCATAGCCGTTGATGTCGGTGCTTATGGAAAAGAATCTGATAACGGCATATTTCAAAAATCAGCCATGGGGAAAAAAATAGCAACAAAGACATTTAATATCCCTCCACCAAAATGTTTGCCAGGCTCAACTGTGGTGTTACCTCATTTTTTGATTGGAGACGAAGCGTTTGCTCTGAGTGAATATATGATGAAGCCATATTCAAAAAGAGTTGCACGATTAGAAAGAGAAAAACAAATTTACAATTATAGATTATGCCGTGGACGACGTGTGACGGAAAATGCTTTTGGGCTAGTAAGCCAAGTGTTTAGAGTTTTTTATACTCCCATTTCTGTTGCTCCAGATGTCGTTGATGATCTGATATTGTCAGCGTGTTGCTTACACAATTTATTACGCGAAAGTTACCTTGAAGAAAAAAATACTCCATTTTATACTTACATTAATAATGAAGCTAGAATCCAGGAAAATATGTTAAGCTTTTCTCGGTTTGGAGGATTTTTAAACAGCCAAGGATTTGAGATTAGAGACAAATTGAAAGATTTCTTCTGCAGTGAATGCGGTTCAGTGATGTGGCAAGAGGAATTAATTAATAATGTATCATAAAGACTGATTTATAACAAATAATAAGTAAAATATATACTCTTGGCAGACAGACGCTTACCCTTTACATTTTAGTAAAATCTTATTATTCATTATTTTGCTCACTATGTATGATAAATAATGTAATTTTATATGTATGAACATTTTACATTTAAATATATTTATAAGTAAAAGCACAATCTTAAAATACTTACTTGTTTTATTTAGTTCTTGTGCTATAGCCTTCCAAACATTCTCTTTAATTAAGACATTGCGGTACTCAGTGTGACCTGCATCATAAATCACTGGATACTTTTGCACAGAATTTATTAAATTTTCTTCTTCGTTAACAGAAAAACTCATTGTCACCAAATAAATGCTTTCCTTGTGCGTGCGGCTGGCGGCACTACTGGTTCGTGCGCAGTAGCGCGGTCAGCGTCGCCGGCAGGGCTCAGCTGTCGGCGACGCTGTTGCCGTGTTCCGAACGCATTTCGTAGGAAACCATTGAAACCAGTGGTGACGCCTGTGGTCGGCCGTCCGCTACCTGCTGTCTGCGGACTGCAGTCGTGTTCGGAACCGTACCTTTTAAGGTACGGTTCCGAACACGACTGCAGTCCGCAGACAGCAGGTAGCGGACACTAACTGCCCCAGCCGGTTCCGTGTCCCCTATTATATACACTCTATCGGCCGATAGAGGGCAGGAAGGAGCCACAGCGCTCTCTAACGGAGAAACGAGCACGCGGGCTCACCGAGAACTAGAGACAGAAGACAGTCGCGAGCGAAAGAGAAGAATAACATACAATACGAGCCTAGCACGGCTCAACATACAAGTCAAGCTAGTATAAAGCGTGTAAAAAAAAGGTCACCCATCTAGCCTCGGTGCGGGGCCCCCCTAAGAGGCACGAGGCCCACCTAAGAGGTGCGAGGCCCCCTAGAAGGCGCGAGGCCCGTAGCATTTGCTACCTCCTCCTTGGTAGTTAATCCGGTACTGAGGTATACGTTTTCTCAGACAGATACTGGAACATCATTTTCTTCCTGAGAAAGTGCGGGTATCGTCAGAGATCTGTTAAGCAACATCGTAAAACGATTTGTTGTCCACAATAAATTATCGTACTTCGCGTAAAGCGACGAGATAAATGTAGTGCGAGAAACATGTTTTCATATCTTCGTTGTTGTGTTTTATTGTAGATTTCAAGTGATTGATACTTAAAACAATCTGACTTCATGACTGAAGGCAAATATACAGTAGAAGTTGATTTAACAGAAATGGTTTATAGGCGAGGTCGTATTAAAAGTTTCAATCATATTTCATTGTACGTTTGTACAATGTTGTCAACATATACGAAAACAGTAGGTAAACTATTGATGAAAATGAAACCTTTCCAACGAAATAGTAATGTGCTATATTGACTTGTCACTTAAACTATATGAAACAGCTCTATTGGTGATTCATAATAAGCGGAAATAAAGTATTACGCTCTCGGGTAAATAGCCTAGTTACCGAAGTGTTATCACACGATATTTCGACGATCACAAACACTGTCGCCATCTTCTGGTCAGCAGTAACCCGAGAGCATTTTATAAATTCTTCGTTCTTATTGGGGGGGGGGGGGGGGGTAAAGTAATTGGTAGCAGTGTAAATAAATTTTTAATTTTATATAATTATGAGTTTTTGATTTTTGTTATTTACAAAAAATGATGTCTACTTAGGAAATTAAATAATACCTTTTTGTCAACGTTTCTTTTCCATTCCCTGGTGAGGAATCATGTTGATTTAGTCTTCAGATTTTAAGTCATACACAAAGATTTAAAGCTGTGAAATTCCAATCAAAATCTATTCAGTAGCTTATATTTAAAAAGTAAACCTTCAATTTGTAGATTATTCTTTGATTTCATACTCCACCGCCAAATAACGTAACGAAGCATAGTTAGTAAAAAATTAAAATTTTAGAAACCTCATCAACTTCCATGTCAGAAAAAAAACCTGTCACGTTATTAGTTATTTCGTGTGCGTATATAGTATAACGTTAATAACTGATAAGTCATTGGTGAGCCGAATGAAGCTTGTAATAAGACAGAGCGGAAATCAGGTCTATGAAACTGAAACTGACTGCAAATGGAAGCAAAAAGAATACTACAAATTGTTAAATGATGTACAGAGAGCATAATTAAACTCATAACTCCCTATCCTTACCTGTTTTTGTTTGGTGACCGTTAACATCAAAAAATGTAGGAAATGATCACTTAAATTAGGGCAATAATTTAAACCAAAAATATAGGATTTTATTAAACTATATCTAAATTTAACAATTTTACAGCAGTCTCACATTCAAAGCTTTGCACACTTTGGTTTCAAGTTTTGTTTACAATAATAATCAAAAAATTCCCTTCACTTTTTCTTCGGATCACGGAAGGTTTTAACTGCTTCCCAGACATCATCAGCAAGCAATTTTGGTTCTTCGAAGGCCGCAAAGTGCCCTCCTCTAGGCATTACAGTATACCTTACGAGGTTCTTGTGCTTGCTTCGAAGTATGGATTCAGGAGTAAAACTCATTTCGTTCATGAATTGAGCACAGGCAGTCGGCGTGTGGTTAGGAACCCTGCAGGGAAATAAAGTGAAACGCAGAATTAGTACGGATTCAAATCAGCAAATATACTAAGCAAATTATATATTACATATGAAACAGCATCATTTATGCTTTTAGTACACCACTATTTGCTTTTCTTATCTCGGTTGCATAATGAAAATAAATAGTGAAAGTGGGTTGTAGGCCTATATGCTAATCGTGTAATGGTATATCTAAGCAGAAACGTCCAATATGTCATTGTTACTGGTACTGACAGGGGATGGGGAATCATCGCGTAGTTGTTACAACACTTCAACAAGAAATTGAACAACATACATAACCACTATAAAAGTAATAACTTGTCTAGCTATAAAACAGAAAAGCAAATTGAAAATGTAAAACGCCGAAAATACGTGTATATTAAATTCAAACATGTATGCCGAATGTCATAGAGGCTATTAACTTAAAATCAGCAGTCTCTTTTCCATCAGAAGAGTAAAACTTTCTTAGTTGATAGGTCAGTTTAATAACTAGAAACAGAAGAATGATTAACTTCATAAGATATAGCAAACACAACAAAATCAAACACGTAAAACAACCACATAATGCTTAAGCCATTCTGGAAACCTTGAATCAGGCTAACTTCTCAGCGTTATCACCAACCTAATTCCCGGAAAACGTCTACAACCCTCTCCTTCCCACATCCGCGAAGCAAAAGGCATCTGAGAGACTCCAGAATCCGTACACACTTTATCATTATTCTTGGACGCCGCTGAAAAATTCTATCTCTCTTGTCTTGCACAATCCTACATCAATGTCATCCCAGGAAATAGTAACGCAATGCTGACGAGCCATTGATGTAGGATTGTGCATGATAAGAGTGAAAGAATTTTTCAGCGGCGGCCAAGAATAATGATGAAGTGTGTACATATTACAATTCTTTGGATCAGCTGAAAGTTTCTCCATTGATAAACTATGAACAGGAAGAGGATCACATTTTTTCTAGGACTGTATAACACTCTAGGAATAACAGTGAACTTCGACATGCTGTGGCCTGCTTTGTTTTGTCGGTATACCTTTTGATGGCGAAAGTTTTTATACGTCTTTTAATATGTTTCCATGCTGGGGGACACTCCACAAAACTAGATGGTGACAAAATCGGAGGACACATTTCGGAACTGTAATTTTTTATTAATCACCTACATCCAAAATCCAATTACACTATTCGGCAACCAAATCGAAGAGCAGATCGTTTCGATTCCCGAGCAGAACAGAGTGTGATACCTCACCATTTTTGTTCGTTTCGGCATGTGTGCAAGTGATGTGTAGTATAACGTCAGATTAGGTGAGGCTAAGATGCTTTTTGAGGTCTCAGTCAAAGGCTCCGGTCAAAATTTACTGATTTAGTACAAAAGTTTCAATGATCATAGTAATTGGTGTGGGAGTGTAGGTGAAAATTAATCAAAGCCAACGCAATGTCGGGCTATATACGTCTAAATGCCAAGTTTAAATACTTACTTACTTCATCTTCATGGATAGGTCAAAAGCCTGTTCCGACCTCATTCTTCCGAACATCTCTTCCTAGGTCTTCCGCCTATGGGATGGTACTCCACACATATATTGAAATCGGTGAAGTTTCTTCTTCACCTCGTTATCCTCATTAAAAGATAATCCACATCAGAGATAAGTAAAGCTGGAGACTTGTTCTACTGGCTGATTGTCTACCACTATTTTAACTCTGATAGGATATTTCCCTTCCCATGCCATAACTTTCGTTTTTGCACGAGACAACTGCAGATTGTAATCTTTGCTGATAATGTTTAGTATATGAATTGGTTTTTGAAGTCCATCTTCATTTTCCTGGAGGATAAATTGGTCATCTGCAAACAACATAGTGTTTATATAAGTGTTGTTGCTTATTTTTATACTAGGATGGACATTTTCTTTCCATTTCCTAACTAAGTCATCTATATATATATACAATTTGTGTCCTTCTATACATATCTTGAATAACTTGTATTAAATATTCTGGATATCCATTTCATTGCATTTTTTCCCATAGTTTTTGTCTATTAATTTATCGAGCACCTTTTCATAATTTATAAAAGCAATGAAAGTCTCTTCTCTTTGCCGGTAGTTGTTTAAGGCAAAATATATTATCTATGCAGGATCTTCCTTTCCTAAACCCACATTGTTCTTCTAACAGGAGAGCATCTGCTATTACTTTGAGCCTGTTATTTATAATTTTTGCATGTATTTTGTAGTCCATTAATAAACTAATTCCTCGATAGTTATCACATGAATTCCTATATACTTTCTTAAACAGTGAAATAACTTTGGCCTTCCTCCATTCTTCTGGGATGATCCTTAATTAAGTATAAATATCAAAATTTCAAAATAATTCCCCAATACTTAATCAATTCTAAATTAATTGTATCTATACCAGGAGCTTTTCTATTTTTAAATGATCTTAGTGCTACATCAACCTTCTCTATCTCTATAAGATCAATTTCTTTAGTATCCACATGGTCAATTCCTATTTTCTTTTCCTCCTCTTTATAGTTACTATTGTACCATAATTTTTTGTAGTGCTTTATCCATGCCACTTCTTCAATTACATTTATGTTAGCACTTTCCTTTTCATCTTTGTTAAGATGTTTCATAAGTTTATAAGCCATCTCTTGTCTACCATGGACATCATCTTGTATTGAACTGATTAATCTATCCCATGACTCTTGTTTCAACTTCTTTGTTGTTGTCTTTATTTCTTCTTCTTTTATATCAAATTTCATTTTCTAGGGTTCGATCCTGTATCATTTTTAGATAAGACTTTTGCTTTTGTTTGACGGTTTCTGCAATTTCTCCATTCCACATTTTAAGTCCAGTATTTCTTATAAATTTCTTTTTCTTGCCAATGGCTTCATATGCTGCTTTCAGTATTGATGAAGCTATAGTTTCCCATTCTTTATTCATATCATTATTTGTTGGATTTTCCAGTAAGCGCTGTTGTAATCGGCTTTGATACAGATGTCTTATTCCTTCATCTTTTAAAAGGTAGATCTAAAAAACTTCTTGATCTTTTTGTAAGTTTTTATTAATTCTTTTCCTCCATTTAGCAAGTATTCTTATTTTTGATATAACGAGATAGTGACCTGTATACATATCACTACCTCTATGTACACTGGTGTCTACTACATCTGGACCTAATTTTTTATTAACCATTACGTAGTCAATGATAGACCTCTGTCCTCTTACCGTCCATGTAAATTTATGGATATCTTTTTTTTTTGTAAAGAATGTATTTGTAATCTTTAACTGGTTGAAAGACGCAAATTCTCTCAGTAGTTTCCCATTTTCATTTAATGTGTATTCGCCTTTATTCCCCATTACCTTTGTAATAGGGATATTTCCTACGCGAGCATTAAAATCGCCAGCCAGTATTAGGAAATCACTTTTATTAATTTTGTCTGTCACCACTTGAAGCTGTTCATAAAATTGTTCAGATTCTTCTCGTTTGTTTTCTTCTGGGACATATAAGGTGATCAAGGTTAGGTTGCCTCTTTCTACTTAATCTTAGAGACAGAATCCTTTCACTTATCATAGTGTAACTGACAATTTAATTTTTCCATTTCCTATCCACTAATATTGCCACTCCTTCTGCAGCTCTTTTCTCTCGTGCCACTCCACTGTAGATCATTGTATATTTATCTATTTCTTCTGTTCCTTTCAATTTATTTTTTGTTTCTGTAATTACGGCAACATTGATCCCCTCTCTAGTTAACTCCCTGTCCAGATCATATTCTTTATAATTTATACCTCTCACATTCCACATTCCTATTCTCAAATTATCTTTGATTCCGAATAGTTTGTCCTTTGACCTTGCCTTTGTTGTCCTCATAAGATCAATCCGGCTTTCCTTACTTTGAGGTTTATGAGTAATATATGTTTTTATGTGGAAGGGTTACCAGCCCGTCACACAACTTCCATCCTGGAGGACCAGGGTTTTATTTCAGGGTTTTCCTTCCCTTAGCCAGAGTGCCCAAGTTTTAAGGCGCCGGGGGCTCGCCTTCCATCCTCTCCCATCCTCTCGAAAGAATACATTGCCCAGGGGCCACGCGGCTTTCGCCTTCGTGGACTTGGGACTAGGGTTTGCTGGCAGAGCTGCTAAGATAGATCGGAGAGGAATTTCACAAAGTTTTATTGTCTCAGCCCATCCAGTATAAGCTGACATCCTTGAGACCATACCAGCCTTGTTTAAATACATAAAATAGTATATTATTGGAAAGAGTGTCTCAACAAGAAGCCTATGATACCCAAGAAACTTCATATTACTAATTTATGCGGCTTCGGTATGCAATTTCAAGTGTCTGGTTCAGTTGATTCCGTAAACGGAACGACTGCTATCCGAGCTTCTCTAAGCAAGTGTCGGTCGATAGTATATATTCTTCAGCTTTAGGCTGAAGCGGTACCGAGTGGATAACGAATATGTAACATTAGTTTTGCATATATAACACACACTTTTTTTTTTTTTTACAGTTTCAGACTGTCGCGTAAAATGGGCAGAAAATTAAGTCAAAATTGATTAAATAGTATTAGTGGACAGAGAAACTCGTTTGGAATCCAAAAATAGCTTCCAACCCTTTCTTCCTCTCCCCCTCCCTCCCGTCCGCCACCCGCCACAACCACCCTACCGGAAAGGTAACACACTTACAACTGAAGACTTAATTTCTGTTTTCAATTGAATGCTTTCAAGGTTCTACGCGCTGAGACAAAATGGCAACCTTACCAAGTAAGTGAAATGGGTTCTTAGATCCTACTCCCAACGTTTGTAATTGTTCAAGTATTGAAAGTTAATTTCAAAATTAGAGATTCAGAGCAAACCACTTAGTATCTAACCCGTTTAAAGTTAGGACCAATAAAAGTAGAATGCAAACGTAAATTACTTGAATTGCGGCATTCCTTAGGAGCATATGGTGTGCGAGAGTAAAGCCACGCACACTCCGGACCTTCTGCTGCTGTGCAGTGTACGTCCAGCCCAGTGTAAAATGAAACACCTGAACGAAATGACACTTATAATTTCTGGTCTGATATGACTGGACATTTTTTCTTTGGAATTAAGGTACATTCAGTTGCATATTTTCTTTGCTTCTGACACGATAAATAAATAATACATAAAAGTGATTGCCGCTGTTTCTTGAAAGCAGTTTAACTTCAATTCAGTTTATTGTAATCATACACGTGGACATTATATCCTCAGTCAGCGAACTGTAGTCCAAAAGCTCTTTGTCACTTCAGGAAACTGTGGAGTTAGGATACTCGAGTTTTCCATGGTTTCCCCAAATCACTCCAGGTGAATGCCGGGATGCTTCCTTCAAAAGGCCATGGCCAAATTCCTTCCCATTCCTTGCCCCCCATCCTTTCCCGTCTTTAAAGACCTAGTTGTTATAGGTGACGTTAAGCAGTTAAAAAAAAAAAAGGATACTCGACAGCACAGGGAAATTACGGTGAAGACGTTTGGAACTGATGAAAACAAAACATAATGATCGCCTATATTCTTCAACAAGTCAAGTCAAAATACCGAAGTCTTAAATCTTTATTAAAAGGGTGCGTCACCAGTAATTCAGTGATACCCGTGACTGATATGAGTGAGTTCAGCGATTTCGGAAACAGAAGAAGGGCCGTCAACGACGGCTGCCAAGCACACATTTTCGTAAAAGCTTTAACGATCTCATAGTCAAAACTTGGCCACTTCACACGGCATCAATGAATGCATAGTTTAATGTCCCTAAAAGCCTTTTTTTTAAACTGCTTAACGTCTCCTAAAACAACTAGGTCATTAGAGATGGGAAAGGATGGGGGGCAAGGAATGGGAAGGAATTCGGCCATGGCCTTTTGAAGGAAGCATTCCTGCATTCACCTGGAGTGATTTGGGGAAACCATGGAAAACCCAAATCTGGATGCCCGGACGGGGATTTGAACCACCGTTCTCCCGAATGCGAGGCCAGAACGCTAGCCGTTACACCACCACGCTCGGTCCCTAAAAGCCGCCGAAACAACTAATGCTACAGGGAAAAATATTAAGTGAGCAGTCTCGGCTATCCTAGAAGCAATGATATATATTTGTTTGAAAAGCGGATATGACTATACTTTTTAAAATAATCTTAACTCATGATCCCTTCTCCCTCTTTGAACGTTAAGGAAATATGGAAATTGGTACATCGACTACGTGTTTCACGAGAATGACTTTAAAGAGTCTTATGATATGTGACATCATATTTTATTTATGAAAGACCTACAGTCACCAAAAACAAGCAGCAACAACTATAAGTAGCATGGATAAGGAGCCGCGAGCGGCGCCGCTATATGCAGCACCTTAACCTGCACGAGACCAGTGCTTGTAGGTAGATGCTTACGCTAGACAAGACTGCTCAGCAACTTGAGCATTGTCACCACACGACAGACGAAGAACTGAAGCGGGTACAGGGAATCACTCATCCCAAAGTACCTCAACAAACGATCTAATTAGTCATGCTTGCGATGATTATTCTGAAGACATTAGGGAGCGTCCATAAACTACGTGGCTTCACTATAGACTTCCTTGGACTCCCACTTCCCCATTACGTACCATGGCATGGCTTTAGCCTCGAAACACCCCCCCCCCCGCCCTCCTCCTTCCCGCCCCCTTGTGGCACGATGGCTTTTTCCCTATTAATTCCAGAAATTATTTTATACAGTTTTCACTTGACAGACTACTAAAATAATTGCATATGTAATGAACACTACTGATATTTGTACTATGTACTTTTCTATAATTATAAATATCCTGATTGACACTAGCCACTCCCGAAAATGATCAAATATTGGGGAAAATCTCTTTCTCAGGTACAGTCAGAGATCCCATTCTTCTTGAAGTGTTACTAAAGACATTCTCTTTATCTCATTCATTGTTCGGTAACTGATAAAATAGACTAAACTGTACCTGTTGCGTGAAAAACTAAGGAGTAATAATTTTTTGTGTTTTCGTTTGCTACAGTTCTGTCAGTCGTCACCTCGCCCACGGTGCTGGATCGATGTTAGAGCACTACTACGTTTGTGCACATGTCTGCGTTGACGGTTTGACGCTGTCTGCTAAGGGAGCGTGCATAAACCACGTAGCTCCATTTTGGCCTCCTGTGAACCCTCCCTTCCGCCCCACGTAGACCTACGTGGCTTTTGCCTCAACCCCCCCCCCCCCCCCTCCCTCACGTAGCACGTAGCTTTTTTCCCTTTTGATTCCAGAAGACATTTTGTATCGTGTTCTCTTGTCAGACTATTGTAAATTACATACGGAGATAATTATCTGACGGAAATAAATATTCACATGCTGTTGTGAGTTCTGTTCCTCATTTTAACTATGAAAAATGTTATGAAAGGAAAGCTACGTGGCCTGGCTCGGAACCCCCGCTCCCCCCACGTAGCACAGCGTAGCCTTCCAGCCAGCCCCTCCCCCCCCCCCCCCCCACTAGACCGTGCCACGTAGTTTGTGCACGGTCCCAAAGAGCTGGACTGAGGGCATGCATACCATTGCGTCGGCTTCCACTGATAAGCAACGCCTCCGTCTGCAATGGGTATGTGCATGCAGTCACTAGATTTCTTTGTTTTGTTTATGGCCTCGTCGAGGTCATTAGAGGCGGGAAAGTAGTGGGGGCAAGGAACGAAAAAAAATTAGGCCAAATCCATTTAAAGGAACCATCCCGAAATTTGGCTGGAGTGATTTGGGGAAACCATGAAAAACCCAAATCTGGATGGCCGAACGGCGATTCCTACCCACCTCCTATCGAATGCGAGGCCAGAGCGTTACCGCTCACCCACCACCCTCGGTCAATCACTAGAGTGCTGATTGGCAAAATGTAATATATTCGGACATGCCCCGCTTCAAATTGTCCTACAGTTATGGGCGCCTCCATTTTGGACGTAGTAGGGCAGACTGCATTGTTGAACACCTCCGTAGTCCTGCGGTCACTAGCGAGAAGTTCGCTCACCATGTGCGGAATTTGTTGGTTCACTGAAACAGTTAACATCAATTTCAATTTTGATGTGGTGTCGCTTTTTACTAGGCCCCCTTCCATCTACCCACGAAGATTAGAGATTACCTCCGCTGTGTAAAGGATGGTTTTTGTCTCTGACAGTCTGGCTTATATTCCATCCCTTGCGAAACTGAACAGCAGTATATTGGACGATACGCTGGTTGTTTCAGCGTTGTACGGAACTAATGAGATGTGTGCGCCAGGTACAAGTTACGAATTCGGCACTAGCTTTTCACAACGTAGAAAAAAAGACGGGGATTTCTCTTCGAGGCGGTACAAATACTAGATACTGGTACAGCGTGATTCGTCTCGCGGAAAATACTGTAAACAGTCACAGGGTATCAAATCAGCGGGACCCGTTAATGGCTAGTTAAGGAGGGACAGATAAGAGGTATCAAGTTCGTCACAGAATGTATTCTGTCATACAGCTGACCTCTTCCACTACGCTACCCCCACTCCTTTCCACCACAGCAGCTCTGAACCGAAATGCGCCCGGCGCACGTGGCCGTGACGTCACCAGCAACCATTACGCGGTGTGGGCTGTATAAGGACTCCTACATGTCCTACCCATTTGGGAGGACGGGGGCCAAACCCCGTTCGGCCATCCTGACTGGGGTTTTCCTCAGTCACTCCAGGCAAATGCTGGGATAGTTCCCTACAAGGCCACGGCCTATTTCCATCCCCCTCCCCTCCTAATAGGTTAGTTAGGCTGAAAAGAGTCATCGTGACTCTCCAGCAGCCCGCCTGCCGGCCTTCAGCTGGGAGGAATGAAAGTTAAAAAAAGAGCCCAACGTGTCGCCGGAAATTGAAGTCAGAGAGCGACTTCAAAACGTCACATCAAATTGACGCGCACCCTCAGTTGGAGCCCCGAGAACGTTTTATACTAAGTTAGATGAATTTTAATTCCATAGACTTAAGTTCAAAACTACAAGGTTGGGATCTGAGGGTACTACTGCAGAAATGACACGTCACTTCCTGTAAGAGATATATGCAATAAACATTAAACAATGGATAAAAATTGCAATCTTTGGAGGATAAACTTATTTGTATTCCATAAACATTCTGTTACAATAACCTTGCATCTTTCTAAAACAATGCAAGTATCAGGAAAATAAAATGTTTCAATTCACTGTATCTCTGGTTTAAATTTCCTTAACCTGCAGTTTGAATCTCAAAATGCACTATCACTATAAGATTTTGATGTGGAAACATTACTCATGAAACAAGAAGTTTTATTCTGTCTCCTTCCAAATCACATTAAATTATCGTTATTTTAGCTGGACATCTAATTTAAACCACATAATTATAACGTGCCACCGATTCATCTTCACAGGATCTAAAATACTTGGCAACATTAAGTAAGCGAGTATATTCTTTAGTTGAAAATAAATGACTGAGATTTAAAAACCATATAATCTGACCCCACTTTAAAGCGGTTTCTGAATATGTACTTAAAAGTTTTTCTAAAGTCGCGTTCCCACGGCGCGTCCCTCGGCCCTTGTTAGGGGACGCCTTTCATCTTTGCCGCATAAGCTAGCATGGACGTCTCGCCACGACCCACCACCAGTCGGTAAAAGATCAAAGGCTCGTCCTGCCTAGCACGCGCCGTAGGAACGGACCTTCAGTGATTCAGTAAAGAAGCATCCATTCTCTCAGCAAAATTTAATTTGATGAATATATTTGTTACTCATCATATGTGTTTGGAGCGTCCAGGAAGTAAGAACGATTGGTTGTATAAAAATCTTGAAACATATTTAAAAAATGTCCTTATTGCCAAATGTCACTAAAAACTTTATATTAAGTTGCTATAGTCACCGTTTTTACCGACGCATTTGTCGTATAGTGACACTACTTTAAACCTATATTATACTGCTGTGAAGTGCGTTCGGTGATAAGATTTTGCACATAAAAAAGTTTGCACATTGGAAATTTACAGACAAATAGTTGAAGTTTATGGTTAAAATATTATGAATAAGGGACATGTGAGTAAATGGTGTCATTTAGTTAAGGAAGATTGGACTGAAGCGTATGACGAGAAATAAAGTGGGTGACAGATGATATGCTGAATGAAGTGAATCTGGAAAATAGGAGATTCACAACTTTTGAATTGCATGAGCACATTCCAATAATTTCTTGATGTCTATAGATGAAATCATAACAAAGCAACTTCATTAAAAAAAATAAAAAATTGTGTCAAATGGGTGACCAAAGAACTACATGGGGGCTGTCTTCATATTTCTTGATTTTTATCAGAAAGAGTTGATGCTTTTCCTGACCAAAATGATACTGATGATGAAACATGGATTGTGCGTATCGCAACTGAAAGGAGCAGCAGTCTTTGCAGGGGCAGAACGCAGGTTCTCCAACAGGAAAAATTTAAGCAAACAATATTGGCTCGAAAAATCAATGTCACGATATGTCAAAGGAATACAATTCTTGAAATTGATGTAGCAGGGTGGGGCCATAAATACAGATTCGTACTTTGAAACTCTGAAGAATTTGTTTCGGGCAATCCAGAACTGATGGCATGGGCTACCAACTGCTAGATTTTGTCTCTTGCACTGCAATGCACAGTCACACATCGCCACCTGCAAACGTGTATTAACTGAAATATTGGTTTAGGAAATTTTTGAACATGGACCTTATAGTCATTACCTAATTCCAGTGATAATCATTTGTTTCTCCGCCTAAAGAAATTTTTGGGGAGACAGAGTTTAGAGAATGATTAACAAACAAAAGATTTTGTGCAGGAACGACAATGATTTGAAGGCGACTTTCTTTGATCAGAGAGCACTAATGCTGGTATAACGATATGACAAGTATATGAATAAAATTGTGGCTGTGTATAAATTTATAGTAACGAATGTAGTAACACCTATCGATAAAGATATTTTAAAAAAATAATTTAAAAAAATTCTTACTTTTTGGACTAGGGGAAGTTGGGATGAATATATTATGCCCTGTTGAGCACCAATTAGGAATCATATATTGACATTTATTTGTTTTTCTTTCATTTATTTCAATTCCTTCAGTTACTGTTGTCTACCATATTCTTTGGACTTCTTGGATCTCATAAATAGTTTACATGCAAAGTTAAAAGTGTGCAATGAAAATGAGATGGCATTTCCTCCCGGAGTATCAAAAGCATATTACCAGAATTCCCTTTGCAGTGGTAACATTAATTTTAAAATAGTAAAGCAGTTGATGTAAGACACCAGAGATCAAATACAAACGAAAGGGAAATTTCTACTCATAACATTCTCTTAACTGTAACTAAATCTGGACAAAATCGAAATGAATTTCCTGGGGACAGTTTATTTCTTTTGTGTGAATTTATAAAACTTGTTGGATGAAAAAATAAATATTTCTCCCTTTATTTTAATATTTATTAGGAAAAAACCGTTGACATATGGATATTGTACTTACATGTCAAGATTGAGAGCTCTCTGTGCATTTGTAAAATGTTCACTGTATAATCTGACAGATGTGGTGATAGAGTTAGAAACCCAGTAAATCATGACATTATCCAGCAAGTCAGTAAGAGAAAATTTCTTGGTCAGACCTCCATCTGGCAGAGACTTAAATGAAGGGTCTGTCCATGTGGAAAACTTCTCCAGAATATAGGCAGCCAAACCAGCTGGAGATGTTTGTAGTCCGACACCTAAAATGTAATTAACAGTCCTGTGTTACATAACTAATAGAGAAAACAATTTAAAAAAAAAAAAATTGTAAATGTAAGGGACAAATTAATTAGTGCCTGAACAGTAAATTATAACATTCTAAAAAACTTATTTGGGCACATGTATTCAAAATAATCATTAGGTGATGCGAAGAAATATATACTACAGAATTTGTCAAAATATTTTAATTCTTCTGAGCTGTGTATACTTTTTCTTTCACAGTAGTAGTAAAAATAATCAATGGATACTACGTTATATATAGCTTCCCATCCTTTCCACAAAATTAACTAAGAACAACGAGCTATACATGTTTTTGTGGCATTTACAAATATCCGTAGTTGGTCTCATTGTTTAACATCTGTTTCAGTGATGCATGTAAAATTTGGTGACAAGTAAGTTTAAGCGGTTATACGATCTGGTGATAGAGTTTCAATTTCCCGCACATTTTGATCTGCCTCTGTTATGGACCGGACTTATACACTAGCGGAAATTAAAAAAAAAATACTACACCCTGACACGAGTGGTTGAATTTTAGGAAACTTTGTAGTATATCGAGAAGAAATGATAACAAATTGAAATGAATCAGTTTAAGTTTATTACTTTCAGAATCAGTTGTCAGTAAGAAGCACGCCCTCCTTCAGCACCTAGACATTCATGGATCATTGCCAGCATTGAATTCGTATGTCTTCTTGGGGTATGTCTCTTTACGCCTGCATGTCTTGTGCTGTCATTTGTTGCATAGATTGTGCTGGGTGACCATGTGATCTAATGTGATTTCTTTGGGGACAAACCTGGGGACCGTGCGGTCCAAATTGTGATCGTAGGCCCCTGCTATATTCATGGCCACAGTATGAGGATAGGCATCATCCTATTGAAAGATGCCATTTGGAAGGTGAACTTGGAAGGTATCAAAATAGATTGCAGCACCTCATCCATTTAGTGGAGGTCTGTCATTGTGACTTTAACAACAACCAACTCAGTCCTGCTATCAAAACTGATTACGTCAGTGCACTACACCTCCGTATATGTTGTCGATTATTACTTTGCCACAGACAGAATCGAGGCTCGTCTCTAAACACAAATAAACGCCATTCACGTGTGCATTTGCATTTTGCATTACACTATGCTGGCAATTTTATCAGGTTAAAGGAACACATTTCAGAGTGGTCAGTAAGTGTAACCCAACTTCAATTGGTTTACAATCGTCCAGGCCATGACTCTCTCTCTGTAACCACTACTTGCATCTGGCCTGCTGTCACCCTTCTGCCAGCAACAGCCAACCACACAATTTGGCAGTCTTTATGTGCGGTTGTCCTTCTGTGTGGAACTGTGCCTGCTCTTTGAATACTAGAGCCTTCTTTCATCCACTGTGTAACAATTCTGTATATTGCACTACGTCCATCCTTCGGGAGATTACAAGATATAACGCACTCATTTCAAACACGCCAATTCCCCGACCTCCCTTAGACATTTGGGTGAAAAGGGCGTCACTCTTCACCTTGGCATACTTGTTCAAGAAGAACTTGTAGACAAAAATGTGTCATGTTACACTACAACGTTCACCACTCATACGCTAAAATACATAGCAATTTTGAATAGTAAACAGCCGCGTAATTCTCATACTATTAAATGTAGCATTGTAGACAGAGTTGATTGTGGACCTCTGGTTCAGAGCCGTATTGAGGGGCTGAACCAGAGACTACGACGTTTATGTGATGATATTGGCTGCAGATTCCTCGATCTTCGCCATAGGGTCGAGTCATGTAGGGTTCCCCTTAATAGGTCAGGTGTGCACTACACACGTGAATCGGCTACACGGGTGGCAGGGGCCGTGTGGAATGCACTGGGTGGTTTTTTAGGCTGAGGGAGGAAGACCCGAAACACGAAATACAGTTACGGGCAACCCAATCAGATATAACACCGGAATGTAGGAGGAGCGTAAAAGAATCTCGACAGTTGAAAGATCTCGTAATTAACTGTAGAAGCGTTTGTAACAAACAACCGGAACTTGATAGCATTACTTGTAGTACAGAGGCGGATATCGTTATCGGTACAGAAAGTTGGCTAAAACCGGAAATAAGTTTTTCGTAAAGACAGATTACATTCTCATGGAGGTGGGGTATTTATAGTTGTGAGTAAATCTCTCCCATGTAATGAAATAGAAGTCGATACGATCTGTGAAATCATATGGATTAAACTCAAAGTTGCTGTGTCAAAACTCATCTTAGGCACCTTCTACCGTCCACCCGATTCCGACATAGCTATCGCCGAGGAGTTAAGAAATAATGTAAACAGTATAGCTAGCCGTTTTCAGGATCATGCTATGATTCTAGGAGGCGACTTCAATCTGCCTTATATTGACTGGTGTAATTACGTTCACATTACAGGTAGCAGGGATAAGGCAGCTTCTGAAGTAATTCTCGAATTGTTCTCAAATAATCATCTCGAGCAGCTAGTTAATGAACCTACGCGGTGTCATAACGGTAGCGAAAATATTTTAGATCTGCTGGTTACCAACAGGCCAGAATTATTCACCGAAATTTCAACGACCACAGGTATAAGCGATCACAAAGCGGTAATTGCAACTATCAGACTAATGACCACGCGAAAAAGGGGAAATCGGCGGATTGTATACAAATTCAGTAAGGCCTCTAAGGAGTGTTTTAGAACCTACCTGAGAAATAATTACCATAACTTCAAGTCAAAAAATGACACCGTTGAAGAGATGTGGCATCGATTTATACGAATAGTCAGGGAAGGTATGGATATACATATACCGAAGCGGATAATAAATGGGGAGGATGATCCACCGTGGTACACATGCCAAGTCAAAAGATTACTCAAAAAACAAAGGAGGATACACGCACGCTCAAGAAGGAAGGGGTGTCGCAGTGATTTAGAAACCTTAGCTGAGTTAAGAGGACGTATTAAGAATGTAATGCGTGAGGCCTTCAACGATTTTCATTCCAACTCTCTCTCTAAGAGTCTCACAGAAAACCCAAGGAAATTCTGGTCGTATATACGAAAAGTCAATTGTACCAATAGCAATATACCAGCACTAATTCGTGAAAGTTCAGAGGTTAATAAAAGCCGCGATAAAGCTAACATACCAAATACTGTATTCAAAAATTCATTTACTGATGAAAATAAGGATAGTGTTCCCGTTTTCCCACGCCATGTCGAGTTGGTGATGGAATCATTACGGATAGATACTACAGGTATCATAAAGCAATTAGAGCTCCTGAAGTGGGGGAAAGCACCGGGCCCAGATGGAATTCCAGTAAGAATATTTTCAGAATATGCGGCGGAAATCGGCCCATTTCTGTCTGATATATTCAGGAAATCATTAGAAGAGCGAAAAGTACCTTCAGACTGGAAAATCGCGCAAGTAACTCCGATTTTCAAGAAAGGTGATCGAAGTGATCCTGGAAACTATCGTCCAATATCTATAACATCTGTTTGTAGTAGAGTTATGGAGCATATTATATGCTCGAACATTATGAAATTTCTAGAAGATAATAATTTGCTTACAACAAATCAACACGGATTTCGGAAGAAAAGGTCATATGAAACACAGCTGGCCCTATTTACACACGACGTAATGAAAGTTATTGATGCAGGTTCACAAGAAGATGCAATTTTTTTAGATTTTCAGAAAGCCTTTGACTCTGTGCCACACAACCGCCTTTTAGCGAAGCTACGAGCGTACGGTATATCGGATCAGCTTTGTGAATGGATAAAGGATTTTCTAACTGATCGGTCGCAGTATGTCGTCGTTGAAGGAGAAAGTTCTTCTAGTCTAGATGTTACATCGGGGGTACCTCAAGGAAGTGTAATAGGACCACTTCTTTTTTTTAATTTTTATAAACGATCTCGGAGACAAAGTGAAAAGCCTTTTTAGATTGTTTGCTGATGATGCGGTTATTTATAGGGAAGTAAGGAATTTGGCCGATTGCTTAGAAATTCAGCGTGATCTGGATATTATTTTGGCATGGTGCGCTGAGTGGTAACTTTCGCTAAATTGTAAAAAGTGCAAGACAATGAGCATAACTAACAAAAAGAATCCAATTGTTCAGAAATACGAGTTAAACAATTCAGTTATTGATATGGTCGATTCTATGAAATATTTGGGAGTAACAGTACAAAGGAACATGAAATGGGACTTACACATTAATTCGTTGGTAGGTAGAGCTAATTCTAGGCTGCGATTCATAGGTCGAATATTGAAAAATTGTAATGAACAATCAAAGGAGATAGCGTACAAATCTCTTGTGCGTCCACATTTGGACTATTGTTGTGCCATTTGGGATCCGTTTCGTAAGGGGTTGATCGAAAGTATAGAGAAAGTACATAGAAGAGCCGCTCGATTCGTGACCGCTTGCTACAGTCCTTATGAAAGCGTCACAGAACTGATTAGTAGACTAGGCTGGGAGTCTCTGGTAGATAGACGACGCACGTTTCGTTTAAACTTATTGGTAAACATGCGTACTCCCACTTTCACTCACGAATGTAGTGAAATACTTCGTCCACCAACCTATTTGAGCCGGAATGACAGGATAGATAAGATTAGAGAAATAAGGTGCCGCAATGATTCTTATATGAATTCTTTTTCCCTCGTACCATTAGGGATTGGAATACACAACAAAGAGATTAGCTTTGGTGCTGAGCACCCTCTGCCACCCACAATTTTGTGAATTGCAGAGTATATAGATATATGTAAAACTTTCAATTTTTAATAATTTAATACTCTTCATACTTGGGCCCAAATTTCGTTCATTTATCACAACTCCGTCTGGATGTTGCACTTTTAATTTCCGCCATTATAGCTTAACATGAAACACAAAACCATGGTAAATCCTAGTCCATCTAAAATGATGAAGTACAGCTCTTAAAAATTCTTGACGCTACTCAACTCGGGATGCTAAATTTTGAGAGCAAGCTCTCTAATTATGGAGCTAATAAAGCACTCTATTTACAGGTATTTTATATTAGTGGAGAAAAACTATATCAACTCTGTTTATTTAAATCAGAAATGGCGAACATTCCCAGTGTTCATATGGTGGATAATTGAAAATCACTCAAGACACCTCACCAAGAGGAACACTTCAAGGCTGTAACATTCCCAGCAGAGCAGCGGCGGCTCTAGACGTAGTGACACTGAGACATGTCACCACTTCATAATCAAGAATAAATAAGTAAAAAATAAACGTAGTGAAAGATTAATATATGTTTAGAAATTCAGCATTCTCTATTATACTATTACTTATGACAGATGGAGAAACATCGAAAATACTCTGTTGGCCACATCAGCGAACTATTTCGCCCTCATGGAGACAGCTCCCAAATGTCTCCAACCGAGCATGCGCACTATCAGCTACGTGGAAATTCAGGACGGAGGGGGACCACGTTGCAAATACGGATTTGTGACAACTTTTATTTGTCTTAAGAAGCTCGCAAAGCTTAGCAACACCTTCAGTAGTGTGCAGAAATAGCTGCTGTTTTGTCACATGCATTAGGTGGTAGCAAAGCTTAGTCTGTAGTTGTGCGCTGAATACTGACCATATCCAAGATTGCGTAAGGTGTCTTTGCGTGATGAATCACATTAGCGAGCTATTAAAGAAGCCACCACTATCTTACGAAGAAAAAGTTAATGTGAAACATTTAGGAAAACCTACGTCACATTTAAACATTTCGTACCCTGAACAAAGCGCAAAAGTATCTCGCTCAGGAAATTTAACCTTGATGTGTATTTAAAAAAATAACTGGCTGTGCGGTTGCAATGTGAAAAACGCATTTTTCTGTTTTCCATGTGTTCTGTTCAAGGATGAATATAATTGGTCACGTGGTGGAGTTTCTGATTTGGTTCATCTTACAGGAAAAATTGAGACCCACGAAAAATCGGCACTTTATATTGTAACAGAATTACGAAAATGGGTCATTCCGTACATTTTTATATTTAACATATAAAAAAAATAATCACAGGAATAACTCTGGGAAAGTTTCACCAGCCAGTGTGCGTGGGACCACCCAAAGGCAGGTAGCAGCCACTTAAACGTGCCATAGCGGCGGCGGATAGGCGACGACTGGACAAGGCAGCTGTCCTACCTAACGGAGTTGGTCAAGCATATAATCCATTAGCTTCGGGAAGCTTTGGAGGTCACATTTTGCGAATATGTCCGAGTCTGGCCGAGGTCGTACGAATCTCTAAAAGGCAATGTTGTCCAATCGGCATAGCTGGTAGGAGGAGCCAAACAGCGAAGTCAATCAACGGCGGACTATCCTGCGCATTTTGTAATTCCTGTTAATTTTCTCTATGTTAACCACAAGCGAAGGGGAGGAGTTTATACCGCGGACGCGGGAGCTGTCAGACTCGAAGGAGTCAATCCTCCGAGGTTGGAGATCGTCCTGCCTTGGCATCGAACCTGAGGGTTGGACACAAGCGTTCTGAGGCAGTGAGGTTGCTGGGCACCCAGGCAGTCCGGTGATTGAAGGACTTGGTGCACTGTCCGCTATAGCTAATGTGCTATAACCTTTCCGCCATCGACGGACACCCATCGCCATCACGGTAATAATCCTACGAACAGTGCGGTGTGGTAGTACTTACATTCAGTCATCGGATACAACCCAGTAATGACCATTGAATGATTAGAAGTTCTCGCTCCGGCAAATATTGAGCTAGTTGGGACAGACTTTGCTATAACAACACTTGGTGGATCATTTAAATTATCCTGGCGCCCGGCATTTGATATCTAACGTAGCTTCACGCTAGTATTATGTTTGATTTATGGTTCCTGATTGTTATGAAGGGAACTTTCCATCAAAACCAAGAGTGGAGCTTTCTTGTTTGTTTATTAATGTTGAGAATTTGTTCATGATCAATTATTAATGTAGTAGTGCTTAAATGTTGTTGTTTGATGATTTATGTTGGCATTTATAAGGTGAGGCTCTGCATGACCATAGATTTGAGATTCCATGTGTTAATGTTAAAATTAAATAAGCCTCAGTCTATACGCCAGTACGAGCACCTAATAAAATAGCACTATAGGGTTTTAATTTCATATTAAAGAGTAAAACGTTTTCTTCCTCCCTCCCAACTAGCATCCATTTCCTAAAAAAATTGCTAGCCCAACTTGCGGTTTCGATTTAATTAATCAACCGATTAAATTATCTCAATGACTTATGTTAAAAGTACACACTGTTCTGGCTATTTTCATTTTATATAGCAGCTTGCATATTTTTGTATTTTAAACTAATGTTAAATTTGCTCATGTTTTCATGTTGCTTGGATTATATAAACAATCCATTCATAATTTTTCAATGATGATGGGAGTTTGTTGTTTCCAAACATTCCACGTGTAATTTGAAATTGATGTGTTTGTGCAGAGGTTTCTGTCCATTTGCACTTCGATATGTTGTGTTCATGACGGCGTTGCTTGATTGTTGTTGTATTCTAATTTGCAAAATCTGTGGTTTCAATTTTTGTGATTCAAAATTTGCTGAATTTTGGAAAATGCCAATTTTTTTTATTGAATCTCGAGACTGGTGATAGATTTCCTATTAGTTTTTGTGTTGAACGGGGATTTTATATGTATTTGCGGGGTTTTACATTTGTGTGAGGGAGTTTCCTGTTTGGTATTGTAGATCTTGTTAATGAAGCTTAGGTCGGGGGCCGTTATAATGGAGAAATTGACTGTAGATTCAGATACCCGGGAGGACACGGACGAATCAATTTTCGAGGTAGTGCATCAGCACGCTATTGTAGAATCCGAGAGATCACAAACGTTAATATATCTAATGAACTGGGATACAGCTCGCAGTCCACCACAAGCCTGAGTGAGACAGAAATGGATAATTTTGTAAATGTCTCTGAGGGTGTCACAGAAAATTTTCTGACTCGAAATAACACACAAGATGACACGCACTCAAACGAAAACGCCATATCAGTTGCACAAGAAAACACGACACAGTTGGGTGATATGATGGTCATTCAACTACAAATGAATTCACAATTCAAAAAATCGCAAGACCATATGAAGTCACACTTTCAAAGATCAGAAGATGACATGAAGTCACAATTTCAAAGATCACAAGAAGACATAAAATCACACTTTGATGCGCTCGAGAAGAAACATGAGGTCACTATAAAGATGATCGATGATAGATTATCAAGTTTTCGGGTGCAGATCTCGGATGATGTAAATAGTTTTAAAGCGGACGTTAAATCCGACGTCGCTAGCTTGCCCAAGGCTACAGCAAGCATAACTGACACGTGTAGTTCATTGAAAAAATCAAATGATGAGTTTGCAAACGGTTAGAGTCCACCAACCAAAATATTGAATGGGTCAGAGCCGAAAGCAGTGCAAATTTGGGACAAATATCTGAATTTGAGCATTCTGTCAAAGACCGGGCGGAAGTTAATTTCGCAAAGGTAAATGCAGAGGTCGGAATTCTGAACAGTTCTATTGAACAAGTCAGGGAGCGCCACAAGCTCCTTCAAGTCGCAAAAGAAAATTTCGCGAAGGAAACTGATGCAAAGGTTTCTCTTTTTGAAAAGAAAATAAGCAATTTGAATGATTCTTGCGCGAATGATGGATCGGAAACTGTGAAATTGGAATGTCATAATTTAAATGACCCACCCTCGGTTTCTCAGCGTGTATAATTTCAGATCGTGAGTGAATCAGTGGAGAAAGTCACCACTCAGCGTCTGATAAAGGAAATCTTCATGTTGAACGCAAGAATTTCTGAGATTAAGGATCTCAGCTATTTAGATTTTCTGGTACCAACGCGAAGCGCCAGCAGCAAATAAAATCAAAAACATTGGCAGGACACGAGGCGAAAGATCTACAGTACGTAGCTTTCTTTAAAGCCAGAGAAGTGGCCACTAACGTTTCAATTAGGGTTGTTGCGGATGTCATCTTTGCGGATGCGTTTGCGGAAGCGGATGTTCAGAGCTTGACATCCGCGGAAGCGGATGTTTAGCGGAAGCGGATGCGTATGTGGAAAAATAAATTTATAATTATTTAGATTTTAATATTTTATCAAAAATAAATTAAAAATCAATCTTTTTCCATAATTAAATTCTATTTCCATATAATACTGCCATATTGATTTATTTTGCCTGATCTTTCAACAACAAAAAATGTGGGATGATTTCACAAGTGAATTAAATTATTTAAATAATTACGTACGCGTCTAGGTCGTAGGTAAAGTAAAGTAAAGTAAATGTTGCATATAGGAAGATCAAACAGAATTTTGGAGAAATGAAGAATAGAGGTATGAACATTAAAGTTGCCGATGGGAAACCTCTTTTAAGCTCAGAAGATAGAGCTAACCGATGGAAGGAATACATTGAGAAACTGTATGTTGGGGACGACTTGAACAATAGTGTAATGGAAAAGGAAGGCGATGTCGACATTGATAACTTAGGAGATCCTGTTTTGAGGACACAATTTAATAAAGCTCTAAATGACTTGAAAGCAAATAAGGCAGCTGGAATTGATGAGATCCCTGCAGAACTTCTTAAATCCCTAGGAGAGGAAGGAATCGAAAGATTATTCAAGCTGATATGAAAAAGTTATGAAACAGGAGAAATTCCAAATGATTTTACTAAAAATATAATCTTCACACTTCCAAAGAAAGCACAAGCCGACAAATGTGAGAATTATCGCACCATTAGCTAACATCACATGCTTCAAAATTACTGACCAGAATAATATACAGAAGGATGGAAAGGGTAGTAGAAGAGATAGTAGGTGAAGATCAGTTTGGATTTAGGAAAAATCGTGGTACAAGGGAAGCAATTCTGTCTTTAAGATTAATACTTGAAGGGCGGATCAAGAAAAACAAAGATACTTTTATGGCATAAAAGTAGAAAATCACGAGAGACATGCATCAGTTAAAAAGGGTGTGAGACAAGGTTGTAGTATATTCCCATTAATATTCAACTTGTATGTAGAAGAAGCCATGAAGAAAGTAAAAGACAAATTTCCATGTGGCATAAATTTTCAGGGAGAAAAAATCAGTATGCTACGATTTGCTGATGACATTGTCTTGTTAGCAGAAAGGGCTGAGTATATTGAGAAGTTACAGAATGGCATGAACAAAATACTGAAGGAAGATTTTGGACTGAATATAAATCAAAGCAAGACAAAAGTGATTAAATGTAGCAGAAATGATACCAATACTAGTAGATTAAATATAAAAATAGGATCGGATGCAATAGGAGAAGTGAGTGAGTTCTGTTACTTGGGAAGCAAAATTACAACCGATGGCCGAAGCAGGAATGATGTTAAAAGCAGAATATCACTAGCAAAAAGAGCTTTCATAAAAAATAGAAACCTTTTAGTTTCAAATATTGATCTAGGAATTAGAAACAACTTTTTAAAACACTTTGTGTGGAGCACAGCACTTTATGGTAGCGAAACATGGACTTTAGGAATACCGGAAAGAAGGAAAATTGAATCATTTGAAATGTGGTGCTACAGAAGAATGCTGAAAATTAAGTGGACTGACAAAGTACAATCAGAAATGAACGAGTTTTGGAAATGATGGGTGAGAAAAGAAGTTTGTGGAAGAAGCTTACAGAAAGAAGAGACAGGCTGGTAGGTCATATTTTGAGACATGCTGGATTAAAACTGTAGAGGAAGACAGAGATTAGAATATATAAAGCAGATAATTGAGGACGTGGGTTGGGGGGGGGGGGGGGGAAACGAACATCTGATGAACCTAAAGTAAGGCTGAAAAAAATGGACGCTTTTCTAAAGCAATCAGTAACGCTAAAACAACGTTTAGTCGTAAAGGACCAGAAATTTCTGAACTCTTTGTGTACGATTCTCCATATCGACCAGCCCCACACCGATCCGCACCGTCAAAAATTAGATCCAACTAGTGACTGCCGACACACGGTGGCAGTGCGGGTTCGGTGCTGTCTATTGTAGCCCGACCTTTACTTTACTTGCAAGTTTAAACTGGTAAATTCGTGACTTAGGTAATAACACCGTTTAGTTCATTGTTACTTTCATTGCAAGATCGTCAGAAAACAATCACTTTTTTGTTAGCTATGCTACAATGGGCAGAATCTCGAATAAAGAAAAAAGAATAATATATATTGCAATGTAAACAAAACATCCGCAATACACCCGCATTAAAAATTGCGGATGCGGATGCGAAAGCGGATGTAGGAATTCATGCGAAAGTTTCGCACTTGCGGATGCGAATATCCGTTACATCCCTAGTTTCAATGCTCGGAGAAAAGCGATATTATCCCCAAAATTCGCAGTCTCTAAACATTGCATGGAATTTTTTTTCCGCGATTTTAAATGCAAAAAGAACCAATTTGTCCACCCCTTGCTATCAAGAACATATCGCTTACAAAAGCGAGATTTGAAATGTTTTCCTAAAATTTTTGCTGACATTGTTCTGAGTAAAAAGGGTGTTGGCTACTCATCGAGTGCGAAAAATGGAAAAGCAAAACATAGCGGTGCCCTGAGTTATAGTTAAATTAGCCGTGCCAGAAGCACGCCGCCCTCGGTTGTTCCTGTCAGCGGAGCTATGCAACGATACACAATGGGATTTCTAGGAATGCCACTAGCCGGCGGACACAGAGACCCGAGAGTGTGGGGTATGGTAGGTCCAAGGGTTATGAAGGGAACTTTCCATTAAAACCAAGTGTGGAGCTTTCTTGTTTGCTTATTAATGTTGGGAATTTGTTTATGATCAATTATTAATGTAGTAGTGCTTAAATGTTGTTGTTTGATGATTTATGTTGGCATTTGTAAGGCGAAGCTCTGCATGACCATAGATTTGAGATTCCATGCGTTAATGTTAAAATTAAGTAAGTCCATACGCCAGTACGAGCACCTAATAAAATAGCAGCATAGGGTTTTCATTTCATATTAAAGAGTATAAAGTTTTCACCCTCCCTCCCAACAAGCACCCATTTACAACAATATTAATAATTTGCTTAGTTTAGCAATGTCTGGAAAAAACTAATATTCAGGATCAACTTAATTCTCAGTAACACCTCCCTATTGTTAAACATAACAATCAAGTGGATAAGAACAGGTACGTTCTAAATTTAATTATAAATTGTGTGCGATTTTATGGTGCTCTGGAACTTGCTTTGCGAGGACACATTGAAAGTGATGAATCCGATAAGAAAGAATTGTTTAGGGAATTAATTCAGTTTGGAGTTGGACAAAGAGATATACAGTCATTTGGAAGGATCCACACCATTGAAAGGCACCAGCAAAAATTGCTTGAGTGCATGTTGAGTATATATAACATGACGAAATTCGAAAAGAAATCGACAATGTTGAATATGTTGCCGTGATAGCCGATGAAACCACAGATGTGTCTTGTCAGTTTCAATTATTTATAGTGTTGCGTAATTTTGTTGGTGAAAAACCATGTAGAAAGATTTTGGAAATTCGCGAACCTAGATGCCATCATACTAGTGCTATTGCAAATTGTATTTTGCATGAACTTGACATACTGATTGGAAAATCACCCGAAAAATTAATTGCTCAAAGTTACGTTGGTGCCTCTGTAAGGAAAGGATATTTAAACGGCGGGCAGAAAAGAATTAAAGACATATATCCTCATTCAAATTTCATGAATTGCTATGCACACCAGGTAAATCTTTTAATGTCAAAAGCGGCCTCCATCAATCGGGAAGTGCGCATTTGTTTCACAAACCTTTCCGGAATTTGTTATTTCTTTTCAAGTTCGTCTCAAAGAACAAGTGTTGTAGATCAGATTTTGCAGAAAAGATTACCACATGCATCTCAAACCAGATGGAATTTTCACTCTCGACGAGTCAACTATATTAAAGAATACAGAAATAATTTAATAGATGTAATGGAAACCACCGAAAACAGCGAAGAAATACGATTGCCTTCTACCTTTCAAGACCTTTGATTTTTGCTTAACGATATTTCACAAGATAATGCCACATGTTGAAATAGTTTTCAAACAACTGGAAAAGAAAGACATTGATCCTATAAAACAAAGTAATTATGGAGATCTTTGAAACTTCCATTCAAAGAATTACAGAGCAGGCCGGTGATATTGATGAAATTGAAGGGTGTGAAAAATTTCCTGTGAAAAGACGGGGATGTGATGATTCTGAGAATCGAAAAAGACAAGAATTTTGCGATGTCATTATTTCTGGAATAAAAATTAGATTTCAGTTTACGGGAAATCTCGCAGAATTAAATTTATTTGATGTTCAAAAATTTGAAAGTTATAAAACAAAAAAATTCCTGCCATATATTTCAGTGATATAGTAAAGGAGAAACCGTTTTTGGAAGAGTAAACATTGCACGGCGAACTTGAAGTGTGTTATTTGAGACCAAAGTTAAGAGCTATTTCAGGTACCATTCCATTTTTATAATTCATTACTGAAAATGAACTGAGTGATACATTTCAAGAAACATGAAAATTATTAAAACTGTTGATAACAATGCCTATGTCAATATCAGCAGCCGAAAGATGTTTTTGTTTGATGAAAAGGGTAAAACCTTTCTCAGAAACACGATGAAAGAGGACCAACTCACCGCTTTAGGCATGCTTTCTTGCAAAAAATTATTCGTGAGTAACATAGAAAATTTTAACAGCAAAATTATTGATCTATTTGCAACCAAAAAGAACAGAAAGATGGAATTGGTCCAGTAACGGGGTCGTAAAAAGGGGGTCTCACAAACATTATATCACGTAGAAGATTTTTTTCCCTTATCTTGTATATATTCGTGATAGTATGCAGAAACCAAGTTTTCGACCTCCAAAACCCTCGGCACAATTTCCTGTGGCCAAAAAACATAAACACTATATTTACAATTTGAAAGAGGACAAAACTTCCTACAACTTTCGTAGTACAAACTTTTTTCTAAACTCAAAACGAAGCGAGCTACAGTTCTTTGAAAAATCAGCCAAATTTCAGCCAATTTTCCTAAAAGTTGGGTTTTTACGTACTTTGCCGCTCAAAATGACCTGAAACCTCTGTATATATAACTGATATATATGTATTTCTGGATGACATAGTATATATAAATATGTACTACGCTTTGATTACTGATAGTCAATTCAATAATTATATAGTATTGTTGGTTGGGAGATCCAGAAGGATTGTTCGGCCGCCAGGTGACAGTGTTTTCGATACGCCGCGCAATGCGCTCCTTTGTGGCTATCTAACCTATCCAGGTAATTGTACCGGATGCAGTGAACCTGCAGCTTAAAGTGGAATCCAAACATCAGAATCGTTCTGGCTTACTTCATATTACACAGCAAGATGTTGCAGAGGTGAAGGTCGGGACAATGACCGTGGAAAATCACTGCTGAGACCGCGATTTCGATCTCCAGTCAGACACCTTAACCACTGAGCTACCAGTCCGTTCTATTACCTGATGGTATTTGTACCAGTTTTAAAAAAGGAGTTGCAAAACTGAAAACATAATATTATGGAACTAAGTTTATTACCGCGTCAAAATTAAGTCAAAAATTAGTCATAAATACATTTCTTTTCCGTTTTAATGGATTGAAACAATGTTTTCCATTTTAATTTGTTCCGCACTTCAAGGGAACAAAATTGTCTCTATATGAAGCATTCAAATCTCTTCAAGACGCAACACCCAACATAAAAAGTTTTGTTCTAAACGGATGATGCTTCCTGCATAAGGTTATGTAGCATCGTAGTGAAGACCTTGGCTGCTTCTGTGGAAAATATGAAGCCTATTTGACAATGTTCTATAGATCCAACATCACAGTTATATTTGACGGATACCAAAGTGATGCTACGCAGAGAGAAATAAAGTCATCTGAAATGTTTTTGAATTTTGAAAACATCAGATACTTCAGCAGACATAATTTTCAGTGAGGAAACAAGTGCTGCAGTGACGCAGCAAATGAGAGTAGCAAGAACCGTGCAATGTTGATACTAATGCAAAAACTGAAAAAGGAGGCATCCAAGATCAACAGGAAAAACAAGATGCATCTACATTGATCGTTGACGCAGTTATTTCCCTCCGATGTTTGAACCCACACATATCCTCTTCATCCATGCATTTGCAGGATGTGATACAATATCAGCATATTTCGGCTATGGGATAGAAAAATTATGCTGCTTCCTTCAGTACCAACCATATATGAAAGTAACATGCATCCTAACTTCTCAGAACTCCTAGACTCCAAAGATCAGCATCTAGAAAACACGCAGGGTGATCGGTTTATCTTGGAACGTTACGGAAAAATTGCTTATGGAACTTTGGAAGGGTCAGATTCGAAATGTTTAAGAAATCCGTCCAAAAAATGCATTCAGACTAGCACGGTTGCAACCAAAATCAGATGCGGCAACGTTTCACTCAATATGCGTACCACCAAGTAAAGGATGGTTGAGTCGAGAAACGTACCCATTGCCGTGGGGATGAAGGAAGACGCCGGTTCGAATCCCCGTCCGGGCACCCAGATTTGGGTTTTCCACAGTTTCTCCAAATCACTCCAGCCCGAATGCCGGGATGCTTCCTTCAAGAGGCCATGGCCGAAATCCTTCCCGTTCCTTTTCCCCAGTCCCATTGTGCCTCTAATGACCTCGACGTCGACGAGGCGTAAAGCCATAAGAAAAATAATAATAAAAGACGCTGCGCCTAAGTTTACTCCGAAGGTTGTATCATATTCCTACAAGAAACCTTGTACTCCACCATGTAGCTGTCGCTAATCAGGACTGCACTGTTCAGCTGCTTGCAAAATTGCTCTGGTCTGTCTCGTGAAAACGTTCCTGAAATGAAGTAGATGAAGGACAGGAAGAGTTCTTCGACCACGATGCAATGGATGAATGAGAAACAATTCATTGATAAGCTGGCGCAATCAAAACGTAAAATAAATTGATTTATGAACATTTTTTTAACTTATTACGCATTTATTATGACTTAATAACTTTGTGCCATAACATTATGCCTTCATTTTCGCTCTATTATCATCAGTAACAAAGCGATTTGGTAGCTATATGTTTAAGGCGTTCGACTGGAGATCTAAATACCTGTCTCAGCAGTGATTTTCAAAGGCCATTGACCCTACATTCAGCACTACCACAGCTTGCTGTGTAACATAAAGTAAGCCAGAACGATTCTGTGGTTTGGATTCCACCTTAAGCTGCAGGTTCCCTGCATCCGGTACTATTACTTAGTCTGGTTAGAAAGCCAAAAAGGAACGCATTGCGCGGCGTATCGAAAACATTGTCACCTGGCGGCCGAACAATCCTTCGGAATCTCCCGGCCAACAATGCTAAATAATGCTAAATAATTATTGAATCAGTAATCAAAATATGGTATATATATATATACTATGTCATCCAGAAATAAATATATATCAGTTATATACACAGGAGTTGCAGGTATTTTTAGCGGCAAAGTAGGTAAAAACCCAACTTTTAGGAAAAGTGTGAAATTTGACTGATTTCGAAGAACTGTTGCTCGCTTAGTTTTGAATTTAGAAAAAGTTTGTACTACGAAAGTTGTAGGAAATGTTTTAGTAGTGTTAATACCTGCGAGTGAGCCCATCATAAATCGTACTCTAATGTGAATAATATGCTAATGAGGCTACGCGGCACTTCTTAACCTAAGTTACAGGCCATAAATCGTCTAAATGGGGGTCATAAATTGTATGCTAATGTGAATAATATGCTAATGAGGCTACGCGGCACTTCTTAACCTGAGTTACGGGTCATAAATTGTATGCTAATGTGAATAATATGCTAATGAGGCTACGCGGCACTTCTTAACCTGAGTTACGGGTCATAAATTATATGCTAATGAGGGTCGACCCCTTTTCATGGACGCAGGTGTTCGCCTCAGATCATAAATGGGAATAATATGCTAATGAGGCTACGCGGCGGGGTCGTCGCGGGGATTACGTAATATTTCCGGCAGTGCAAGACCCTACCCTGGAGGGGCACAAATCTGTACCTAGGTGAAGGTGTATGAATGTTTTGCAAATAGTGTTTGTGTGAAGAGGAAATATACCGTTTATCTGTGTATCTAGTTGGTAAATATATACAGTGCACTGCTTAGGTTGCTGCAAAAACTTGTATACCAGTATAGTTCAAATATTTCAATGCTGTACATATTTAAAAAAAAAAAAAAATTATGGAAAGTTAAAATTTATTCACAAATTTGCCTATTCCTCTTAGGCAGGTGGTCGTGGGTTCAAAGTTCTAAAACATATAAATTAAGATTTAATCTTTAAATAGTGTTACGACATATCAATTTACAAGTAATTTTTTCTACCAAGTGCAGAGAAATTTATTCTATGAGAATCTGTCGAGCCGTTTTCGAGATACTAGTTTTAACGTTATATGATGTTGAATAAGCCGCCCGCCCGCTGACTTGAATGAATTTCATATACCCCGCAGCCGGCAGGCCACCCCAACCCTACCTGGAGCCGCAATGTATTATACTGTTTGGGCCCGCACGAAAAAAAAAAAAAAATCCCATCGACCGCCATTAATTTCTTTGTCCGCCCATCTGTTTTGAGAGGTGTCCTAACAAAACGTTCTTAGGTGCCGCCACCCCTTCATGATATAATAATTGTAGATTGCACTTGAATTCAGAGTACAGATACATTATTTTTTATTCGTTGAATACGAAATAACGAAATCCTTGATAATTTCCAACATGAATACGACAAAAACATTCTGAAAGCTGTGAACATTTCAACGATTGGGCAAATAAATCTGGTATTTCAGATAGTGTACTAAGTACCTAGGCTATATTCCCAAACATCGCCACAGTATGTGTGGAGTAAGAACAAACGACATTATTGATACTGGCTGGTACTGTGAGTAAGCATTCAGCCACGGCCTTTTGAAGGAATCATCCCGGTATTCTCCTGGAGTAATTTCGGAAACCATGGAAAACCGAAATCCGTATAGCCGGAAGAGGATACGAATCTTGCGTCCTCCGAATGAGAGGCCAGAGCGTTACCTCTCACCCACCACGCTCTGTCACAGAATTCTCACATTTACTCAATAAAGAGGGTGACGGCTGCAGAAAAACCTAATTAACCCACAGAAAGACTTGAGATATCAGCATCGAAGGGGTCAGAACCGGGAAAAAGCGTTAATAAGCTGACTCTGTCGAAATGAATTTGCTTCTCCCTGCCATGTGTTCTCCATTTCTTTTTATTTATGGGCATGAAAGCTGTACCGAGAGAAAAGAATTGAAGCTTTCGAAATGTATTTGTATCGTCGTCTCTTACACATATCTTGGGGTGCTGAAAATCTCAAACGAAGAAGTACTTCATAGGATAGAGAATCGGAAAGAATCGCTCCCCTATGTGGACCGCTACATACAGGCAGGAAAATACTTTCATTACTAAAGACAAAAAAAAAAATGCTTCGTTCTACGAGTAAGTAGTGACATCGCGAATCCATTTCACCCTGTAAATGCAATGCTGAAGTGTGATTAGGTGAGGTGGTTTTAGTATGCTGGCCACTGAAACAACAATAACAAAATTCATCATGATATTCGCGTAATACGTTATCGCAACAGTGAACGTAAAAAAATTTGTCAACCTACGGCTTTACGTCTCGTTGACGACAAGGTCTTATGGTAGGGAGGGGATTGAAGGCAAGGAACGGTCCGAACTGTGTTGTGAGAAGTAATCTCGTCTAATGTGAGCTTAACTAGTTCCCAGTGACCCCTCTACTTACACGCAGAAGCCTATCACTTGTCATTGGTTATTCTTATGCACCGAGGAGTGACAGCTGGAAACATTGATTCATCCTTAACGATCCATCATTGCCATTACGTACCTCAAATACACAGTCTGCATATCGGTGTTTCAAATAATAACACGCATCATTCGGTCACATGTAACCGTGAACTGATGAAAGTGCTACCACTATAAGTCATCTGTACAGCACAACAGATCCAGTGAAACAGCTCTAACCATTACAACCGAAAAGAATCGTTTCCCTGTTAACACAAAGTGCAACTTTTATTTGTTAGCTGTTTAATGATCTACAAAGTTCAGTGTATAATAAAGCTTTTAATTCATTAAAAAAGTGGTGATCCGTTCGTGGGGACGTTAAATCTGGCTGCCCCCCCTCCCCCTAGATGTCTTTTGGAACAGTAGGCCAGAATGGGCGATACCGGGTTTCCCACTTCTTCATCTCTCATTTGAAATACACATATATGTGTCCGCTATAGAATAAAAAACTGCTAGAGCGATTTATGCATGGGTTTTTTTTTTCTGCAAATGGCCCCGTTGTCGGGAGAAGGTTTCAATATATTGAAATACACGGTCACTTACAAGAAGAATTGGTTGAGCGCACTCGTCAGGTGACACAAGAAAAAAATAAATAGATTTCAATGGTACTGGCAACCATAAATGCATTTGCAATCGCATTATCCAGAATTGAGGCAACTCTTTTGGATGTTTGTCGAACAGCACGTTCATCACTTAAATTTCTTTTGCATATAGAAAACAGTCATAGACCAACATGCAACATTCAAAGCATCAAAAAAAAAAAAAAAAAATCGCCGTAATCTTTGGATCGATCATTCCAAGACTTATGTGGAAACGAACGGTCATTCGGTGGTACTGTAATTTTATTAGCAGGTGATATTCGACAGGGAGGGTATTGAAGGCAAGGAACGGTCCGAACTGTGTTGTGAGAAGTAATCTCGTCTAATGTGAGCTTAACTAGTTTCCAGTGACCCCTCTACTTACCCGCAGATGTCTACCACTTGTCATTGGTTATTCATATGCACCGAGGAGTGACAGCGGGAAACATTGATTCGTACTTAACGATCCATCATTGCCATTTCGTACCCGTAATACACAGTCTGCATATCTGTGTTTCAAATAATAACACGCATCATTCGGCCACCTGTAACCGTGAACTGATCAAAGTGCTACCACTATATGTCATCTGTACAGCACAACAGATCCAGTGAAACACCTCTAACCATTAGAACCGAAAAGAATCGTTTCCCTGTTAATACAAAGTGCAACTTTTATTTGTTAGCTGTTTAATGATCTACAAAGTTCAGTGTATAATAAAGCTCCGACCAGTCAGAGTAATAGAAAAAAGTATCGAAATTACAGGGAGCAAGAGAGAAGCATAATTTCGTAAAAAATATACAATTTCAGTAAGAAGCATGAAAATCCTATAAATTCCCTTAAATTACATGAAAATCGGTAAAAAAATGATTAAAATACGTAAAATATTGCCAAAATTTCCTTCTAAAACAAGATGTCGTTGGTTGACATGACAATTACACCTGCGTGCACAACAAAATTCTTCATGATATTCGCGTAATACGTTATCGCAACAGTGAACGTAAAAATATTTGTCAACCTACGGCTTTACGTCTCGTTGACGACAAGGTCTTATGGGAGGGAGGGGATTGAAGGCAAGGAACGGTCCGAACTGTGTTGTGAGAAGTAATCTCGTCTAATGTGAGCTTAACTAGTTGCCAGTGACCCCTCTACTTACACGCAGAAGCCTATCACTTGTCATTGGTTATTCTTATGCACCGAGGAGTGACAGCTGGAAACATTGATTCGTACTTAACGATCCATCACTGCCATTACGTATCCCTAATACACAGTCTGCATATCTGTATTTCAAATAATAACACGCATCATTCGGCCACCTGTAACCGTGAACTGATCAAAGTGCTACCACTATATGTCATCTGTACAGCACAACAGATCCAGTGAAACACCTCTAACCATTAGAACCGAAAAGAATCGTTTCCCTGTTAATACAAAGTGCAACTCTTATTTGTTAGCTGTTTAATGATCTACAAAGTTCAGTGTATAATAAAGCTCCGACCAGTCAGAGAAATAGAACAAAGTTTCGAACATTACAGGGAGCAAGAGAGAAGCATAATTTCGTGAAAAATATACAGTTTCAGTAAGAAGCATGAAAATCCTATAAATTCCCTTAAATTTCATGAAAATCGGTAAAAAAATATGATTAAAATACGTAAAATATTGCCAAAATTTCCTTCTAAAACAAGATGTCGTTGGTTGACATGACAATTACACCTGCGTGCACCACAGAGTGCAGTGCCCAACTATATGATGTTTTTTCATTACTACACCTGGCTACAGAAAAGTGTCATATATGTACAAAAAATGTATGTTTCGGGTGTAGCGGCAGTTCCCAGACAAAACCTTCGATGAAAGCAAAATATGTGTGCATCACAGAACTCAATGTATTCGATCAAAGGTGCTGACATAACGTATCAGACACATTAACGCATGAAACCCTTACAGTAATTGAGGATGTTGTAGATATTTTAGATTAGGCAGGCTCAGCATGTTACAATGTGTTAGCTTAGGTTAACGCGCTCAACCAATTCTTCTTGTAAGTGACCGTGTATTTCAATATATTGAAACCTTCTCCCGACAACGGGGCCATTTTGCAGAAAAAAAAACCCATGCATAAATCGCTCTAGCAGTTTTTTATTCTATAGCGGACACATATATGTGTATTTCAAATGAGAGATGAAGAAGTGGGAAACCCGGTATCGCCCATTCTGGCCTACTGTTCCAAAAGACATCTAGGGGGAGGGGGGGCAGCAGATTTAACGTCCCCACGAACGGATCACCACTTTTTTAATGAATTAAAAGCTTTATTATACACTGAACTTTGTAGATCATTAAACAGCTAACAAATAAAAGTTGCACTTTGTGTTAACAGGGAAACGATTCTTTTCGGTTGTAATGGTTAGAGCTGTTTCACTGGATCTGTTGTGCTGTACAGATGACTTATAGTGGTAGCACTTTCATCAGTTCACGGTTACATGTGACCGAATGATGCGTGTTATTATTTGAAACACCGATATGCAGACTGTGTATTTGAGGTACGTAATGGCAATGATGGATCGTTAAGGATGAATCGATGTTTCCAGCTGTCACTCCTCGGTGCATAAGAATAACCAATGACAAGTGATAGGCTTCTGCGTGTAAGTAGAGGGGTCACTGGGAACTAGTTAAGCTCACATTAGACGAGATTACTTCTCACAACACAGTTCGGACCGTTCCTTGCCTTCAATCCCCTCCCTACCATAAGACCTTGTCGTCAACGAGACGTAAAGCCGTAGGTTGACAAATTTTTTTACGTTCACTGTTGCGATAACGTATTACGCGAATATCATGATGAATTTTGTTATTGTTGTTTCAGTGGCCAGCATACTAAAACCACCTCACCTAATCACACTTCAGCATTGCATTTACAGGGTGAAATGGATTCGCGATGTCACTACTTACTCGTAGAACGAAGCTTTTTTTTTGTCTTTAGTAATGAAAGTATTTTCCTGCCTGTATGTAGCGGTCCACATAGGGGAGCGGTTCTTTCCGATTCTCTATCCTATGAAGTACTTCTTCGTTTGAGATTTTTCAGCACCCAAGATATGTGTAAGAGACGACGATACAAATACATTTCGAAAGCTTCAATTCTTTTCTCTCGGTACAGCTTTCATGCCCATAAAGAAAAAGAAATGGAGCACACATGGCAGGGAGAAGCAAATTCATTTCGACAGAGTCAGCTAATTAACGCTTTTTCCCGGTTCTGACCCCTTCGATGCTGATATCCCAAGTCTTTCTGTGGGTTAATTAGGTTTTTCTGCAGCCGTCGCCCTCTTTATTGAGTAAATGTGAGAATTCTGTGACAGAGCGTGGTGGGTGAGAGGTAACGCTCTGGCCTCTCATTCGGAGGACGCAAGATTCGTATCCTCTTCCGGCTATACGGATTTCGGTTTTCCATGGTTTCCGAAATTACTCCAGGAGAATACCGGGATGATTCCTTCAAAAGGCCGTGGCTGAATGCTTACTCACAGTACCAGCCAGTATCAATAATGTCGTTTGTTCTTACTCCACACATACTGTGGCGATGTTTGGGAATATAACCTAGGTACTTAGTACACTATCTGAAATACCAGATTTATTTGCCCAATCGTTGAAATGTTCACAGCTTTCAGAATGTTTTTGTCGTATTCATGTTGGAAATTATCAAGGATTTCGTTATTTCGTATTCAACGAATAAAAAATAATGTATCTCTACTCTGAATTCAAGTGCAATCTACAATTATTATATCATGAAGGGGTGGCGGCACCTAAGAACGTTTTGTTAGGACACCTCTCAAAACAGATGGGCGGACAAAGAAATTAATGGCGGTCGATGGGATTTTTTTTTTTTTTCGTGCGGGCCCAAACAGTATAATACATTGCGGCTCCAGGTAGGGTTGGGGTGGCCTGCCGGCTGCGGGGTATATGAAATTCATTCAAGTCAGCGGGCGGGCGGCTTATTCAACATCATATAACGTTAAAACTAGTATCTCGAAAACGGCTCGACAGATTCTCATAGAATAAATTTCTCTGCACTTGGTAGAAAAATTACTTGTAAATTGATATGTCGTAACACTATTTAAAGATTAAATCTTAATTTATATGTTTAGAACTTTGAACCCACGACCACCTGCCTAAGAGGAATAGGCAAATTTGTGAATAAATTTTAACTTTCCATAATTTTTTTTTTTTTAAATATGTACAGCATTGAAATATTTGAACTATACTGGTATACAAGTTTTTGCAGCAACCTAAGCAGTGCACTGTATATATTTACCAACTAGATACACAGATAAACGGTATATTTCCTCTTCACACAAACACTATTTGCAAAACATTCATACACCTTCACCTAGGTACAGATTTGTGCCCCTCCAGGGTAGGGTCTTGCACTGCCGGAAATATTACGTAATCCCCGCGACGACCCCGCCGCGTAGCCTCATTAGCATATTATTCCCATTTATGATCTGAGGCGAACACCTGCGTCCATGAAAAGGGGTCGACCCTCATTAGCATATAATTTATGACCCGTAACTCAGGTTAAGAAGTGCCGCGTAGCCTCATTAGCATATTATTCACATTAGCATACAATTTATGACCCGTAACTCAGGTTAAGAAGTGCCGCGTAGCCTCATTAGCATATTATTCACATTAGCATACAATTTATGACCCCCATTTAGACGATTTATGGCCTGTAACTTAGGTTAAGAAGTGCCGCGTAGCCTCATTAGCGTATTATTCACATTAGAGTACGATTTATGATGGGCTCACTCGCAGGTATTAACACTACTTGTTTTCATCTTTCAAATTGAAATTAGAAAGTTTCTTGCTGGACTTATAGGAGTTATAGACGAAAAACTGAAGAAAGTACCAAAATTTAAAATTTTTTGGCCACAGAAAATTGTGCCGAGGGTTTTGGAGGTCGAAAACTTGGTTTCTGCATACTCTCACCAATATAAACAAGATGATAAGAAAAAAAAAAAATCTTCTACGTGATATAATGCAAGTGAAAACTATCCCGTAACTTGACTAAATTTCGTATAGCTCGTTTCAGTGCTTTATTTCATTGAGGTAGTGACTCTTCATATTATTTTAATTTCTGTTACTTAATGCAGTATGTAAATAAATCTTCATCCATATCGTTGAATATGACGTTTCTTCACAAACTGCTACTGAACGTTCTCCGCTCCAGTATGGTGAGCCATTGAAGATAAAACTAAATTCTATTGCTTTTTATTGCATGTCCTTACTATATTGTTTTGAATTATTTATATAAAAAAACACCTCTGGAGATTGCTTGCTGAATATTGCTTTGAGCAATGCAGGAATTAAACCACTTGCCCCAGAAGCTTTGTCAATGCGAGGAGGCAATATTTTTTTCTATTTCTTAATTCCTTCGAAGGAGTAATGGACAAGTTTATGAGTACATGAGTGGCAGAAAATGAATCTCAAACTAAATGTGTTCCACTGTCGTAAAGGGTATGCCATTTCCGTAATGATTATTGAAGGCATTGGCTGTGTCCCTTAGGCAGTGCCGGATAAAGTATGGGGCCATAGTCACTCAAAGTTCATGAGCCCTTTGTTTTTGAAAAAAAAAATATATGTTTTGTAAGAACAAAGATAAGGTTTCGTAGATGACTAATTGAATAGATCATATTTTACATACAATTAAACAAACTAATTTTACATTTTATGATACTTTGAAAACTGCTTTTATTTATCTTACACTACAATGAAACAAAAAACATAATAATTTGCATTCTTTTTTATAATATTTTACTCTTTTATTTTGGATTATTCTATTCATTTTTTAATTATTTTTATTCATTTAAAAATATTAACTATAATGGGAAATCTTAAAAATCGGGAGCCTCAGGCTGCTGCCTAGTCGTGCCTATTGAGTAATCCACCATTGCCTGTAACTCAATTTCTGGATTTTTGGCTAATCAGTCATTGATTACCTTTTATCATTCGTTTCATCAATTACAAAATTATTTCTTCAGTCCGGCAGCACACGCTGGTAAAGAGACATTCAAACGTAATAAATGTTTAAGTTGCCAAGATTCTTAGTCAACACTGAACTGTTCTTCTTTTGCATCTTTCTTTTTTTTAAAAAAAAAAAAAAGGGAAAGAAAGAAACCTGTAATTTGTCGAAAAATTTCAATGTTGTCACTACATAAGCGAATCACTTCGGCCGCCACTGCACCAGAGTATGTATACAGCTGTCCGGATGAACGTAATGCAAGGATATGACAATTACCAGTTGCAAACCTTAATTGTTTAATGAGCGAGGTTACAAAAAATATTTGTATTTCAAAATAATTTTTTATTTTGGTTCCTGTGATCCAAAATGGCATCTCAATTTGTTCTAGTCTTAAGTTCATTATTTCTGAAAATCTACGTTTTCCGACAAAGAAAAGGTATACCTGATACGCTATTAATAAATGATTGAAAGAATTACTGAATAAAACAATATTCTAACTGGAAAAAACATGAGAAGAACTTATTGAAAATTCTGAATCACACAATTTCCACTTGAAGAAAATGAATGAACAACTAATTAGTGAACTTACCTACAGTGTCTGGTTTTGTGGCCTGAATATGGAAATAACCCATTTCTTCCAAAACAATTGAGAAAAATTTCTGTAGGTAAGGAAAGGCTTTATCCACATATTTTTCTTCGACCAACAGTGTCGGCCAGAAGCCTCCAAGGATCATTTTAAGCATATCTTTAGGGCTCATAGACATACACATATTCGAGTGGTATCCCAAAAGTCTGAAACGAATGTAATTTACAAATATACCAAAAATGCCATCAATTTAACAAGATTTTAATGCAATAAATTCGTTAGAGCAACCAAAGAAAATGTTTTTGGTAAATGATTAATGTTAATATCAATAGAAACACGTGTAACATCTAACAATAACAAAAAAGAAACTTTTACAGAAAGTAATCAACTCGAGCGTGTATAATCCTATACTATATTATACTAAATAAAAAATTAACTAACTCATTAATTAATTTCAATTTTTTAATGTTTTATTTTTGGGGTGCCGTTCAAATCAGTTACTGTAGAATATAATGTAGTATAATTGATAACCATAACTAATAAAAAATAAGAAAAATTGTTTAAAATTATGGTTGATATGACAGAATGCATCATTAGGTATCAGCATTAAAAACCAAGGTGCATATTGTTAGATATACACTGATGAGCCAAAAACTAATATAAACATTGCCCACCGCGAGAGTCTGGTAATATTGCGGCTACATCATGCAGTAAGGGAAGTATACAAGCAGAGCAGAGGCGAATGAAAAGTGACTTTGACAAACGGCAGATTGTTACGTTCTGGTGGGAATGAACAACTCTCTGGTTTGCGGTTGCCGGACTACTATAAAGAGCATCTATGGAAAGCGGTTGAACAATGGTGAAACCATTAGTAGGCGAAAAGATGGAAGACATCCTCGCCTCATCACAGAAAGTGGACGTTGAGGGTTTCCCGCTCTGTACCTATAGCAGGAGATACAGTAGCAGATCCAACGGCAGAGTATAAGTGTGCGTTTATGTTGGAGCTGCGATAAACGATGAGAGCGACGATAAACGCAGCGACAATAGCGGCGCTCAATTTCTTTCTTCGTGTAGTGTTTATATTGGAGCTTCGATAATAGCGTAGAATCATGTTTATATTGCAGGCAATTGTCAACCGGCCAGACATGTAGAAGAAATCTATCTTATTTCTTTCGTACAGGAGTTGTATTGCAACAGTTTTAGAAGTTGTAAGAGAAATAATTATGAAAAATACTTCATATGACGATTCCCGAGGAACAGTATTTCGTAAAAAAATAGCCGAAGATTGTTACAATATTTCTAATTTTCCGAATTGCGTGGGCGCTGTCGACGAAAAATACTTCAGAGTTACTTGTCTTGCCCACTATGATTTCATGTTCCAGAATTTTTTTCTATTGTTCTTCAAGTATTGGTCAATGCTAATTATAAATTTATAAAAATTGAAGCTGGAGGTAATGGTAAACAGAGTGACGGCGGAACAGTTGGATCTGCAGTTCTGTATGTCTCTTTAATGGATGGAAGACAGAATATCCCAAATCGTTCTGCCAAATTCTGAAATCACTGAACCTCGTGTTTTTATAGGTGTCGAGGCTTATCCATTTTTAAATTATTTATTAGATCCTTATGGACAATATTTAGATGCAGGCAGATGATACTTCAATGCTAGGTTATCGTGAACATGAGGAACCGTCAAATGTGCCTTATTTATTCTAAATGGAGAATTTTAGCCACAACAATAGATACTTCTGTAGTCGTAACTGACAATATTAATAACACCATTTGTTTGCTCCATAATATTATTGACTGAAAAGGTACTGAATTTCGAAGAAAATAACACTTAGAATCCTAAGAATTTGACACTAATATTGGAAGGCCAAACCAATTTGCAAAAAAATACCGGCATCTTATATAAAATCTACTTTTGTTACAATTCGAAATAAATTAATACGAATTTCTACATATTATGCATTTAATTTGATATTTATAATTTAAATTACTTTTAATAGAAAAATATTTTTTTCAGTAAATTATGTACAATTTCTCTTTGGCTGTATTAATATTTTATTTTTTTACTTTAATCTTCAGTTTGTAGTGTTCACACATTAAAATGAGTTTAAATTACGGAAATCGCAATAATTAAAAACGTTTAGAATTGTTTGTTTTATTATATTTAGTGGACATTTCATCCTACAATTTGTCTAGAACGAATCTGTTATGGTGATTTTTATATTTAAAGTACCACAAAAGGGACCTACTAAAAACTTCACCGGGCAAACGGTCGCAGCCACCCTCGATAATAGCAAAGAAAATGCTCGCAGCGATTAACGCCGCTCTCATCGCTGCTCTGCTACTATGCGTTGCTCTGCGCGCTGCTCCAGTATAAACACCTCCAACAATGTTTCATTTTTCTTTGCTTCGCTAGTGTCCCCGCTCTCATCGTTTATCGCAGTTCCAACATAAACGCACCCTAATGCTGGGAAGGCACAAGTGTTTCCGAGCACACCGTTCAGCGCACATTGCTGAACATGGAGATCCGCCGCAGACGACCACTACGTGCTCCCATGCTGATCCAGCGACATTGTCAGTTTCGATGGCAGAGACCATGAAATAATGGATTTTGTATGTGCATCAATGGAAACGTGTCACCTGATAGAATGAATCACGTTTCTTGCTATACCACATCGATAGTCGTGTCTGAATACACCGTCTTCCAGACGAAGGGTTGCTCGAAATATCCACTGCGGACGCAGGCCGGTGGGGGCAGCATTATGCTATGGGGGATACTCACCTCGGCTTCCATGGGACCTATGTTAGTGATGGAAGGCACAATGGCAGCTGTGAACAACGTGAAAATGTACTGCGGGTCACCTGCATCCCTTAATCTTTCATGTCTTCCACGACAGCGATGGCATCAGCCAGCAGGATAACATAACAGTCCATATTACAATGCCAGATTCGTCCTACAGGTGTTTAACGAGTATGACAGTGAACTGAAGTTGATGTCTTGGCGCCAAATTCCTCTGATGACAATCTGACTGTTACACGTATCTGACCCCAGCTCCACGCACACAAACTATGGGCCTGTAATTTAAGGGAATTGCGTAATGTGTGCTTAGACATCTTGCCTCAAATACCTGCGGAAACTAGCCAAGGACTTTTCAAACACTTGCCACTCCCAATTGCAGCAGCATTGCGTTCCAAAGGGGACCAACGTGCTAGTAAGCAAGTGGTTATAATCTTTTGCAGCTGTATTGATAGTAAATTAAAATTCAAAAGAAACTCTCTCTCCTCATTCATCTGTCTCACGCAAACCCTCATACATTTGAAAACTCAACACAGCAGCATTCAGGTAAACGCACCATATTTTTAATGTTAAATATCTCTATTTCACTGACATTTCCAATTATTATCTGGAAAATTCTGGAGGGGTCATTTGAGAGATAATACTTTTTAAGAACATTCAAATTATAACTATTTATTACAAAAATAAGTAATCTACATTGTGTTTTATTTACTTATTTTTCACATTGGTGCTATCGTTCTGAAAGTTTATTTCCCTCAATGATATGTTGTTGGCTATCATTGAAAAATGTTATGCTTATTACAGCATTTGTTTGACATCATTCCTCACTAAACTGTCTTTTATACTGTTTACAGAGTGTGATAATTTCAATTTTAGTTTTTGCGAGAAATTTAATGGTATTGAATTATTCCATGTTTGGGAAGTGATTTTTTCTACATTTCTACCAATCAAACAAGTAAGACTGTTCACTAGTTGTTGAATGGAGATGCCTGGATGTAAGAGTGAACTAGATGTGCTCACACTGGTGTATAACGCAACTGCGCCTTGAAAAGGCACCAACACCCAACCAAATGCGCATTGCATATGCGTCTTTTGAGACAGCCAGCTATGTACAGACAATGGCGCATGTACGTGTTGGTATTTTAAGGACATTTATTATTTATTAAACAACTTTTATTAGTTATTAAACAACATTTATCAGTTATTAAACAACATTTACCAATTTTTAAGACAAACTACCGGATAATTATACATCACGAACGGATGAAAAAAATTAGAATGGCGCCAGATGCTGCTGAAATCCAACAGAATTATTCCTCAGCGTGTCACCAAATAGAATATAAAATGTTTACTTTATATATGATTTACATGTTTTGCAAATGTGTGCAGTTTAAAGGATGAGGGTTTTTGTACATTTGGGTAATGAGTTGCATTTGTTAATTTTATTTGTTCATGCGCATCAAGCAGTTCTGTTAGTTAAATTTTAACTTCTCTCGCAAATGTCCCATTTTTGTGAAGTTTACTGATGGAAAAAAGAATGATGAACATATGGACTATACATTCTTCTGCCAAAACAGCATATAATGTTCTGTTTACGGTCAGAACCCGGCATTCGTGGCCAGTCATTACTGGATCTGAGAGTTTTTCGAGCCTGGGCAGTAACTTCACCCCCCCCCCCTTCAAACATGATTTTGCTGCTCCCCCCAAGGTGGCACCCGGAGCAAGTGCTCCGGTTTGCCTGTCCCCCCCCCCTCACCTGTTACCCCCACAGATTCGGAACCGTACTGCCAGTCAACAGGGTGATAAACTGTTTTTGGTAAGGTAATGTACGTGCGAAACTGTAAATTTACGAGAGGCGCAATAAAAAAACTAAATAGGAAATATTTTAATGAATAGAGGAGAATAGTGGCAGAGTAGGATAGTTAAAATAGGATTAGAAATATAATGTTAGTGAGTCTTTCGTGAGTCCATGGAAGGTAGCCATTGTGGCCGAGACAGATAGACTGTTCTGAGAGATTCCATAACGGGGAGGGGGGAAGCAATCTACCAAACTGAAAACGGGGCCTATAGAGAGTAGGGGAAAAGTAACCTCTCTGCCTATCCCCTACAAGAACCCATAAGCTAGAGAGTCTACTTGTACTTGAATATAAGTTCTGGGAACAATGTTGGTATCGTGAGGTTAGTGTGAGACTTGGTGATACCCTTAGACACAAAGGCATATAAGGCAACCCGGATACAAAGCAGTTTCTCCGTCGCTACAGAGTTCTTTAGTTTGACAAAATAAACAATTCAGCTGTTGACACGGTTGATTCCCTGAAGTATCGGGGGGTGATAGTACAAAGCAAAATGATATGGGACTTGCACATAACTTCCGTCGTAGGCAAGGCTAAATCTAAATTACGTTTCATAGGTCGTATTTTGAGGAATTCTAATGCTCATACAAAGGAGATGGCGTATAAAATACTAGTGCGTCCGCATTTGGATTACTGTTGTGGTGTTGGGATCCGTATCGCAAGGTTCTGATTGACTCAGTGGAGAGGGTGCAGAGGAGAGCCGCTCGATTAGTGTCTAGCTGTTACAAACCTTATGAAAGCTTCATAGAATTGATACATAGATTGGGCTGGGATAGTTTGGAAGACAGACGACGTAGCTTGCGTTCGAATTTATTGGAGAATATACGAACAAAATTAAATTTAGAGTGCAATGAAATACTTCTTCCACTAACCTATTTAGTTCCCAATGACCGAAGGGATAAGATTAGAGAAATAAGATGCCGTACTGATGCTTTTATGTATTCCTTCTTTCCTCGCGCTATTCGGGATTGGAATGCGTGGATTTAGGATTGGTGCTTAGCACCCTCTGCCACCCACAATGTTTGTGATTTGCAGAGTATGGATGTAGATGTAGACTGTTCAGTTACGGGATGCACGATGTAGCATCTCATCGAACTGCTTATTGAGGATTATGCTGATTTAATTAATCTCTCAAATCTCGCACTATCTTCTTCTCTCGACGAAATAAGTGGAGTAAATCTTAAAGTTAAAGGTCCTTATGAAAGTACAATTTTGAGTAGAACGTAAAGTGTTGAATATTACTGAACTTAATCTGACATTATGCAATAACTTTTCTCTATATATAAAGAGAGTTTTCTTACGAAAATTATGATGACTGCAATTTACCTGCAAATGAAGTGAATAGAGTGTCCTAAATTTAAATATAAATTTAATGTAACTAAACCTCCTTCACAATTCAGTACCTTCTCGGCATTATGCTTGCTATTCAGAGCCAAATTCCGATAAAGACGGAAGAAAGGGGAAGATTCGTTAGAAGATGAAAGAAGATTAAAAGAAGAAAAAAATGAAAGCTGGCAAAAATGAAGGAGAGAGGGTTGGAAACAGGCTACAAAAACACAGTATGACTTTGTTGCTTAAGTGGTGAAACGCCTTTGGTAGCAAGTTTTTCTAAAAAAATGTTAATGGATTTTGTGAAATCACAGCAGATTAATGTCTTCTCAACCAATCATGGCCTCGACTTTAGATTGTTTATAATGGAATGTTTATTGTGTTACATGTCGAAGAACTGGGGAAATCAATTCTCACACGTCATAGATTACTGGCCAGAAGTACTCCTAGTTTAGAACCAGTAAGAAGCGGCTAGAAATCGTTGCATTATGGGACGATTACGAGACATTCACTCCGAATTTAACCACCGAGACGCAGAGGAACAGCAACTTTTGACTACGGTGCTTACCAGTGGTGGTTCTAGATGTAGTGACACTGTGACATGTCACCACCTCTAATCAAGAACAAATAAATTAAAAAATAAATGTAGTGCAAGAAAAATAAATATTTATGAATGCGGCATTCTCTACTCTACGATTACTTATGACAACTAGGGAAAATATTGAACTTCATCTGTTGGCCACATCAGTGAACTGTTTTGATGCCGTGGAGACAGTTTTCAGATGTCATAAATTGCACATGCGCTCTAGCATTTTCGTGAAAATATTCAAGGGTGGGGGTTCGCTTTGTTAGTGGCGAATGGAGACAATTTCATTCTGTCACACGCTGCAGCTCGATAAAGTTAGTAACACTGTCGGTAGAGCGCAGCAGTAGCTGCCATTTTTGTAACATTCCACTAAATATCCCCTATTACAGTGCTTGTCAACCTGTGTTTCGCTGACCACTGGTGGTACGCGAAGATAGTTCACGTGATCCACAGGCAGAATATCAAAAATTTTGATACAATATTCGTACTCTATAAGGCTGTATGCCCAACTTTTTAAAATCCTGGAATATTTCAATGACAGGGCAAAAATGTGACATTTCCAGGATAAGGATAGAACAGCGTTGTTTCTACAATAGTCTATTCATTTCCAGATGGTATCAGAAAGAGAGCCGTTTGTCTAGATATTAAGTAAATGACGGTTTACTAAGGGTTTTAAATGAGTATGATAAACCGCGGTATGTGGTAGGATTGGTAACATGTGTGGTGAAGAAAACGGTCTAGCGTCTTTTATTTTAGTTTATGCATGTAGGCCGGTGGTCTAGCGTAGCGTCCAGCCTATATTAACATTATTATGTATCTGATTTGATCTAATTAGCATGTAATTAACTTTTAATAGTTCATTTCCAGTTTCATATCTGCGTATTCATAGGAATTCAAAAACATGGTTTTAGATTTATTATGTTATAATGATACACGTGCGAGATGTTAATAACATAGATAATAAAATTAGGCCCAGGGCGGAAAACTTTAAAGACAGGGAACTATTCAGAGGAAAAATTGAGGAGGTGAAGGATCTGACTGAAGAAAAGCCAATCAGTAACAGGAGGGTTTTCTCAACGGAGGAAAACGCAAGAGAAAGACAGGGAATGGAAGAGTACTGGCGACCGAGTAAAGAAACTCAGAATAGGAAATGAAGTTGCGTAATCATCATCCATAGACAGCTGAAACGAAAAGAGGAAAAAATAAAATTTAGGACCGTTTAAGTTAGAGGCCCACAGCATTATTTTTGATAATTTATTGGTACTCAGGTGTAAAAAGGTTGGGAAACGCTGCCCTAGAACCTTTGTCAATGGGAGGAGGTAATATTTTTTCTGTTTGTTAGTTCCTCTGAAGGAGAATTACGTAAGTTTGTGAATGCACGTAATAGGAAACTATTCTCAAGCGATACGTGCTCCACTGTTGTGGCCATCGAAGGCAATGCCGGATTAAGAAGGTATGGGGCCCTAGGCACTCAAAATTTTTGATTCCCTCTGTTTTTGAAAATAATTATCTGTTTTTTTATAAGTACAAAGTAAGGGTATTGTAGATGACTATAATAGAATTTATCGTATTTTTTTCAATTAACAAACGAATTTTACAATTTATAATATTTTGAAAATTACTTTTATTTATCGTTCACTACAACAAAACAAAAATAATTTTCATGCTTTTCGTATTACCTTGATTGTTTTATTTTGTATGATTTTATATTTTATTATTTTGATTTAATGAAAAATAGTTAACTTTCAGGGGGCCTTCAAAAATCGAGGGCTCCAGGCTACTGCCTAGTCGCGCCTAGTCCTGCCTATTAGGTAATCCAGCACTTGTCGGTTTTTGGCTAATCACTCAATGTTTACCGTTTGGTCAATTTTAAAGCATTTATCATTGGTTAATTTCAAAATCATTTCTTTAATTCGGCAATAACTGCAGGTAATGAGACTTTCACACGTTGCGACATTCCTGTTTTTCCAGGCACCTTTCATTTCAATAATGATCAGTAAACCATCGAAAAATTTCATTGTTGTCACTACCTGAGCAAATCACTTCGGCCGCCACTGGTACTTTCGATATATTCACTGCGCGGAGCAGAGCCGGCGACCATCTTAAGATTGGATGACTGAAGGTCTGGCCACACTAGTCCGCACCGCACCGCACCGTACCGTATTTTTTTATTGTTGTCGCTCACTCAATTGAAGTGAGTTCAAACGACACCGTGTGATGGTTGTGATTAGTTTGGTTTATTTTTTGACGGTGCGGGCCGGTGTCGGGCTGCTGTCGGGCTAGTCAATATGGAGAAGTGTATAGAAAGAGTTTCAAATTTCAGGTCCTTTACGACTAAATATTGTTTTGGCGTTACTGATTGCTTTAGAAAAATGTTTTTGTTTTCAGTCTCACTTCAGGTTGCATCCGATGTTCGTAAAATGTAGGTTGAGTCCTTGCATGTTCGCATTAACAAATCAAAGCTTTGCCAGAGGTGAAAGTCGATTTTAAGGCATGTAAATATTGCATCCCAGATCCAGATTTTGAAACGGGGACCTTCCGTACCCAAATCACATGCCGCAAGCATCTGAATCTAGTAGTACTGAAACATACGTATTCAATCATATAAAATTACGCTTGTGTTTGGGGAGAGCAAAAATAAATTATGTAGAATAAAAGTACATTTATTTTATTATGTTTGATTAATAATTTTTGATTACATCCATATTTGTCTCTTGACTAGGATGGTTACGGCGTTCGATTGGGGAACTGAAAGTCCCCGGTTCAAATCCCTGTCTCAGTTGTAATTTTTATGGGTCTTAAAATTGACATTCACCTCTGGCAAAGCTTTGATTAATTTTGTTAATGATAAGATGCTTGGACGCTCCGTGGCTCGAATTTCACGTTAATCTGTAGTTTTCCTTCTCAAATTAGGTGACAACGATAGATGTGTACTGCGCGGCCGATAAGTAACTCTGTGACTGGAATTTTTAGATCACATGAAATTATTATTTTACAGAATCTTTGCAATCTGCATTTAAATAAAAAAGTATAATAATCTTATTCTTTTTTGAAAATTGAGTGAATCGAAAGGAACCTCAACCATAACAAATACGTCAAATGTGAAGTGAGTGACGATTGACATTTAATCGTGACTATGTAGAGCATATATGGGCAACCCCCGGGCCAGATCCGGCCCTCCACCAACTTCAGTCCGGCCCGCGATAGATTCAGAAATTTCAAATAACGCTTAAAACTCAAGTCTCCCATTAATTTTCCTTTGATTTTTCTATCTGTTTTTGTTCATTTGCTTTTTGTATGTTTGATTATCCTATTGTAATTCTAGTAAATAAAAAATATGTGAATTTTTATCGTCTTTTTATTCACTATTATCTACTTCTTTCTTACCTACGGCCCGCGACCTGATTAAGTCCGGCCCGCGACCTGATTAAGTCCAGAAATTACGCCCTCAGCTAAGCAAAGGTAGTTCTTCAACGACTGGGGCAACTTTATCCAGTGTTGAATTACGTAGCACACTACCACCCAGATGCGGCCTCCAATTATATCAAGTACTGGTGCGTCCGATTATGGAATATGCATCCCCTGTATGGGGATATGCCGCAAGAACGCATATTGAGAAGCTGCAGAGAATGCAAAACAAGGCACTGAAGAGAGCACTCCACCTGCCAATGAGATTCCCGACAGACATCCTCCACGAGACAGCGGGGATCCCGAAACTTCGTGATAGGTATAAAAAAATAGCAAGACATTTTTACCAAAAAACTGAGGAGAGCGACAACCACCTTATTCGCTCTCTAGGGCACTATGACATATACGAGGGTCCACATAGAAGACCACTCCAGCTGCTGACAGAAGAAAACTAGTGAGAAAAAGATATATACAGTGCGAAACGGATGCACCTACATTGTTAAATTAAATTAAACTAAAAAAAATAAAAAAAATAAAAAAAAATAAAAAATTACAAAAAATACAAAAAAATACAAAAAAATTACAAAAAAATACAAAAAAAATAATAATAATAAAAAAATAAAAGGCTCAACAGAAATGAATAATATAAAAGTAAAACAAGCACTTACACGGAAACAGTAAATAAAAGAAGGCAATGCCAAGACGACAAGTACTTCTGACAAGAATCCCTTAACCTAAGGGCTAAGGGAGATTGATAGAGCCTCTCCTCTGCCCATATCTGATGTAGAGGGTACACGAGAATGTTTCAATCCAGTGTGCCGATCATTTGTTAAAACAGCTTTGGAATACTATTTTTGTGCTTTAGAGATCAAACAATTAGGAGATAACAGGAGTCAGACCAAAAAAGTATTTAAACGTACTTTATTACTTTCGTAGATTATAAAGTACAGTACTCCTATAAAGTACGGGTGGTAGCCTCAGATACGATATCCAAATCACTTTTAAGGTAATTTTTTAACATTAATTCCGTCAAACAGCAAAGTGTATACGTTACAGGAGACTGAAGACTGAGTAGGAACCCGTCCGTCACATGGCCGTGCTACGGACCAGTGTGGACGCGACGGGGGCGAGCCGACACTCGGCCGAGTGTTGGTGCGGTGACGGCGCGGGCTCGGCTCGGTCTAGTGTGGCCCAACCTTGAGGCAGGAACCCCCAAAATGCGTTTCCGCATCACTGCTTGACTTTCTGCCTAAATACGTCACTATCAACGATGCAACAATACGTGAAGATACACTAATGAGGCAAAACATTATGACCAAGTTTTTTAGCGTGTTGGGTAATCTTTGGAATGCAATATAGCAGCGATTCAGCGTGGCATGGATCCCACAAGTCTTTCGTTGGCTTCGGAAGTATATGGTAGCAGATGTCTAAGGCAGGGCTCACAATTCCTTCAAATTACAGGCCGGTGGTTTGTGAGCGCAGAAATGGCACCCGATAGCGTCCCAGATATGTTGATATGTTTTATTGAGTTGGGATAAGCGAATTTTGTGATCAAGACAACATCACGAGTTCATTATCAAGCTTCAAACCAAAGTAGCACGATTCAGTCTTATGACATGGACAGTTATCCTGTTGGAAGATGCCATCGCTAGTGTGAAGACATGAAACATAAAGGATGCAGATTGTTCGCAAAAATTTTCAGTCATCCACAGCTTCGATCGCCACCATAGGTCTCATTGAAGCGCAAGTGAATGTCCGACATAGCCTAATACCGCCCCCACCAGCATGTGTCAATGGCGCGGTGCATGTTTCGAGCAGCCGTTCGCCTGGAAGTCGGTGTACCCGGGCACGATCACCTGGTGTAACCAGAAACGTGAATTATATGACCAAACGACACGTTAGCTCCGAAATACTTGTAGCTGTACCAGCATTGTGCTCCATCGTCAGTTCTGCCATGATCGCTTCCTATCCTACTTTACAGAGCAGACAAGTCTCTGACAACCACTTTCTGTGATGAGGCATGAACGTCCGCCGTTTTACCGCCTACTCGTGATTTCACGATCCTTCAACCGCTTTCTGTAAACGCTCTCTACAGTACCCGCGAACAACCGACCAGCTTCCCGTTTCCGAGATGGTCGTTGTCATGCGCCGGATTATAACAATCTGCCCTTTGATAAAGCCACTTATATCAACAGACTTTCCCAGTTTTCCACAGGTATCGGGGCTAGAACGACTTCCCATTTGCCTCCAATTCACTTATATTCTTTCCTTACCGCATGACGTAAGAGTGATGTCACCAGGACGGCATTTCACGTGGTGGGCAGTGATCGCAATATTTTAGCTCATCAGTGTATGTGCGAGCGGACTGGTGGCTCGGTTGGCTTTGGCACGAGTCTGGGAAACGGAAGGTCCCAGGGCAGCCATGACAAAGGCGCATGCGCGGCTAATCGAACCTGTCACGCGGCGTCTGAACAATCCTTCAGGATCTCACCGTCAACAATACAATACACAATTACACAGTGGCGTAGCTAGGTCAACAAGGGCCCCGGTGCAAAAAAATTATTTTGGGCCCTGAGGCCAGACGGGCGACCTTTTTTTGCTTTGTGTGCTGGTAGGGGCCCCCTGAACTGAGGATGGGGGCCCTTGAATTGTTCTTTAGGGGGCCCCTGATGCAATGGTCAATAGCTTAATATAGTGGTGTAGAATGGAACCACATTTTATAAATCAAATAAAGGAGTTGAAGGTTGTGCAAAGGAAGGCATATTTACGAGGCTTGGAGGGATGTTGGATGAGATGAAGAATTAGGAATAGCGCATGCAAGAAAAGAGATGTCCATAACCACGTGGTAGCATTAGATTTCAGGCAGAAGACAGTGCTAAAATATTGTTTTGTATGAAAAGGTGCGGGGGATTCGAATAAATTACCATAGGAAGTGCTGAACAGTTTATCAAAAACAATGAAAGAATCTAAAATTAAAATTCGTAAATGGTAAAAATTGGGTGGATGAGGAAATCACATTCAAATAATTTAAGATAAGTTAGTAAGAAAAGGAAAAATGGGTGTCTAGGGAAATTACCACAGGAGCGGGCGCTCAACCACAATTCAATTAAGGTAAATTAAATCTGCCCATAGCAAAACTATTTAGTGAAAACTGAAAACAGTTCTGTGTTACAAACTCAAATATTGTGATTAGTTAAATTAATTAGAATTCGATAAAATCATTCTTATTATATACAGGATCGAACTTTGCCATTAATTCTACTTGTCCTAAAAAGTTTCCATTACCTGCATTTCCTAACACTTCATGGTCGCCTCTTAATGGAAGATTTCTTTTGGCAAGAAAACATACTATTGAAAACAATCTTAGCAAAACCGACCTCCACCTCCTTTCTTCCTGATCAATTTGATCTTGAGTTGCCTGATCAATTAACTTTGAATTTTTGATTATCTGTGAAAGCTCTTTCCACTTACATATTTGTATAATATGGTTGCGTGACAGTTCATGGCTAGAGAGAATTTTTGACAAGTTTTGCCAGTCGCGTAAACCATTTCTTGTGATAGTGCCACCATTCGAATTAAATAACTTACAACAAAAGCAATACACAGCATATTTTGTTCGAGAATATACAAGCCACGTCCGTTTAACTTTTTCATCATTTGAAAGACGACGGAAGCAATGAAAAATAAAGAAACACCTTCTTGTTTCGCTATCCATAGGAAAGTTTACATTTTTTTCACCAGTGTCTTGAGGACCTTCCTTAATCGCTCTTATCCTAAAATTATCATTTATAATATCCGGCCAGGTTCCCAGATCGGTAAGATGATCGACAACTTGAAGGCGGTTACCTTCCTTAGACGATGTTCTTTCTTCTCGAAGGTGTCCAGCTACGGTTTCTTCTGCAGGAACTCTTTCACTACTAGTAAAGGCCCATTCACACTAGCGGTCAGGTCAGCTCAGCTCACGATCCAGGATAGCATTCACACTAGTGGTCAGCTCAGGACAGCTCAGGCCAGATCAAGTAGTAGGCTAGGCCATTTCATTTCAGTTGCTCATAGTGAACAATGCCGTTTTCTACCCCATCGTCAATTAATTCACAATGATTTTGGATCAAGAGCCTGAAAATATGTCAAGATCAAAAAGAGGATGGTTCTGGGTGCAACCAGAGTTTCAAGCGCAAACAGATCAAGAGAAAAATGAATGATGACAGCTGGTTCTGCCATTAGAGACCAGTTGCGGGAAATGCTTTTGATATTTTAGGGCTCAAAGATTTCGAATTAATTTTAGAAAAATTAATTCTGCTCCAGGATTAACTGATAACATAATTTTAGCAACATGTATTTTGCACAATTATTTATGGAAGGATAAAATTTCATGCCATGTAGAATGTGAATTTCAGGATGAGCGAGAGAAACCCTATTTTACAAATAATCATTGTTTGTGTGCTAACGCTGGTACAGAAGCATTTGATTCACAATCTCTTTTTTCTTTAATTCGGAAACAGGATATGTATCTTGGCATTACTAAAATGTGTAATAATATTTGAGTTTATATTAAAGTTTTCCGACTTTATAATAAACAGAAATATCAAACCGTTAAAACATTTATTTTTTATTTATTACTCTTTTTTTTATTGCTTACGAGCATAGTTTTTAGTCGTTCGCCGCCCATTTGATCTGACCTGACCTGACCGTTGCTCGTTCACACTAGCGGTCAGCTCAGCTCAGTTCAGCTCAGGTCTTGACCGTAGTTGATCGGTGGCGGCGCGATCTTCAGTTTGACCTGCCTTGCCCTGACCTGAGCGGACCGCGTAGTGTGAATGCTCCCATTGGATTACGTGTATAGCGATTTTTGATATGAGCTGAGCTGAGCTGAGCTGACCGCTAGTGTGAATGGGTCTTAAGTGTTTCCACCAGTGAGACAGTTTCGTCAGCCACGGGCCATTCAATTGTTCAGCAGTATCGAATGAACCCATTTGCCGCAACTGCTCTTTTAGGATATCACACCTATGTTTTCTTTTTTTTTAGCACCTGACAAGTACTTACGATACATTCTACACTCTTGTGTAAAACAAATCACAGGTTCTGATACCACCAGACATATACGCACAAATTGCGTTCGTACTTCACACCTGACTGGGTTGCCGTACCAAGGTACCTATGGGGCCTGTTACTGGTACGCGCTTTGTCGCCATTAACTGCGGAAATCCCAAACAGCCAGGCGACTTCGTGAGCCGAAAAGGATATAGCGCCTGTCGGCGACACTAAACGTTTCTGGTATTTCCTAAGAAGCCGGCAACTGGAACAGAAATGGAAAGCTATATCGTCGTCGGTTCGAGAGAAGGTCGACAATCACGGTATTCATCAAATCTGTCCTGTTTATGGGAAAATAGGAACAACAATGAAGGTGCTCTTGATACTAGGACATCGTGAACGCTGCTTGTTAATATTCTAAATTTGTAGATTATTTATTTTAGCAGAAAAATTGTTCGTAAAGTAAGGACAAATTTTGATGGGGATCGTGATGGGGCCCCCTCAAGCTTGCCCCCCCCCCCCCGCGACTACGGTTCTTGTGGTAGCCTTAAACCGACCCTTTTGGCTGCCAAACTACCAACAGCGCCGGAGTAACAAATTTTCAGAACAATGTAAAAGAGAGGAACCATGTTATTGTATTTCAGGATATTCCACAAGAAAAATCTTGTTTGCAGATTGATTAAAGAAAATGTATCAATGTTTCTTACTTTACATAAGTTATCTTCTACACAGTTTTCATGGTTGTTATACGGTTTTCGTTCTCTTTATTAGTTTAATAACTGAAAGCAGTAACAATAGTGCAGTAAACATTTCTTCAATGTTTGACACACATTTCTTTTATACATGTAGAGATATTGTGGCACTAGGTAATAACATCATCATATATTTTGTTCAAGTGAACAATGCGAACCCGGTTTCTTCAACACTAATTTGCGAAAGATACTTTCTGACATTAAGGTTCCCTTTTTGATCTACCATTATATATCCGATAAATTTATCATCAACGATAGAGCTTTGCCCTTGTCATTTGATGTTTACTTTGCTTCGCTTCTTCTATATAAAATACTAGCCTCGTACCCGCGACTTCGTACGCGTGGATTAAGAATTTTTTTGCCAGAATTAAATATAGTAAGTTGTTGGTAACGAAGGATTAGTCCCAAACAATATCGAGTCGGCATAATATGACAGGAAAGCTATCGCTATATCATTCTACCGTCGAACCTGCCTCCTGAAGAGAATTAATTTCCAACATATTTCTGTCACTATCCGATAAGATCTCAAAATTTCGTGACTACAACTGTTAATCATACTGGAAAAAATATCCTGTGCCCTTCATACAGATTTCCTTATAAAATTCCATCACAACGATATAGCCATTTGGTCGTCATAACGTATCAAAAAAAGTGACTTACATCCCTAATTATAATAATATTACTGTGGTTCACACTTACACACTGACTGCGAACAAAACCTGAGGGATCATTATAACGTAAAAGAGTATACACCTACAACATTGCAGGAATACCTACGATTTGCCTCGCATTGCACCCCTAACTTTCTAATATCTACGGTTTAACATTCAATCCAAATAAACTACGGCCCAGGCCTGACTCTTACGATGAAAAACAATTTTTAAAAATCTGATCGCCGACGGAGATTCGAACCGGAGACCACGACGTTTGTAAGCCAGCGCTTTAGCCACTTTTTTTTTTATTTATTTTTTTATTATTTATTTATTTTTTTTTGGCATTCGGCCTTTTAGCCATCAACTGTGTTTCTTTTTTCTTTGTTTCTCAATTGTGTCTGTACATTCTTCTTGTGTTATTGATGATTACAAGTGACAGGACAACACAGTACAAACACAACACTTAATTAAAACCACCCATACCCTGGGCCGGACTCGAACCGGTGACCCCTGCAACGTGAAGCCAGCTCGCTAGCCCCGCGCTACCGGGGTTGGCAGTCACTCAGCTGCCAGGCCACTACGCGGAAACTCGGTACGGAGTCGTCCACATCCAAAGTGTCTGTCTACCGCCGTATTTCGAAGTTATGAGACAAATGTGTTATTTATACAGATAATTTTTCAACCAAATGTAGACAGTATTTTTCTCCTTGTTTCAAAGGATAAGTGTGCAAAGTTTCATCGAGAATGGATAAAAACTGTGGATTTGTATGAAGAACAAACAAACCAACAAACAAACATACATTCATCTTTATATATAAAGATTTTCATACTGTCACCATAACCACTCTTAGAACGATGAATCAATGACTCCAGGATCGGTGTTTGAAATTCATAAGACGCATATGACACATTCTTTAGTAAATGGTAGACATTTCAGTTCAGTTTGAAATAACGGTGATTAACACAGAGTGCAACTAAAATAGAGGAGAATATTAGTGCGTCAGGAAATGGAATTACGAGGCATCCTATCACCAAAAGATAATTAATTATTAAGTGATTATTTATATTGATACAAAATACTAGCTAACAACCCATACCTGCCGCATAGTGTATGACAACAAAACTAACAATTTACAAATCGTTTCTGAACTAGGCCAACATGAATGGATGATGGAATCAGTCACTGCACGATTGTGACAAGTAAAATTGCCGTGAATAGTACGAAACCACCCCACCATTTGCATATTTCCTTAAATTATACTTGGAAGATTAAAATGCACATCGGCGTAACAATATCCAAATCTAAGGTTTCATAAACGACATACCAAGTTTTTATAGTTCCATTAATAGGTCGAGTCTTTTTTATCATGTCTCTGGCCGTATTTGGTAAGAATTAAAATCCGATTCCCAATTAGGCAAAAACAAATTCAAATATTCAAATAATATTTGCTTGCGTGCACCTGGAGGTTAGTGATGTAACAACACTAACTTACAAGAATTAGAGATCTTAGACTTTTCAAAAATTAGCAGCGATTTTCGAATGAAATTAAATCGTCTCTTGAAAGTTGAATTCAACCGAGATGGGAGGAGGCTGATTTCGGCCTCCTACCTATCATTCGGGAGGACGAGGGTCAAACCTCGTTCGGCCATCTTGGCTGAGGTTTTCCGTGGTTTTCCTCAACCACTCTAGGCGAATGCTGGGATGGTTCCCTACAAGGCCACGGCCGACCTTCCATCCCCCTTCCCTCCCCCTTCCCTCCCCGTAGAGTAGATTGGCTGAAAAGAGTCTTCGCGACTCTCCAGCAGCCCGCCTCCCAGCCTTCAGCTGGGAGGAATGAAATCGTAAAAAAAAGTTGAATTGTTAATTAATTAAACACAATGTTAATGTGAAAAGGCAGTCCAGGAGAGTAAGTGAAGGTATTGCTCGTGAAGGTATTGCTCAAGAAGTATATACCAGCGGTAATTCAGAACCAAAGAAGCATCTCCTGAAATATACATACCGAATGCTGTTTCTTAGCACTTTGTAACGGGCCAAGATTGGCCCTTACGAGGTTAAGGAAGATTGAAAGGAAGAGTTGGAGACATATTGTGGACTAGCTCCAACCTGGGAGTGAAAGCCAGTGATTGGCGGAGCCGAGTCACGTGATTCCGAGGAGACAGCGGAAAGGCGGACTCAGGAGGTCGGGCCGTCTGGCGCTTGTTGTTGAAGTGGTCGGTAGGGTGCTAGTGTCGCGCTCTCGAGAATATCATCGTCAAGGGCGAGAGGTACAGTAAGGCCTTGAGCGTGAGCTGTGAGTGTGTGTGACCGGGCCACGATTAGAGCCTGTGATCGGAGGATGAAGCGAAGTTCGATTATAAGCTTAAAATGATGTGTTGGCAAGGATGTTCGATACCACTAAAGTTGGACGTATTATTAAACCTTGGTGTTTGATTAATCATCATCCAACCAATTCGAAATTGTTTTTAGTGCTCAAAGACTTCAGCAATCAGGGATTCTCAGGGAGCCATTTCCTTGGTGGCGACCAAGTGGTGAATGCTGCAAATACCGGAAATACGCCAACAGGTAAGCGCCACACAGTCATGGTTGGCGGGACGGTTGATAAGAAAGGTAAGGAACTTAAACTAAGGACCCCCCCCTTGCCGTTTCCGCTACAAATTTTCCCTCATAACCTAGGCGAATAATGTCTACCATTCAATTTACATGTTTCACCATCGAACAGATCCACGGTACAGCCTACACGTTTCTCAGACATAAGATTATTTCCATTTATTAATATAAATAATCGTTACTGACGTTAACTGTCATTAGAACGTTTAATCTCATAACGAATATAGACTACAAATTCTGGTGACGTTTACGCTTTTAATATTGCTAAAGACCAATCAAATATTAAAAAAATAACGATAAAAAGCCTATACAGCGTAATTTACCTGTCTGGGAAAAGTGTAGCCATGTGCTGTCCTATCACGGCTCCCCAGTCTCCACCTTGTACGTAAAACTTGCTGTATCCGATCCTCTCCATGAGGTCCCTCATGATGACGGCCACCTGGGCAGGTCCCATGCCAGGCTTGGCCGCTCCCCTGTGAGAAGCCGTACCCTGGCAAGTGACGGAGCCACCACCTCGAACACGAAGTCGGTGCCAGGGCGCGGCGTCCGTCAGCAGCGGTATGACGTCATAGAACCTCTGACGGAGCCGGGCCAGCCGTGCAGCAGCAGCAGCGGCAGCACTGCCGTGCCGGCGGGTACCGAGCGCGGCTTCACGTGCAGGAAGTGGAGGTCCAGCCCCGACACCACCGTCTTGAACTGCGGGAACTGGTTCAGGAACTTCTCGCGCTCCCGCCAGTCGTACTTGGTGCGCCAGAACTCCAGCACCTCCTCTAGGTACTTGGAGTTGAAGCCGTACTGGAATCCGATGCCCTCCAGTGGCGGCGTCAGTGGTGGTACAGACTTCAACCTTTGATTGAGATCTTTAATAACCTGTAGAATATTTAGTGTCAGCTAATTTTGAGCAAGTTATTGGTAAATATACAGGAAGATATGGTTTTGTTTAAGTTATAGTGGTCAAGATAGCTTAGATGATGCTAACTGTTATTTTCATGTGGTGAGAAGATATTTACTTTGCAGATTCAATGGCTACCGCCTTATCGAAAGTATCTTCAAAGACGGGTGACAGAGTAAAACGTGACTCCATACCGACAAGAACTACGACGACGGAAGAAGAGTAGTCTTAAATGGTTTACACAAGGTGGAAAAGGAAGGAGGAAAAAAACTATAAAATAAGGCCTTTGGGTTCATCTGGGAAATGGTTGAAACGATCCGAAAAATATCCTAACTGCACAACGTTAAAACATAAATCATCAAGAAAGAAGCTGCGAATGTCAGTTCTGGTCACAGATCGACGGAGAACTTGCGAATAAGGCAAAAGCTCGCAGAAATTCATCCCATTCCCCGGATTGGGGGTTGGATCGTTGGACCAGAATCCCAACCTGTGTAAACAGTCTTATGCGCTAATAATCTCAATTTCAAATAGAAAGGAGTATGCAGATACCTGCTTCTTATCTGAAAAAGAGAAGAATAAATGGGAAAATTAGTAATTACATATATTTCTACAAAAGGAATAAAAAGTGTAAAAGGCTCAAATAAAAAGAAAATCTATTGTGTAATGACGAATGAAAAATAACATAAATTCTGGGATAATAGTGATATTGGCTGAAGACGGGATAATAGGTGGTAAATAACAGCTTATATTTAGGATTTTAAAACAGAGGCGTGGTGGGTGAGGGATAATGCTCTGGCTTCGCATGCGGGAGGACGAGGGTTCGAACCAACATTTCGGTTTGTCACGGGGTCACCAAATCATTCCAGGGAAATGACGGGATGGTTCCTTCAAAGGCCATGTTCCAAATTCCATCTTGTTCCTTAATCATAATCCATTTCCGCCTCTAATGTTCTCGACGACGCCATAAGGATTTTAAACGGACTTCTTCCTCGTAAGAACGGCGTTTGTCTCTTAAGAGAAATACATAAGAATAATGCCAAAATAACAGGAAATTGACTTCAACGATACTTGCATCACCAGCAATAGACCTCCAACAATAAAAGAGATGTGTAAATACAGTTTGCTTCCATTTATTTATGGCTTTACGCCTCGTCGACGTCATTACAGGCGGAATGGGACTGAGAACTAGAAACGGGAAGGAATTCGGCCCATGGTCTTTTGTAGGAAGCCTCCCGACATTCGTCTGGAGCGATTTGGGGAAACCATGGAAAACCCAAATCTGGATCCCGGACGGGGATTAGAACCGCGGTCGTCCCGAATGCGAGACCAATAGCGTTAACCACTCACCCGCCACGCTCGATTTTGTTTTCCAAATGCAACAAAGGTCAATTCTTATTTAAATTCCAATGGAATTCTTTGGAACACAGATGAAAACCGAAGTCTACAAATGAGATAGATGCAAACAGAAAGTTAGTAGCAACTGTGAAATGTAAGAAAGCATGAGAAAAGTTTCAGTAAGAACCAGATTTGGTTTGCAACAAACTAGGAGAATTCTAAAAATAACCAGAGGCAACTCTTCAGTAACATGTACTGAATAATCAATGTCAAAAAGTAATTTGTCTAGGTAAAATAAAGGTATTCTAAATCTTACTCGGTATTGTGGAACCAAAAACCCAAAATCCCAAAGGAAAACAAAAAAAAGTTATGTAATAAGCTATATAGACGACAGAAAAGCATGTGCGCTCGTAATTAGGAAAATTAAAAGATATTAAAGGAAAAAGGGAAGCACTGTATTTAGAAGACTTTTAAAACTCTAATAAACAAATTTACATGAATGCAAGAAAGACCAGTAATATAGCTTTAATTAGCTACTCACTATATCCGAATTACGAATTTAATGAAATAGGACTTATCTAAAGCATCCCATATACTCTGTACATTGAACGGTATAAAAACTCTTGACATAATGAGGGAGATCAGACATAAAAAATTAATGTATTTGTAAGACCTAATGCTCAATAAATCAAATAATGCACAAGAGCAAAGCACTCGTTTGTGAGATTGAACTCGGCAAGAGAACTTCCATAGCTTCCATATGGGTAACGAGTACGCTTACATTCATACACACTTTGATCCATTTAGATACTCCATTCACCAGCTCCTTTATCCATTTCTGGTACATTTTATCCATTCTTGAATAGCATTTCGCTGTAAATCCCTCTGGTTGTGTGGTCGGTCACAATGATCAGAAATAGTTGTTTTTAAATTAATTCCAGACATTTTCAGTAAAAGGAAATCATGTCAGGCGATACTAGCATGGCGAAGGAATCCATTAATGACGCTTGCACGATTGGCTTGCACGTTTTCCCCAAACGAAAATGCTGGCGATGTATAGCTAAGGATTGAGGTGGCCATGAATGTGCAGCACACGTATTATGGGACTCCATTTAATGAACATCACAAACCACCACAAAACGTGACAGGTGAGTGGTAATCTCTGACCTCTCGTTTGGTTTAGAATTTCCGTTCAACCATGCAGATTTCTGTTTTCTATGGTTTCTCAAAATAAAAGTGAATGACTGGATGATACCATTAAAAAGTCTGTGGCTGAATCCGTTCCTGCTCCTTCTCCCAATCCGCTCCCGCCTCTACTGACCTCGACGTCGGCGAAGTTTAAAGTCATATATATATATTAAAAAAATGAATCGTCACCTGCTGTACTCTACTGAAACCACGTATAAAGCGGGCAAGGAAGTAGGGAACTTAGAGAACGTAAAATGATAAAAGGAATTTGCACTCAAGTGCCAAAAGTCATATAACAGGAAGATCCAAATATCCAAATCCAGACCGAGTGTGGTGGGTGAGTGGTTAACGCTCTGGCCTCGCATTCGGGAGGACGGCGGTTCGAATCCCCGTCAGGGCATCCAGATTTGGGTTTTCCATGGTTTCCCCAAATCACTCCAGGTGAATGCCGGGATGATTCCTTCAAGAGGCCATGGCCAAATTCCTTCCCTCCTGTCCCATCCCGCCCGCTTCTAATGACCTTGACGTCGGCCAGGTATAAAGCCATAAGTAAAAAAAAGGTGTACCAGGAAAGAAACTGTTAATGGCGGTGCAGCGCCGGGGCTTTCTTTTGTACTCTCTTGAGTCGTGTGAAATGTTTTCTGGGTGATTATGGCCGCATGACTAGAATTAACAGGCTTCGAACGGCGGAATGTTAGTTAGCGCTAGATGCATAGGGCATTCAGCTTCTAAAATTGTTATTCATCGAACCAAAATGACGTGAATGTTTAACTTATGGCATTATCTCCCACCATCGATAACATAGTGGGCGACCAGCGACATTTGCGTCAAGGTGTCAGTTTTGGCAGACAAGCAATGCAGGCTGAAAGATGTGGACGGACGACAGTCGTGTTCGTACGGACAATGCAATGCTAAACGTAAAGGCGTGTAGGATTTCTGATCTGCGATATGCATATAATGAGCACTCAAATTGTAAAATGGTGTGGAATTAACTACAAATAAAAGAGTAGGGAAACAAGTGAGTTATTATGAACAGCTGAGCGATCATTGTTTTGAAGAGAGCGGAAGCCAGCTTCATTAGTACTAATGGATACGATAACTTTGCAACAATAATACGAAAAATTGAACACAGTTCAGTTCGCAAATTGCGATGAAAATCTAATAATCAGAAAGGTTGAAATGGGAAAAGAAAATAGTGAAACATTGTAGGGAACTTCGGTAGAGGACAAAGAAATGAGCGAGAAAGTATACTGCACTGTATTTTTGTGAAAATTATATACCAATCACAATAAACATACTATTCAAGATCCATACAAGAAGAATATGATCATGGAAATATTTTTGGGATACAGGTACGTACTAGAAACGTTAAACCATGGTTAACGAGACAGTCACAAAACAATTTCTTCACTGCAAGAGTACCCCAGAGCTAATTTAGACGAGCCATAATCTTGCAATAAAGAAGTGCGGATTGAAATTCATGACAATAAGGCAACAAAACAAAATAGATCTGACGAGAGAAAACTAAAAGAAGATAAGTACAATTTCGAACAGCAGCCGACTGCAACCGCAGGTCGTAGTCTGTAACAGCATACCTGCTGTCACCTGCGGTCTCAGCAGTGTGGAACACAGCGACAGATCGGGCATGGAGTCGCTTCTTTAGAGCTGCGCAAGGCAAGGCGTCTGATGTTTCCGCTGCGATTTTTAAACTTTTGATGGATCAGGTTTTACTATTACATACCTGCAAGTAAACAAGAAAGCTGGCAAAGACTTTACATAAAAATAGAAGAGAAGAAGGGGAAAAAATATGTTAAATGCCAAACCATATTTAGATGGTATCGTAGCGAGAGAGATTTTAATTTTGTACCAAGATTCATTTCCAAAGAAATCAAACCACAAAGCGAAGGAAATATTATTTTAGCCCTGCGTGACTGATTATTTGGCCAAAGAATCTATTAACCTTTTCTGTTCGAAGTTAGAAATACTCTTTTTCAACATATACAACTCGTTTTACCGGTACGCAATTGGTGGTAATATTAGTTTGTGAGCGGTAGGCTGGTTGCACACTGGGCGATATTTACGAAGGCGGAAAATTGACTGTCACCGTCGTTCCACCAGTGGCGCGAGGAAACAAATGAATGATAACATAGTAAGCGGCAGAAACATCGCCCAGATGTACAGTGGTGGTAACTATGCAGCAGCTCTACTGAGCTCCAGGTTGAAGAAAGATTTTTTTATGGCTTTACTCCTCATCGACGTCAAGGTCATTAGAGGCCCAGAGTGATTTGGGGAAACCATGGAAAGCCCAAATCTGAACGCCCAGACGGAGATACGAACTCGCGTCCTTCCGAATGCGAAAGTGTTATCATTCGCCCATCACGTCCGATTTGAAGAAAGGAATAAAAATCTTAGTAGCAAAATATAGTGACTGGTAATAGTGGGACTTGTAACAGTACAGTTGGTAGGATAGGAAACGATGGTATATGAAATGCGGAATATGTTACAGACCATAGAAAAAAGAGCAGCAATAACATATTTTTACGATGGCAACTAAGAAATTTTGTTATACTGGCTGTGTTAGTTTATCACATTTATCTGAAAATATATACAGAGAATGATTAAATAGCATTAATTAGTATCCTGGTAACTTCAAAGCAGATACGTGTAATCACATTGATTCAAAAAGTTCATGAATCAATTCTTTTCGGGATTTGAATAAAACAAAGCTGGTGAACAATCACAATGTTTCGTCGACGATTACCTGTGTTTAAAATTCCATGTTCTTATATCACAAAGAATTTTAAATCACTGCGCGATTTAATTTAATTGCAATCGAGCGCTTGCTCCGTTGAAACTTTCCCTACACACCTATTTTTCGCCTTTCCTTTTCCCTGCCTTTGCTTAGTTAACCTTTCAAATTCAGCGAGGTTTATATCCAACATGGCAATCATAAAGACATTACGCAAGCGTTAATCTCTAACGTAACAGTGTTGCGTGCAATTTAGTTAGATAGATGCTGCGTTAGGACTGAGATTCTGTATTTCTTTTATAGATATTCGGTATAGCAGCTATTCTGATTTCTAAACGGCATTTCATCTTCTTAAAAGTGATATTTCATTTTCAAAATGTACATTCAACAATGTACAAAATACCATATAATTAAGCGTTGACTCAAGAAAGCAAAAATTTCCGGCGCGGATGATCTTTCCGTATAACTGCACAAAATCATTGCCGTGATTCATAGTTTGCTACATGTAAATTATTTATTTTATTTTCATCGACACTCTCAGGACAGATGGTTTTACGTTTAATGTTTATATCAGCAGGTGGCAAACTGTTTTAGGCATCTCTGCAAGATATTTCTCGGTCCTGTTAGTGACTAACATTATAACGTTCCAGGGGAACTCAACTGAACATATGATCCGTAAACACTTCGCATATTGACCACACTTGACACTTCATCGATTGCTGCCGGTACAAAAACACTCCGTATGAAACCTCCTGCGTTTCGGCAACAATTTCAAGAGTTTTGATGACAGTATGGCATGAATGCTGTTGCGATATTGCCCACAGACTAACCTGCTGCGAGATTTTGATGGCGAACGGTCGGATGGAGGTGTCCACGGCCTGAGGCTGTCCAGGCCCCACCACTCCGACCGCAATGTAGGTGGAGGCACTGTTTCGTTCAGCCTGGCCCACATCAGCGCCGCCACCAGCACAACCAGCACCGTCAGTAGCTTACCCCACAGTGCCATAGCTGTCAACAACACGGACACAGATTTATCATCAGCAAGCGTGTGCTGTTTGCTCACTCTTAACACTATTATGATTCAGATAAATCAATATATCGGCTGACTAGGTCTTACAAACAATAAAGCAACATTTAGGCTATAGCTATACAAACTTAACATCTACTCCGGTATATTATTAAAAACAAGAGCGGCAATGAGACCTTCTAATACCTTTCTTACTGTCTTAACGCTAACATGTTTTTTCGTTTTATTGTTAAAAACCCGAATAGGCCATTCGTCGAAAATACTGTTAACATTTCGGATACTTGAATAGTCCACATTTTCGTTTATTTCATGTTCATTATTGATGAAGCTTCATTTTCATAATATACCAATTCTGATTCGTTTTTTCACACTATAATGAATGTTAAAAAACTTATAAATATAGGATGAATTTTTAGGTCTTTCATATTATTTGTATGCTTTTTGGCACGTTTTTTGTAAGTTACTAGTGATAATATTTATGATATAATACCTTCGAGTTTTATATTTTAAACACGTAACTTTAAAAATTCAGTTAATTTAATTTAATTGTGATGGATCAATAACAACGTCACCAAATCAGCTGTAGCATAATAATCAGCCGATAGTGGGCACAATATATTATTCAATGAGACCAGTGTGCTGCTTCAGTAAACTAGACGAGTGAGAGAAGCGTTGGAAATAAAAAAAAGAAACTATAATATGAACGCGGATAATGAGCTTCATCTAGACCAAATATGGTCATGCCTACTCAGAAAAACACGGGATGCAAGACTCCCTCAGACTGGTCACCCTTACGGCGCGAATTCCAGTGACGTCAATCCAAACATTAAGGTGCGATTCGGAAGCTATTTACAGCCGGCAGCGATCCGAGGCATGGTAGTCCTTTGATGAGAGTCACAGAAGGATGGTTCAAACGTCAAGAAGGATTAAAAAATTGACGCGGTCCTAGTTGCACAACCAAGATAACATGGACAACGACAACGCAAGTCTACGAAATTATTATTTAACATTGTTAAACAATGGATTCAGAATGAATTTTATAGCTCATTTATGGTATTAATTGCTAACAGTAACTAATTCTACTTATCAGTAACAGGTTCTCAGATGCAGGAATCAGTGAAATCGAACTTTGTTTTTGAGTTAAAGTGTTTTACGTATTCTAAGTGAGGACTATCCAAGCAAATGAACAGCTAACATTGTAAATCAATTAAATTTTCAATTTTTAAAAACGTGTTTGTCAATTCAATTTAGCTTTGCATATCAAGATATTGTTAAGCAATGTGTTGCAAGATCAGAGACGTAATCTCCAAGCATTCCTAATCTAAGATCTTGTTAGTGCGTACTTAGATCTATACATTGAGCGATTTTACCTGGCATATAAATAGTGAGACACATTTACGGCCAAACCAATATTAACCACTATAAGGTTACTCTGCGTCATATAACAGTTAACTCGATATTAATCCAGGAGGAGCTTACCTATCATAATAAGCAGTTTATGATGGAAACCTAAACCTTAAAGCACCGCGCGACCATCTCATAAGCAATGACTACACCATATCATAAAATTTTCTTCCTTCGATGAATAGGAAGACCTCCAGGCAACGAAAATATAGAGAGACGGCTAGTAAATGTTTCCTCATTTTGGAAATAAAATCGATAAAATAAAGTGTTATTAAACGCATTTTTTCATCAAACGACTGGGGGGGGGGAGTATGACCTAGCGGCTGCTTTCCTCATTTTTAAAATATTAGGCTAAGTGGAGACATAGTCTGGCGCTAGTGGCCGATAAAATCATCAGCATTTCGTAGCTTAAAGGAATGTTTTCTACCAGAAAATTCAATTCCATTTGAATTTTTCCAAAGTAAAGCGGTACTGATACTCAAAATGTATTCATGAACTCTTTACACTCATTCGGTATCACTGGAATGAAACTCGATTGTGTTCACTACAAAGGAGAGCTGTATCAGTCTCTTCTTCTTCGCCACCTTTCTCCAACATAATATTGGAGGCGACGCAGATGTCATCAACCCTAAAGCAGGTAAATCCACTTGCTAAGTGTCGTATTGTAACAGTAAAATCTGTTGAGGGGTTGATGTATTGCTTCATATTCGTGTCCTTTCTCTTGATCAGTTGGGTGACAATATGTTATACATCATTCCAACCTTCCGTACATAACTTCGCCAGTCAGCAAGCTCAAATCAATAGACAACACTAACGTTTGTGGCCAGTGAGCAATGGAGATTACCATGACAAAGCTACAAGAAATATCAACAAGTAGTTCTGAGTGAGTAATGAGTTCATAGTACTCCCTCACCCGCTCCTCGTTTTCATCCTGAGCTCAGAATTTTCGACTACTGCACTGTGCATGGCAGAAAGTAATACCGGTAACGAAAATGACATATTCGCGGCATACTATTGACTCTTGGGTGATGAATGTTGAATTCAACAACAATTTCCGAAATGGAATGTTCCATGTGTCTAACGCCGACTACCATTCCGTGTTCAAAAACTGTTAATTCAAGTTGTGCGCCCACAATCATGTCACACCGCTCACAAGAGTACAAATGAAACCCACAAAATTGCAATTTTCTCTTTGTTATGCTACTTCTAGATATTTTCATCTTCCTATTGTAGTATGACAGTGTCATCCTCCAACGAATATATAGGTTGCGACTTGATATATTCATGTTTATTATTCGGATTAATATTCAAATTATTCAGATTAAATATAATTATTTATTACATGTAAATTGTATTAGGCCTATTCAAATCATAGATAATTTATGTATGATAAGCCCGGGCGGCCAAATTGTTATTGTATTTTAGTTAATGCAAAATTGATAATATAAAGGAGCAAACGGTGAAAAAACGCCAGCGGTCGTGGAAAGTTTTGAACATTCGAATAGCAGACAACGCCGTGCCTGGCGACGCTCAGTCGCGCTGGACACAATAGCGGAGTCCCAGGAGAGAGGAAACGTACCGTTAGTCAGACGTGGGCATTGTACCCTCGGCCAGGACGCTAGGGGATGCAAGGTCAGCCGAGCTGCGCGGAAAACAAGCGGCGAATAACAGGCGCTTGGCTACTCACGTGATTTTGGCATACGCTGATTCATCAATCGTGTGTCGCTACGGGGTAGACAAATATTAAAGCAAAGCTTCTTTTCCATGTCACGCGAGCGCTGTGCTGGGGAAGGAGGAGCATGCTTTTTCTTGGCGACAAGAAGGACGCCATAACCGACACTTGCTGCTGGGACGACTTGCCGATCTGACGTGGTCCGATACACCTCGCTGCTGGTGGACTTGCTGTTCGGACGTGGTCCGATAACACTTGCTGCCTGGTCGATTTGCTGTTCGGACGTGGGCTGATGCAGAGTGTACTGTCTCGCTGAGATAGCCACCCGCACGGATGAGTTACTGTATTTGTGAGGTCGCTACTGGACGGTGGCATATCATGCCGCAACCTTAAAGCAGATGCAACAACATGGTAATGTACTCCGACGTCAGGTCAAGGTTCCATGGTTTTTAACTGGGCTTTACCGACCCTTAAGCGACTCCTGGGAATAAGATATCAGCTTCAATTTTGAAATGTCCCTGAGCTAGGTAGCGTTTCATTTTCACCTAAAATTTACACTATAAAACCTTCTTGCTCATTGTAACTAGGTTCAAATAATGTTATTTTCATTTTAATTGGTGCCCTGGGAAATTTGTATATTATGTTTAACGTCTATTAGCTGGCCTGCGATGCCACGATGTTTCATAGTCATTCTTGTAAATTTTTAGATATTTAAATCCAGTTAATGTTTGCATTTATCAGCCAAATTGTAAGGTCTGGGTATTGCTTGCTTGCTATACATTGTCTTGTGTTTAATATTAAATTTAAATATACCCAGCAATGTAAAAGCAATAAGATCCAATAAACTTAATATTTTGTTAACCTGTAATTTGCAGCATTTCAAGATTCTGGCTAAACAGATAAACAAAATTAATATCAATCTTGATAAACCTAAAAGTAGTGGTTGCCTCCCCCGCTTCTCACAGACCGGACCACTACCACATACCATGACTTCAGTGTTTGTTTCTATACTTCAGTTGTTTTGTCTTTAAGTTAAAAACAATCACATTTAAAACATACATGTATGCAGCTATTGCAAACCGTGGAATTTCCGTTTAATAATACGGACTGAAAACTTTCATGTGAGGATCTGAAAGAACTTGGTAAATTTGGTGGAAGTTCTGTGAGATAAAATACCGTGAATCGAGTTCAGTGGGTAGCCAAAATTGACCCGAATTCGGTGCTTACGTCAAAATTGTATTCATTAGGCGTAATAAAACCATTTAAATAATCTGACCGGAGATTCAAACTGGCAGTCCAAACATGAATGACGAGTTTCACGCACGCCTAGTTTTACAGCTGCACCAAAATTATATGATTTTTTATTCGGAACATAAAAAATAGCAATCGTTCGAGGTAGTACCAACCGAAACATTTGAAGTGAGACAATTTTCAATTTCTTGCCCAGGACTCGATCTCGGAGTATCGAACACGATCCTCGCATACATAGCACAGCAAATATTGTATCATCATGGTTTAAAATTGCCCGCAAAAACTCAATTCCAGCGACATTTCGTTAAATAATAATAATGAAGTGGAATATTTGAACGACATTTGAATTTCGTTGTTAGTAGGACGTTATGACGTTTGAATTGATGTCACGGCGTTTGAAGTCACCATATTTGTACTTCCCTGGCTGATGTGACGTCATGCCATTCGAATTTCGCGTACTGAAGTGATTTAAAACCGGAGCTCAAAAGCACTGGGAACCAATTGAACCCAAATGCATATAAACACTCAGATCTGTGTTTTCCTTACTAGCAATTCTCTCATCTATAAGAAATTCTGCCTAGATATCCAGCGAAAAATGACCAGAAGGAACTATAGTGTCAAGAAACTTATTGGAAAAACTAGCTAAAGAGCTCTGTCATCGCTTTGTGTCACTATACACCTGAGTATGCGTTCCCAAAGTAAAACTATTCTAGCTATTCCAAAACGGTAGACGTGGGTCTTAAGGAGACTTATTGTGTCCTCAAATGTTGTCTTAGACCTATTCCCGTGGAAAAACTGTATAGCATCCTCCTTATATCCGACGCAATTTGCAGTTCGGAAACAGGAGACTAATGAATCAACGTGTTACGCCCAGCCTTTATACAACTATGAGCCAGTACGGTCGTCTTAAAGCAACGACGATCTTCCTGAAAATAACTTTAGAATTTTCAGAGTTATCAAAGAAACCAAGTCCTCAAATTTGGCGTGCAAGAAGACAAAACTGGAAGGAATGACTTATACGAAATGAAAGACTTCCTCCAGGTACACGGAAGAAATGCCATGGTCTCAGACTAACTCTTGATTCCAGGGTGGAAAAATTTCCCCAGTGGGTAAAGGAGTCAGTTTGTGGAATTATCAATGGAAATGCTAAACATTTTAAAATTCTTAAAAGTCAAGGAATAGGTGGAAACAGAAATTCAACCCCAAGAGCTAATGAAAAAAAATAAGAAAAACAACATGAAATCAGTAAGTAGATGAAAAGGAAAATTTCCTTCTGGGCATATGCTCCATTGCAATTATTTTATATTAAAATTTTACAGGCTCTTATGGGATACTACGGACAAAGCTAACTTGAAGATGTTGAGCATTCTAGAGGCGTCTGTGTTGGGCGAGTGTGGAACCGCGAACACTTCAATTCATCTGTTGCAGTGCAATATACACTAATGATCCAAAACAGTGATATGAAGTTGTCAGTTGACGCTGCGGATACGTTACACAATAAAGAAAGTATAAAAGCCGAGCAGAGATAAATTGGGAGTCATTACAGGAACGAAACGTATGGTAAATGGAGAAATCCAATGCGGTAAGAGACTTTGAGAAAGGACATATTGTTACGGCCCGGGAATTACAATTTCGGAAACGGCTAGGCTGGTCTGTTAATGGCGTGTAACTGTAGTGTGCATTTATGGTAAATGGTTGAAGGACGATTAAATTATGTGTGAGCGTCAATGTGGTGGACAGCAACATATCACAGAACGTGGATTTTTGAGGGTTTCCCTTTCTGTAAATGATAGACGGAGATCAGTAGAAGATATAAAGGCAGAGTACAATGCTGGTGCAGGTACCGTTAAACGCACGCTGTTGAAAATGGGCTCTACGTGTTCCCCTGTTGATCCAACGACATCATCGATTACGATTGCAGTGGGCACGGCATCTCGGGACTGGACCATGGGTCAATGGAAAAGTTTCGCCTGGTCGGACGAATCACTTTTGTTGCTACACCAGGTCGATGGTCGTATCTGGATACTCCGCCTTACATGCGAAGGGCTGCTCGAAACATGCACTCAAACAGGGAAGCAGGCCTGTGGGGCACAATTATACTATAGGGGACAACTCGAATGTGCTTCAATATTATCTGCGCATTGTGACGGCTGTGAACTACCTGAAAATTACTACGCTCTTCCTGCATTTCTTCCTGCTTCGTTTCTACTACGACATTAATGGCATTTTCCAGCAGGATAACTGTCCATGTTACAAGGCCAGAATCGTGCTACATTGGTTTGAAGAACAAGACAGTGAACTCGTGTTGATGTTATGGCCGACATAAACCCGACATAACACAACTGGGAGGCTGTCGGGCACCATCTCCGGGTCCAGAAACTACCCGCCCGTAATTTAAGGGAACTGCCTGATCGATACGGATACATCTGGTGCCAGATACCTCCAAAAACCTACCAAGCAATCTCCACGCCGAATCGCTGTTGTTTTGAGTTCGAAAGGTGGATCAACAAGTTGTAAAGAAGATTGTCGATAATGTTTTGGTTTTTCAGTGTATGACCTGCCGAATATATAATGGAAGACCTGTCTTTACCGGGTATCAAGTGTATTGAAACGACATAATAGGACAAGCGGGCGGTGGGAAAGCCATTGCGATCCGAAAGAAGCTTGCTCATCAACACGTGCAGACACCACAGCTGCTAAGCATAGAGTCCACAACGGTTAGAATAAACACCGTCGAAGGCCATATTACACTTATATCTACCCCCAAATAGAGCCCTGCACGAATTCGAACTTGACTCACTTATGGCACTGGGAACGAAGGTCATCATCGGCGGGGACCTAAACTGCAAGCATCAAGCCTGGAACTCCAGAATGTAATACCTCTGATGGCTGTAAAACTTTAATTAAGTCAACTCCCAGAAATGAAAGATTTTTCACATATCATTTAATTTATTTCATATAAAGAATACCTGTTAATCAAACCTTGAACCTTTGTTACTAACATTGTAGATCAAATAACCAAATGAATTAATAAAATATGAATAAAATATAATCCGATACTCAGCTGGCAAAATACAATCTAGAATTAAATATATCCTGGCTGAACATGGAGCATGAAATTGTTCTTAATCTCGGGTTGCTTACAGGTCATATTAATACTGATGAGCCCAAAGCGCCAATTACTCCTCGAAATGAATTGTACTTTCACTGTGGATAACTGAACTCAGCATAATTGTAGGGCGTCTCGTTATTTCACTATGTGCAAGAGGTTTTCTTTACGATAATCAGTTGTAGCACGGTGATATCCATTATCTGGTAGGCGTCTCCGTTGTCTCATAGGCAGCGACCAAATACTGTTCACTCTGACCTACGACGTTCACTTAAAACTTTGCTCCACTCTACTCAGAATACAGCACTCTTCTGCTCAGCACTATCCTCGTACGAAAATCCTCCCGTCAGAGAGCACTAGCCCCACCTTTACCCTGCATGCATTCCAGTAGGGGCGTCCGGGCTGTTATTTCAAGGTCTGAATGGAACCAAAACTATCTGGATCATTACAAGAAGAAACAACACGAAAGGATAGCGGCTCCTGGAGCTAGCAGGGAGGCGAAATATACATGTGCTAGGACACAAAGAAGCCACCCATACCCCCCAAGACAGGCGCTGACAAGGGGACTTCCTCGATGTGGCCGTCGTCAAGGACATCACCCGACGCATTCAGCTACAGACTGCAAATGATCTGTCCTCCGACCATCAGTAAGTCCTCCTCATATTCAGGAACTGGAGCTCATCACTCACTGCAGATAAAAAATCCAAACACACGGAATGGGACTACTTCACGAGGATTAAGCACAACAAAATCAATCCAAATTTCAACGTCACTTTAATTGATAGGATACATCAGGCTATACACCATTTCGATAGTGATGGAAGCTGACAAGCGGTCGTCCATAACAACGACTCAAAGGTCAGCAGTTTACGCCGAACTACCACCCGTCATCGAACAATTACGGTACCTCAAAAACACATCGAGGAAATTGTGGTAGAGATTACGGGGCCCACGGGATAAGCGTAGGTACAGACAGCTCACCAACGAACTGAGAGGACGCCTGCAAGAGTTCAAGACAACGCAATGGAAGACAAAGATGGCACACCTCACCCTCCAGAATAGGGACGCCTGGCAATTGGTGCGCGCCCTCAAGGAGCCGAGGGAACCAAACACAGCAATCAATGGGCCTGCTGGACCGTGCTTCCTACCAGTGGAAAAGGCGGAACACTTCGCAGCACAGCACGTCGAAGTAGAATATAATTTAACGGAAACGGAAAAACAGACGGCTGACAACATCTAACAGACGGCAGAAGAAATTCTAGCCGCACTGCCTGAGGACGAACCCGAACATACCACACCTGGGGAAGTTCGATCCATAGTAAAAAAATTTGAGCACAAATAAATATCCAGATGCAGACCGCATAACCAACATGCATTTGAAAAAGTTACCAACAAAAGGACTAGTCTTCCTCACCAGAGTCTACAATGCATGTATGCACAAGCGATATTTCCCTGACAGCTGGAAAACAGCTAAGGCGACTGCCATTCCGAAACGTGGGAAGGATCAGCGTCTCCCAGCAAACTACAGGCCAATAAGCCTACTCTCCTCCACCTCTAAGATACTAGAGCGACTAGTACTTAAGCGAATCAACGCAAGCTTAGAAGCGGCAAAAACAATTCGCAAGGAACAATTCGGCTTCCAAAGCCGAGTAGGTAGCACTAATCAACTCCTCCGATCAACTGAAGACGTATCCAGGGGATTTAACATGAGAAACTCGACGGCCGCTGTGTTCTTAGACACTGAAAAGGCTTTCGACAAGGTGTGGCACTCCAACCTTATCACCAAGCTTAGAACACAGGCGACTATCCGACATTGTTACGTTTAGTTAATCGGAAGCTACCTAACCAACCGAAACTTCTTTGTAGCCATACACGGGCAAAGGCGGTGGGAAGTCCTCAAGGATCACTACTCGCGCCGGTCCTATTCAACGAGTACGTCAACGACCCTCCAGTAGCACCACGCACAAAAACTGCACAATTTGCCGACGACACCACTGTATACGCTACGGGCAGCAAACATGATGTAAGAATCAACCGACAGCAGCGGAGCCTCTAATTAATCGACAAGTGGTGTAGAGTAAATAAAATTAAAGTAAACTTAACAAAATGTGTAGCGGCTTATTTTACCAAAAAACACTTACCAAAAAGCTCAAAATTAAGGGTCAAGAACTAGAGTGGAAAAAGCGGACCAAATACTTGGGCATCAAGCTACACTCTAAACTTCTCTTTCGGGAACACATCCTAGACAGGAGAAGAAAGGATCTGGCTATCATACAGAACCTTTTCCCGATACTATACAGCACGGAGCTAACGTCCCAGACAAAACTACTCATCTACAAAACCGTCATCAGCCCCTTCATCCGATACGGATGCAAGGTGTAGGGGACGGCAGCAGACTACAACTTGCTACATCTACAGAGACATCAGCACAGGTGCCTAAGGACCATCCACCGCGCGCCAAGACTAACTTCAACAGCGTTCATCCCCGACGAGACCGACATAGACACTATCAGAACAGAAATCTTTCATCAAACTGAAAAGTTCCATGAAAGAATTGAAAAATTTATAGAAACAGACGAGAGACTCTATAACCTTGGCACCACGATGCCAAGGCACTGGCACTCTCACCAAGTCCCATTAAGTATTATATATCAGCCGGAGTGGCACTGATATTATTATAAGAAAAGTTTAGGGGTTTTTCACATAAGGTCGTCCTCGACAACCATAGCCATGTTTTCCCCTCAAAGCGCAAATAAAAAGTCCTCAAAACAACCCTATCCAATACAGACTACACTTAGCAGAAAAGCTTCCTAGGTAGCGGGACATACACAAACACGCCCTTGAAGCAGAGACACAAAAATTTAAAAAAAGGTAACATTAAATGTAGTCGTCGGTGCTAATTTCTGATATATCATTATTATTTATGTTATAAGTTATTGAATATTTTATTTGCTTCTGATACAATGGTAAATAATCCATTAAAAATGATGTTATTATGGCCAAGCCAAGCTCTGAGATTAGAATTATTACCAACGGTGGATCTGAGCGAGCTATCGTACTTTGTCTAGCTATCGGCGCCTCATCAGATGGAAGTTAAATCGGTGGCCGTGCCAACCTTTCTACGTAGCACATGAAACTCTTTGACAAATGGAGTCATGTCCAGAAGTGCCAGACGAGTATATAGACCGTCCATGCCGTCGCGGAGTCGATCGGTTAGCTGATCAATCAATTAGCTGATTATTCAATATTCAGTCAGCTGGAGTTGTAGGTAGTTGATGAGTTGGGAGTCTTCTCGTTGCGGCCAGCCTCCAAACCCTCTGACGTCACCAAATATAAGCATACCATAGTAGTATTAGAATGGGAATTCTGGCATAATCAAAGGAAGCCACCTGGTTGTAGATTACAATAACAGGGTAATGAACGTCACAAAAGCTGTCATCTGGATAATTAATAGCCTACTGGATATTAATGGCTGCCGTTTAATTAAAATTTCTGTCAGTCAGATAATAAACGGCCTATTACCAGATTGGCTGCCTTTTAATCAAAATTTCTGTCAGCTGGATAATAAACGAGGCAATTACATGTCAGCAGGCCTATTACCTGTGTATTTAATGGTTGTTGTTTGCTTTTCCCACCGCCGGCTGGCTGCCCTCGAGGCCACCCAGTCCGAAGCCCCTTCAAGGCCGGCCACCTTGGCCGTCCTGGGTTACGGTTATGATAATTAGAATTTTGAATACTTAGGTCAATATCCTTAGATGCTATACTAATATTGGGTTTTGTTCTCCGTCTAGTGCAGCTAACAAATTTGTTAGCTGCACTAGACGGAGAACAAAACCCAATAATGCTAATTAGCCTTCAAGGCCACCCGGTTTGCCCCGTGCTGTCATGGGCACCGATTATGCTAACTAGCCACCTGCGTGTCTAGACCGGATTACCGCCCTCCACCCCTTCTTCGAACCAACCTGGCTTCAATTAGTAGGTATATCGACACTGTATGAGCTGGATACAAATTTCAGTTTGCAGACACGTCGGCACTGTATAAGCTGGATTAAAAAAATTGCTCAATTACATTACCGTTTTTTCTGTACAGTGGTCATAAAAAAGTAATTTTTCGGAATTTCATCGATCTTAGCAAAAGTATTGTTTTATCACGACTTTGTACTTAATTCAGTTGATTATGATTGAAATGCAGTCTAATATTCAAGTTTTCATCCATTTTTTCTATATAGCGGACTTAAGATAGTAATTAGTCGCAAATTTATTGTAATTGTTAAAATAATTAGCAAATTTTCTTATAGTGTAATCAACAGTTCAAAACCCCGTTGGTTTAATAAAGCGAGAAGGAATTCTGCAAGACGAAGAATGGAGAGGGTGAAACCTGGCACCAGCCCATTCAGGCCTACTCTTCCGAAAGATACCGATAGGGCTTAACGTCCCACCAGGGTAGTTTACTAGAATTCGGTCTGTTTAGTTTTGCGTGATACGTGAACATATAGCAGGAATAATAATTCGTATGGCTTTATTATTATGGATACCCCAGAAGGATTCGGCCGCCGATCGACTGAGTATCGATTTTCTATGCATGCGGAGTTTGCTATGCAACCCAAATAGTCGTTTATTACCTGGAGTCACCGCGAACACTTATATGACGCAGGACACTTATAAATGAGTTGTTTGAATTGTGCACGAATGGTATGCAGGGTAATGATGGTTCATCCTAGAACGTTAATTCTTTTTTATTATTATTATATACAATGAGAGACGAAGAAGGGAGAGAGAAACCTGGTGTCGCTCTATTCAGGCCTACTGTTCCGAAAGAGACCATCAGGCTTAAAGTCCCCATTCAGTGGTCGAATCACTATCAACAGTGTCGTATGCCCTCACTCCATACACTCTGTGGAGAGGCTGAACCCAAACCAGGTATCATAAGAAAAATGAAATGAAATACCAAAATTAAACTCTGGAGTACTAGCTGAAATGTGAAGCGACAAAATTTTTTCTGAGATCTTGTCGAACTTAGTAGTCAGTCCTCGAATAGTAGCTCATTTCGGCTTACGGATTGCGATGAGCAGTTGTAAGTGTAAAATGTAGCTTTCTAACGTCCTTCTCTCGTTTCTTAGAATTTTTCGGTAAGTTGGGTGGTAGAAGGAACAAGCCTAAAGTTAAGAAAACTTTAAGGTTTTGTACGATTATCAGGTGGAGGAAGTATTTCTAGTTGAGGGTATAAAAAATGTGAAATAGAACGATACCTCTTAGAGTGCCTTACTGAAGTTCTAATAACTGAACTTTCAATCCTAAGTCAGGAGCGCAGCAAGTTTAAGGTCGCATAGAATTAATAGTATGAAATGTAAGAATCATAGAATCAAAACTATGAAATCATAGTATGAAAAGTATGAAATCACAATATAAATTGTATGAATCATAGTATAAAATCATAATATAAAATGTTTGAAATTAAAGTACTGTGGTGATCTAGGTAGATCACTTGCTGAAATACCTCATATTAATTCTGAAGTCAGTATCCAGCGTGGGCGAGCATGAAATAGTTAAGCAATAGGAGCTATGACCTGAGAAGTAGCACGCATATCAGCAAACTAAGTCGCCAGTGACCAAGCGCCTGTCATTACTGCAAGCTGGTAAAGTTACTTCATACAGCAGTTTAGCGAGGAGTATTGTCCTCTCCACACAGTGGGATTAGGTAGGGGATATTTTATTTGAACCCGGGGGGGCAGCTGTCTGTCGGTCTCTCTACGAAAGTTTTTCAACTTACAACATTGACGCCGAGGGCGTCGACGCCGGCGCCACCGAGGCGGCTGTCGCAGACAAGAAGATGCTGCCAGTCGTCTCATACTAAGGTGGGCTCTGCTGCGATAGCTGGGTGTGAATAGTCAGAGGGGCATATTCATGTGGGCATAGTCGTCGGGGAGATTATCAATATTCCATTTAATTTGAGCTGTGAGGGGCCCATATAACTTATATGCTCGCCTTGTCCTTGGCCCTGTGTTGAATAATCCGGTGAAAGCATAACCATTTTGTTATAAAGCCAATTAAACATTGTAGACATTCACATATGCTATCACTCATGTAAATAAAGGTGTAAATATGCAAAGGTCGTTTACAGTAATTTAACATCCATTCCCATTTTAATATCTGAATGTACTGAGCCATATAACCTGTCAGGTGTTGCAGTAGGGACCTACGGAGAATATTCATATCAGAACCATCCAAGGCTCCAGTGGAAGTTTAACCTGTTGGTTCTCAACAGTCAGCTGGCAGGGTCACTACAGTATAAAATGTATGTAAAATGTATTAAAAGTATGAAAAGTAAGAATCTTGGTACAAAAAGTATGAAATTATAGTATTAAAAGTATAAGGAATAGTATGAATAGTATTGAAAGTATGAAATCATAATACGGAAGGTACGAAATCATAGTATGAAATGTTTGAAATTAAAGTATGAATGGTATGAGGCATACTACGAAAAGTATGAAATCATAGTATGAAAAGTTTGAATCATAATATGCTCGATTACACATACATACCCACACAGTTGGAATCTTGTACTGGTAGAAAAATGTAACGCTACATTTCCAGTCATATACTACGTGGAGAGTTTCAGCCTTCAAAAGTAATTTTTTATGTGCCAATATAAATATCGAGCCTGGTGGCTGAGTTTTTTTTAACGATTGGCACTGTCACGCGGAGGGCTCGATTCCCGCTCCAGCTGTTCATTAGTATTTGTTGATGTAGTAATTTAGACACAAACAGTCGTTTTCGACAGCGAAAATTACTCCGGATGAGTTTTTATTCATAGCCATTTGATAAATTGTGCCACATTTTGAGATACTGTTAAGAGAATGTTATTCCATTTTTGAAGCAAGTAAATAGCTATTATAGCACTTTTAGTGCATAACTGTATCCGTCTTTTACAAATCTAACATTTGATTTGTTTGTTTCATTATAATAGTGCAACTGATTTCAGTTTCAATTGCTATAAAGAAGGCTATCAGGTATGTTAAGTATTCTATCTACTTTAACCACAAAACATTGTTCTGATTCTTATTGGTAGTGGGTGGGTAATAAAGTACCAGGGTGGGAACAGGAGGCGGGAAGTAAATTAATTTCTTCTTAAAAACGTATTTATTATAAAGAATTGCTAATTGTTATTAATTTTAATTGCGATGGTGCTAACGCTCCGGTGGCAATTCCCTTAGTCATCTAACTTCCCCTTTTTTTATTTTAAATTATCTTTTATAACTGAAGTGTTAAATTCCTCCCCACTTTTGAGCCAGTTACAGTCCTACAATATTCGCTATGTTATGTAGTCACTCCTTAAAATGATTGGCATGCAGAATAGGTGAATGACAAAATGTTTTGCTAGCAAAATATGTTTCACCTTCGATACACGAGAGGTATATATATACATATATGAGCCCTTTCTTATTTCGTAAAAGGGTTGATGGAATACTGAGAGTGAATGATTAAACTCGACTCAAAAGAAGTTCCATTCTCAAATTCATTACAGTCTTTTAAGAAAATCTCACATCTGGTTTGGATTTGTATTCACACCAACATTACATGTTAACTACATTATTTCAATACTTCCTTTTAACCTGGTGTCCCAGAAAGAATCCGATCAATTAACTGCTAGTCTGCGGGTGCCATTTAAAATAGGCGCGGTCAAAGCCCAAAGGTAAATTTTATCAAAACTGGAGGAGGGAGCTGTCGAAACCTAACTCTGGGTAACTAGTTAAGAAATGTCTCCAGTACTCATTCTGATAGGTGCAAGTTAGATGGACTACAGATCGGTATAATGGGAAACACAGAGCACGTAAATCTTCAGAGATGTAAATTCAGTTACCACATGGAGAGATCAAAACCTGTGCGAATCTACCAATATAAATGGTTACTTTGGTCACTGTGTCATCGTGTCCGTAACAAATCCGGCCTTCTTTACCGGACTAATAGCGGCGAAAAATTGGGGTTATGAGAATTATTTAATAATAATTCCGTTTAGTCAAGCAACCGCGAAGAAATGAATTGCCAGGACACTAAAAAAGTATGTATTGTGTTTAAATTAACATATTGATTATTATTTACTTTTTGTTTATTTATATTTAGCAGATGTAGATGTTTTCTTATACTCTCTGTCCAGAGATGTTGCTTTTACAGTTAACTAAAACCATATTACATCAGTTTTTAGGTTATGAGCATTATTTAACAACAATCGTATTTAGCTAAGCAACTTCGAGGAATTGAACTGCCACACCACTGCATTCAATTCGTTATTTTTGACGGGCTTAGAAGGTATTGGCATTCGATGTACTGTAGATGTTTAAGCTATATTCTGTGTCGCTGTCACAGCCATGCAGGAAAGAAATATATGGAGAGGAAATACCGCTTATTCGTTGACGCCCTTGGGTATTAATTTGCGCAATAATTTCAACATTAAAGCTTGCATTTCAAACTAATTTTAAAATTTAAATCTCAGCTTTAAGGTTGGAAGTGTGATCCGCAATGCAAAGAAAGATTCGAACTTCCAGAAAGAGGCGAACTAGGCTCGGTTGTACAGGGAGGACGGACATTTCGTTTCCTCCGTGTGTTTTAAGTGTTACATGAACGTATAAGACTGTAATGAGTGTTGTTATGAGTGGTGCATTGGTTTTTATTTCGTTTTTATGAAAGGAGACTATAACTCGGTGCCGATACATTTAGTCGTACTCTCCACATGACACTGAAGAAGAATCAAACAACTGTGTGAGTAAGCTCTCTTTTTGGAAACCAACTCAAGTGTTGATAAACAAACTGGTGACTACGAATTGTTCAAGACTATTTTAATTTTTTCTGTTTTAACATTATTTTTTTGCTTATGGTTTTACGGCTCATCGACATCAAGGTGATTAGAGACGGAAAAGGGCGGTGTGCTAAGATCGGGAAGGAATTCGGCGATGGCATTTTGATGGAACCATCCCGGCATTCGTCTGTAGTGATTTCGGGAAATCATGCATTGAAAACAGAATAGGAAATATGCATGAAATTCAAATTTACGTCTTGTATTTTTATTTTGAAACTTTATTAGTGTAGAATTACCGCTATAACGTTTTTTCCTATTTATTCGATTTTTATTTACTGATTTTAATTAATCAAAAGTGTTAAAAATACAAGGAAAATGTAACTTCGCCAAACGCAACGCTATTGGTCGAATCGAATCGTGAGGACTAGGGATTGCAATCCAGCAAAGCGGGATCCCGCAATCCCGCATCATTAGACAGTCTGGCGGATCCCGCACAAAGTTAAGCGGATCCGCAATCCGCAAAATGCGGATAAAACGCCCGTCAGTGCGTGACTCACTGCCCCACTCGGTCTCTATCGGATGTATTGCACTGTTTGCCTATAGCTATACCCTTCCAGTTGGCATTTGGCGCGTGTGAACAAACGTTTGTTTTTGTTAACCCTCGTCATTCGTAAGTAAATAGATACACTTTTATGTATTCATTTTCGAGTACACATTTCTGTAATTTGAGTTATGTTGCGTATTTAGTACGATTTTGTAACTATATAATTACTTTTTATGTGTTGCAAACGGTATCTGAACTACAAAGTTACAGCTTTTTATTCACGTTTTCATCGTTCCCATTTTCTGTATTTGCAGATAAAGTTATTGTAACAATTTCCTTTTTTTGCGGCTGAAAATTTGATTATTCGTTGATAGGAAACTAATGTTATCGTAATTTTAACCGCATACCTATTTATTTAGCAGCTATCAAAAGGCAATTGTATATCCTTTGACTTATTGCTGTTTTCGCCGCTGCCTCAATGCGTTTCTTTAACGAAAGCCGCCTGTTTACATGCGCCACTCAGGCTATAGATTAATACCTCTTCTCCTTGTTATTATTTCGACTAAAGGCAAAAAAAAGTTATAATGAAGTTTTCACGGGTGTATCGACGAATTGTGTTGTAGCAGCACCATATTCGACGGCTAACTCCGCCGTCTCCCTCACGTGTAAAATCTCGTGTTTTTACAATGAAATCCGGAGGTACAACCTATGAAAACTTTACTGCAATCATTCGCCGAGAAAGTCTCCTTTCTTACTAAAAAGTAATAATTTCCACTCTTAAAACGTCGTTACGCCACATATGTAAAATTGAAATACTTGACAGTTTAAGTGTTGGTAAGTAGTTTCCTTTAATAACATTGAATCAACTGTAAGATCAAACAAGGAATCAGGAGATATAATAATGAATCCCAAAAAAAAAAAAACAATTTTTTGTAAAAAAAAAAAAAAAAAAAAATCCAAGTCTCGTGCTTGTGCTGTGACAAAACGTTATGAGATCTTGTTCTGAGCCAAGTCTATTTACTTCACTTTGTGAAATGGAATGCTTTCTCTCGGTGTTATGGAACGTTTATTTAGAATTAAAAAAAAAAAAAAACTCTGGTAACTTGGCCACTAAGCAAACCATGTTTTTAAATTCATGTGATGTATTGTAAGGCACATAATATGACCTAACACTGAATATTTTCCATTTTTTATTATTTATTTAATAATTGGTTTAGATTAAAAAACAAAAATATAAAACCTCGAAATGTACTTAAGACATGCTAAAAACTTTTAATATCATTTTGCCAATTAAAATATTGTTAACTATTAATTTTTATCATTTAACATTAAAATTGATTTATTAATTTAATTATTATTTAATTTATTAACGTTTTAAGTAACTATGTTTTAAATATAAGCGTTAAAAAACTGTTTGCGCCAATCCCGCACGGATCCCGCGGGACTGAAAGCACTGCGGGATTGCAATCCTTAGTGAGGACCAAGTACACGATATTATTGTGAACAAAGGCGTAGTGTCTGGGTGTTTAAATAGCTTTGTGAATGTGTTGAAGTTTATCTTAACATATCAGGATAACTGGTGAGATATTTATTCTTGCTACAATACAAGCACCAAATAATGACTGAAAGCAGTTTTCTGAAAGCACAGTCGGTTAATCTTCCCAGGGGCGGCCCTAGGGCGGTGCGAGCGGTGCGACCGCACCGGACGCCGTCATATGGGGGGCGCCGAAACTGGAGCAAAAGATCGTCTGCGCAAAAAATGAAAAATAAATTCTTTAATAATCCAACTTGCTGTTCATATATTATTTCAACACACTTCATCCAGAAGAGTTTATAAAAGTAAGAATTTCAGCTTAATACGTAGTCGTATCTCATCATAGAATTGAGTAAATTGGAGTTGTTACTCGAGTCAGTTCGAGTTACTCGAATCATGAAAATCACAACTCGTTCCAAAGTTAGCACCCTCCGATGCCGCGTCGCGCCTCCCGCACCCCACTTTCTGCCTTTTCGGCTGTAGTCTTGAAGTTCATGCATGCGGGTACGTGTGCATGGGACGAGATTCAACCTATTTATCTCTTTCTACCATATTAGATCTTCGGTGATTACAATTAACGTTGGTGGTTTCGTAAATATTTATAAAGCTTATCTGTCTTTTACAGACATAACGTATCAAAAAAAAAAAAAAATCCTTATGGCGCACAGTACTTATAAAGAAAACAAAACCAAGACGAAGCTGAGAAAGCTTCAAAATTTCTAGCAAATTTATTTTAGAAGTCATCTGAATCGTCGTCACCAAAACTAGTTCAACACGGGATGGAAGAAAACTTTTAATGCACGTTATTCAGACGAGGCTCATGATAAAGAGCAGCATGTGCGAGAAGATTTATCTATGGGTGGAACGTCGTCTGCTGTTCAAAAGATTACAAATGGGAATGGAAGACATACCACCACCGTCGCCTTTTCAAAGTACAAATTATGACGATATTTCAAAATTGTCGCTCATTGACTCTGCTGGCAGAGATAAAATAATTATTCGAGCAACGAAAAAATAAAAAATCATGGACGTCATTTTTCAAATATGCATTTTCAAAGAGTAACACCAAATGGAGAAACATATAAAAGTAGATAGTTTGTTTAATCTAAATCTGCAGATAAAGCATATTGTTTACATGGTGTTTATTCAACAGAAGGTCTCATTTTTATTTGGGAAAAGAAGGATTCGATGACTGTAGTTACTTACCAGAGCGTCTCAAAACTCACTAAATTTCCACAGATCACAATCATGCCATGCTCAGTTCCGATAGAAGCGTCGATTCCATTAAATAACTTCAATGTGAATAATCACAGTAAGTTGCTATCCTCTAATGAATGTGGTTTTGTTCAAAGGAAGTTTTGGATCTGAAATACTAAATACTTCTATTGCCTGGGTATATTGCAACTGCTACGAAAATATGATCCGGCGATGATGGAAAAACTAATTTCTTATTATATTGGCAATTTTGTTCAAAACGAATGAAGTTCGTAATAAAATTTTGACTTTGTTGGTTCATTTAAATATTTTTCCGTCATACTGAATTGAACTCCTGATGTAAGTCATGTCGAACAATTTTCTTTGACATTGATTTTGTTGACACTAATGAAGCCGAAGTCTAAGTGCGTGAGTATTTCGATGTGTTTACAATCCGGAAAGTGGTTCTTTGGGACCTAGGAGCTGGATTCGCTGCCCTGTTTATCATTGATATTTTGCAAAAGTTTGATTTGGATATAAACGATTGTCTAGACCAAAGATATGACAATGGATCCAATTTGGTAGGTGGAAACAAATGTGTCCAAAGCAAAATTCTGAACCAGTATATTCGAGCATTTTTTAATCCATGTAACTGTAATTAAATTTGGCAATTGAAAGTGTCGTCAAAACATCAGTTAAATTGGTTTCCTTGTCCAGATTTTTTAGAAGAATATTTGTTTTATTCTCTTAGTCAACAAAGCGATGGGAAGTGGTATTTAAGCACTATTGCCAAACAATTTGCGAAACTCGTTTCAAGAATAGAGTTTCTAGCATCGTTACAGTTCGTTATCACTACTCTTCAGTTCGTGACGCCCTTCTTAAACGAATTATTCAGTTGCAGCAACAGATGCCTTGTCACTTAGCCAGATCATGAAGCAATTTGTGTTCATAATTACAGTGGTGACGTGGTATAATACATTGTTTCAAGTAAACATTACAAAGGCTATACAGACTGAAAGTGGATTTATCAAACTCTTCATAGTTGTCGAAAAACAGCTCGGAATTTGAGAAAGAGTACCGGCTCTGATAACATACAGCTAGAGAAATTGATTCTCAGACTGGAACATTTCATATTATTTACACAGTCAGATGCGGAAGAAAGTAAAGATTTTTATTTAGTATGAGGCGTAAATGAGATAGCAACAGATCCAGAAGAATTGTTTACAATTAAAGTGTTTTAGCATATGATCGATACAATTGAGAATGCGTTGGTCACTCTATTTGCACAACTTTCCAAGGGCGTAGCCAGGATTAGCTTCAGAGTGGGGCAAAAACAATTAAAAATGCTTGTTGAAAATGGTATTATCTGGGTAAAAAAATACATGCATTTGACCTGTTTAAACATTAGTCTGTGAGGGTTCTGGCAAAATTTTGGTAAAACTTATTTTTCGGTATTAAAAGTGGGAATTTTTATTTTCATATATTTTCTATTTTTATATATTTAAAAAAAATATATTAAAAACTGTGAATTTGACGTGTAAGTGAAGTGAGCATTGTGTTCGCCACAGTAGCTTAAATAAATCTTCTCATAGGATTCCTTTTTACTGTTGCTTCTCATTCATACCGCTGCTATCCTATAGGCCTACTAATCTATCCGAGGTTTGAGTTATTATCATATATAAAGACTATCCTTTGCCTGCGGCTTTGCTCGAGTGGAATTCATAAAGTTTTCATATACATATACATATTCGTATCCGAATCCCGCGGGAACTGCTATTTGGGATAATAGTAGGTGGCCAATACCTCATTCCAAATTTATCCTAAGCAGTTCAGTCGTTTCGACGTGAAACAGTAAAAACATCCAAGAAAACAAACTTTTATATTTATGATATTAGTAAGATGTAAAAACTGTATGTTATCTTCAGTCTATCTATATGGACACATTTATCACGAATAAGCGATTGCTCAATTGGGGCGCCACAATGAGATCTCGCACCACCTGAGAAACTTGCTAGGGCCGCCGCTGAATCTTCCATAAATTGATGCTTTCATGATGACAAAATATTTTGCATCGAATTTTACGGCCGCTGGGCTCAGAGGAGTGAAAGCTGCAAGGTAATTTAATGATAGATATTTGAATTATTAATTTTTTACCTTGTTAGTAAGTCAGATTGATAAGACAATTAGCATTAGCTATAATTTACAATGTTAATTTCCACGAAAGATTTAAATCGCCTTTGGGTTTTACACTTTCCAGAAAATGGCAGCACCGTCATAAGATTGTGGTTAGGTTAAAATGCTGACAAAGAAAAAATCGAAATTGAAGAATAAACTTTTTCGAAATCTCGCTTACTTCTCAAGATATTAACTGTCAAAAATTGGTTACACGTGTAATTTCCTGTGCATTTGGTAACACTTTTCTTCCAGTCTATGCCTCGTTTCAACCTAACCACAAACTCTAGTAACAAAAAAAAATCACCCCTTGAGCAGTGTGTAGTTTCCTGTGGCTTTGATGAAATGTTTTTTTGTTCAGACCGCATATTTAATTGGTTTCATACTATTGTTGTTAAACAATTGCAGTCAAATGACATATCCGAACACTCCGTTGAACCCGTCATTTTTAAATGGCTAAGAGTTAGTAACATAATAAAGTAGCAGAAAAGTGTTCCACTAAATGTCTGTCTGAACTTTAATAGTTCGTACTTGCTTTGGATTAAGTTTCAATAAGAAATTATTTGAAAAAATATACCAATGAAACTTTTGCAACTATCTAAGATATGATTAGAGTTTCAACTGGTAACGAATTTTTAGGTAAATACAGAAATTCTAAGTACTTACATAAAAATGATCTTCACAACAATATAAACAACTAGTTGCAGATCTCTTCTCATAGCCGTACACCACTTTTTTCTTATATTCGCGCACCGAGCGTGGTGGTGTAACCGATAGCGTTCAGGGCTCGTATTCGGGAGGACGGCGGTTCGAATCCCCGTCCGGGCATCCAGATTTGGGTTTTCCATGGTTTCACAAATCACTCCAGGCAAATGCCGGGATGCTTCCTTCAAAAGGACATTGCCAAATTACTTCCAATTCCTTGCCCCCCCCCCATCCTTTCCTGTCTCTAAAGACCTCGCTGTTAAAGAGACGTTAAGCAGTTAAAAAAATAAAAATTATATTCGCATCTCGCGGGACAAGAAAATACGCTTTATAAGGTGCATTTCTTATAGTGTTTTTGCACATAGGTACAATATAGTACTTATAACACTGTTTTCTACCTCCTTCCATATCGAAATTAGTTAGAAAATATAAAAGTTTTGAGATGAAACACTCCACGCTATACAGTACGTCAATGTAGCCATGTACTTATACGTCACAGTGCATCGCGCCAAAATGGCAGCGTTTAAATCGACGGAACTAGATTTCAGTTTTAAATATTTATTTTGATGTTAAATATTGATATTTACATCAATGTTATATTTTTTGCGGTGATGTACGAATGTAAATAATTGATTAAAGAAATAAAAAAAATACACGCATATACCCTATTCTGGATGGCTGGACGAGGATTTGATCCCGCGTTCTATCGGAGGTGAGGCCAGAGTTGCTCACCCACCAAGTTCAGTAAAACTTGTTCCACTACTGGAGCTCGAACCAGGTAACCGTCAAGCATCAGACACCATCACGTCCTCGGCCAATAATACGGCTGGTTTAGAAAATAAACAAAATTTATTTTTAATTGTGCTTTAACATATCGATTGTTGTAGTGTGTATAGCATGGCAGAAAGGACCGCTCGTTGGTTTATTGTTATTTCATACCGGCAATAAATTTGTATACATTTAGACATTTTATTTTTGCGAATGAATTTATTCTCAGTTTACATTCTGTGATTGCAAGTTAAAAGTAGAATTTAATTACCATTCACCGCGATGAAGAGTGTAAAACATACAGCTAACTGCATCGGAAAAAGAGGCAACCCATAACCCTGTACACAAAAAACAATTAGAATAGTAATAATTTAAATGTTGAAAATTTGTTTAAATTTGGTCTGGATTTCGTTACCATTTATGGGAATGATTCGAACATGTAATCAAACCCAACAGTAAACTATTGATAGTACTATGATCGGGTCATAATCTACCGATGGGGAATTTTTTACTACGAGTCCTTCTCCCACAAACCGATTTACCAAACCCAGTATACTGGAGATAGCAGCAAAACATCTAACCTGGGTTTGTCCAACGTATTGCTGATTAATGTAAACTCTATCAAAAACGAATCGCGAGAGGGGGTGTTAGCCTCATTATACACCTCGAGGGGATTTAAAAGTTCTCCGACTTCAACAGTAATAACAAACCGTTTTCAAGAAGAATTCAAACAATCAGATACTGATCAACATCAAGTTCAGATTATAGTGGACCAAGTCAGTAGCATTGACAATGGTGTCGCTGACTTCGAGGTCTTCCAAAGTGCAGGTTTTTGGTCTATTGTAGATCGCGAACATATAGGTGCAAGGTGGTCTGTTCTGTTCCACGTATACATAGTTGTTGTATCCTTGAAATAATGCCATCTTGCTGACCCGCCAGTGGCTCAGAGCGCTGAGACGTCGCACACTGGATCGGGGAGCTGCAACGGTATAACGGAAGGGGCATGAGCCAGGCCCACGCGTAACGGCCGTCTTGACTGGGTTTTTAGACGTTTTCCGCAGTCTACAAGGCTAATGCCGGAACGGTCCCTAATTTCCGCCCCAGACACTACACATTTCACAAACAAAAAATTCACCTATCACAAGCTGAACCTAGTTACACGTTTCAGAGACACAAGCTAACGGTTCACTTCCCCCATTAGCACAAGGTACATCGAGCGTGGTGGCTGGTGGGTGAGCGGTAACGTTCTGGAATCGCATTCGGGAGGACGCGGGTTCGAATCCCCGTCCAGCCATCCAGTTTTCGGTTTTTAACTGTTATGACCGAATTCATTCTCGTTCCTTGCCCCCAGTCCTTTCTCGTCTCTAATAACCTCAACGTTGATGAGGCGCAAAGCCGTAGGACCTAGTACGACCTGGCAATAGGTATAACATGCTTGGCGTCAGCGAGGGCTTGCGGTCTTAAAACCATTGCTCCAAATTTGACAATGCCTTCGAAGAGAAAAACTCACTAAGGTAACCGATCCCAAAATGTTGGGAAAATGTGGCGAAGAAGTTCCATCTTGCTAAATGATTCTTCTCCCTGCCTGCACCTCGTCTCAGCCTGTTTAATGACATCCATATTTTTCTATTCAGATTGCCATCTGCAGATAGCGCCTGTGTACTGTGTAACCATTGTCTCATGTGAGCCAGTCTCGCTCGCCTCTAATTAAGCAAGGCAACTTCCGACATTACATCCATTGGAGCCAGTGGCGTATCTAGGGGAGGGGGGTCAGTGGTGAGGTCGGTCCGCCCTGGGTGTCACCCGTTTGGGGGTGACACCCGCATTTCGAAAATAGTAATTGCAAGTGTGATACACAATTTTTTTTTGATACACTTCTTTCATCCTTTGGTGTCGAATCACTTCCACTTTTATTGTTTTGAATATTTGTTTTTAAATTGATCTAGCGCTTTTTCAAATGCGATACAGGGGACTCTTTCATTACAATAGAGTGTAATTACTGGCAACACCGCGCGCTTAAACAAAGGATGCATCGTTCTGTAGCTCCAACAAACACAGGAAATCCATGTGCTTGCCACCGTCACTGTTGTTTGGTTTGTTATAAGTGGCGGTGTATATAATATGTATAAGTTTTCTTGTATAAGCAAGGAAGTTTTAAATTATAGGATATATATCCAGAATTGCTAAACTCGTGGTAATTAGACAGTTAAATTGTAAATCCTCGAACTTATTAAAAAAGAAAATGAAAAAAGCAATCTAGCGTATTATTATTATTATTGGCGAATTCTCCCAATAAATGGAAGACGTCAAACAAATGACCCAATCAAGTTTTCTTTGAGTTCTTCTTGTTGTTCCAATAGGCTTTCATTCTTTCCGAGAAAGCTTGGTTTCTTTCTTCCGACAACTTTTGTCTGTATTGAATTGTTTTGGTTGCTAAGTTATAACTTCCCATTTATCGATTTTGTGTCTGAATTTGTCTCTTTCTAAGATGTCTATTTCTCCTATGTTTGCACTTTTAAGATCCTTCCGAATTTCATTCAGCCAAGGTATTGGATTTAAAAAGAAGTTACATAATCTATTATCTTTTTGTCAATCGATTTTCTGGTAACCTCTTAACGTGAGCAAAGAATTTCATTCACCTTTTCTTGATGTCAATTTCGATGTGTGAAAACTTTTCGGTTGTTTTAATGATTTTAGTCTCTAACCATCTTTAGAAAGTCTTGCTCCTAGAATTGTTCTCATAATTTTTCTCTCTACTATTTTTATTTCTTCAAGATCATGTTTCTGTTAAGTGTTAACGTTTCACTTGCATAGAGGACTGTTGGTTTTATGACTATGTCGTGGTGCCGAATTTTGGTCTGTCTTGACATGGATTTTTTGTTGTAGAGATTTTGGACTAACCCAATCGCTTTTTTTTTTACTTTTTGGAAGCGATTTATTAGCATATTATTATTATTGTTACTCCGCTATATAGTAGCGTAGCTAGGTTAACAATAGAGCTGTAATAGTAACGATGTATTCGTTACTGAGTAACGGGTTCGTCGCCTGACTAGAAGTACCGAATCGTTACTCACAAATTCATTTCCTTACCCCCATGTTTCGTTGCTCGCATTTCTCGTATAGATACGAACACGTTCCATTTCTCGCAGCTAACGAATTTTGACAATGTAAATACTAATTTTGTAGTTTTTATTTTGTTTAACATTAAAATTTACAGTGCATAATTTGTAAATAGAAAATTTGTATGGATAATTTGAGATAGTTACTGTTTTTTCATTGATCGTTCATTAGTGAGGTTTATTGATTTCAAACATTTATGAAATGTGTTTATTTTAAGATTTGATACCTCTATTTTATTTCATAGTATATATATATATATATATATATAAATAGACGTGTGTTTTTCTATATTTCACTTTTCAGCCACCACTACCTAGCACAGATCAATAGTCTTTGTGTGTGGAAGTAGCATGGAGTTTCCTGTCGTGCACAACGTTGGCCGAATGATGATAGCTGCGGGGATGTGGGAGATATGATGGTTAAAAGTGGTCGATGCAGGGCATTTTCGTATTTCTACCAAAGACATGTGTCTCCGTATATGTCACTCTGCTGCCACAACTACTTAGCATAGACCAATGGTGTTTTTGTGTGGTAGTGGTATCGTGTCTATTATCGTGTACTATGGTGGTTAGATGTCGGTAGCGATGGGGATGTTTGAGATATGGTGGTTGAAAGTGGTCAACCTGCGGCACTTTCATATTTCTACCTAAAACGTATGTGTCATGGTGTATCACTTTTCAGCCAAACCTATCTAGCGCAGATCACTGGACTTTGTGTGTGGTAGTAGCACAGTCACCCGTCGATAACAACGTTGGCCGAATTTCGGTAACTGTGAGAGGTGGGAGATATGGTGGTTGAAATTGGTCGATCAAGGATATTATCGTATTTCGACAAAAGACATGTGTGTCCATATATTTTACTTTACTGCCTGAATTACATAGCGCAGATGACTGGCGTTTGTGTGTGGTAATAGCATCGAGTCTTCCATCGTGCACTATGGTGGTTAGATGTCGGTAGCTTTCAATCCAAATTCTTTACAAACACGAACGAAGTCGTGGGTACCAGCTAGTTTACAATATAAAAGAGTTGTTTAATAGTTTGTGATATCAATCTCTGAATTTGCTATGTTATAATAATATTTAATTAAATTGGAATGGAGCTCGCGCTCCGGTGGCACTACTAGTGTTGTAAAAAACGTTTTTTTTCTGACTTGAAAAAAAAAAAACATGAAAAAATTGTGAAAAAAACATGTTTTTTTCCTGGGTCATGTTTTTTTTCATGACTACTAAATTTCATATTTTTAAGGCATTTATCGTTTAATATGACTGTTTTAGTGTTTATACTAAGTACTTATCTTAATTTTTAAATCTACTATATTTTTCTGGTTCAGTAGAAAAAAAAATTTACAAAAATATTGGCAACATTGACTGAAGTGTTTTTTTAGGAACGGGGATTTCCCGAATAGGCTAGGTTGCACGAGAAGGAATCTTTGTTGTTTGTATTGATACTCACTATTTGAACTAGTGCTGCCAGCCCTACAAATTTATCTGTAGACCCACGAATCTTTTCAAAAAATAGGAATTTTAAAATTATCAACGGTTTTTTGCCTCTTTTTATTACTTATTGTGCTTTCGTTATATTCGTATACTTGTTAAACCCGCAGCATATAGTGATACTGAGTCATTAAATTGTCAGTTATTATGAATCATTTTCTTGCAACCGTTGGCATAAACCAATGATTGAAAAGAAATAAAGCTCCTATTTTGTATGATAATAGATTTAAATTCAAACTTAAAAGACCATAATATGGAACTTTATACACAGTGCGTACTTTGCTCACAATTTAAAATTGCAATCTCAAAATCTTTTGTGTACAATACAACCAGTAAAAGAAAATGTAACTACTTCTGAAGTTATGGATCTAGAGGAGACAAAAGAAGAAACAGAAAATTCCGACTCCGACCGCACTAGTGTTGGTATTACTGATACTAGTGAATGTGGTACTGACCAAGAGGATGGATAAAAAATTATGTTACGTATATAGATACATTTATGAATCATTATGTAAGACATTATATGATTTAGTAAGATTTAAAACACACATGTAAAATGTAACTTCCGTAAATAAAACTATAATTTATCAAATATATTGTTTTATGAAAAAAAAATTAGAAAAAAAACAGGGTGCTAGGTTTTTTTCATGTTTTTCTTTCACAAATCCGATTTTTTTTTTTTTTCAATTTGCAACACTAGGCATTACACACTCATCTTCCCCCCTTCCCTGCATCCACTTACATTTGCCATTTACAAATTTAAACTTTAAATTCTTTCAACGTTTTTGGTAAATTATTGATAATTTCTCTTGATAACTTATTCCAATCCTTGACACCATACCCAAAAAAGAGAATCTTCATACAACCTTGTGCCTGAAATCGAGTGCCAGCTTGTGGTCATTGTCATCTTTTCCCTCCCAAACATTACTTTTAATTCTTACACCAATATCTTTCCATGCCTCATCGTCAATATACGTCTTGTACACTCCCATGACCCTCTTCAGCCTCATCCTGTCTTGCAATGAATTCCATTCGAGCTCTTTTATCATATCTGTTACTGATTACTGGCTTTGATGTTGAATGTTTGTTTTAACCATGACGCAACAACAATTTCGAATCTAATCGCATGTTTGTCCTGTACCTATGTTATTGATTTAAAAGTTTTGAATTTGAATATTTTTTAAATGAAACAAAGCGGGAGTCAGTAGCACTCTGCCTGCAGGCCCGATTTGATGGTATGTCCACATTTATTTTAACAAACCCATCACAAATGAATTTACAAAAATAAATGAAGACAGTAAAGGAAGACATTGGTGAAACCTCCTATTTAAAATGAAATACTTTGATGAGATTATAATATTTGTTAAATACATGTACCATTATCATTTCAGACTTGTATGCAGGATTTTGAGTAGGCGACTTTAAAAAATAACCGCCATTAGTTATTGTCACTAGATATGCCACAGTCAGGTGAAAGGTCAGGTCTTTTTTTGTGTGTGCAAACAGGTGTTTGTTCTGAAATTAGATTATTCTTTCGAATATAAAATTCATTACAGCAAATCAAGTGTAAATTTAGAGTTTTTCCGTAAGATCCATGTGCTAATTACTTTACTTTAAGTTTTATCCACACAAACAACTTACCTAATCTTATTTTACTAAATAAACAATTTACTTAAACTTTACCAAGTACGAAAGAAGTCGTCCCGTATGCTATGCGATGGGATGCTTCATGCTATTGTTCGATTGTACCGAAAGTAACGAGTAACGATTAGAAAGTAACGGGTATTGATTGGTTTAGTAACGAATACATACGGGTACAAAATTTCTCGTGACTTTTACAGCTCTAGTTAACAAGGGCCCCGGTGCAAAAAAAAAAAAAAAATACTTTTGGGGCCCTCGCGACCCCCTTTTTTTTAAGCGTGTGAGGTTTGCTGCTGGCGGGGGCTCACCGAGCGTGCCCTCTCCCCGAGCTGAGCTTGTGGGCCCTGGTGCACGGCACCGCCTACCCCTCCGCGAGTCAGAGGCTGCATTACACCAATCCTAATGTCGGAATACGCGTAGTCCAGGCTTCCACTTCCATTGTCCGGTCATCAATTAAACTTAGACATTTTAAGCGTGGCATGAAATTAATTTTTTTTAAATTGTTTTGGTTGTTTAGAATTCCATTCACTATTTTTCATGCTAAGATTCACAAGTGCCTTGAAGTATTTTCTAGTAATTTTTGAATTTATCAACTGACAGATTCGTGTTCGATAAATTTAGTACATTTCGCATTATTCGTTTTACAATATTACAATTTATGCAAACACGATGATTCAGAAAACTATGCATTAAACTAGCAATTAAACAAGTCAATCCTAATGGGTCCAAGTGTTCGTAGATGACATCGTCTGTCGTTGGTAATCAGTTTTTGTAGAGCATGTGTTTAAAACAGTCGGAACCACGTATCTTGCTAGCGAAATCATAACATTAGTTAGCACTTGAACTCTAGGTTCATGTAAGTTTGCTATGCTTCCTATTGATCGAGAATATGTAAATATGATCGCGATGAAATAAATAAGCGTATGTTTCTCTAGAAATTTTCCATTATAAATTCAGAGAAGAAGAAAATTTCTATTATGGGTAACCTCTCTGTGGATTCCTTAAATCGACAGGGATGTCAAACTTCTGTTCCTCAACAAAAATTGAGCTTTAATCATAAACTGAACGAACATTGGAGCCGTTTACAATATTTTTGTTTATATGCTACAGAGCAGCGCTAGAAATCTAAAATTTACAAGTGGAGACGGTCTTCTGTATATACAATGCCATATTTAGGAGTCCGTAGCTACTTGTACAGTATCTTAAAACTTAACTTAGTCCACAACCCGAAGGTTAGTTGGATCCTCCCGAAGGAGGCATACTAAGCCATTGTGTCAGAGGTAGGACGGCCAGTTCCTTTCCTCTGGGACCTACAGTTTAACGGGGAATCCGAACCACGGAACTTGTATATTAGGCGGTTATCAAAATACTTCACTTGTTAAGTACATCATGTAAAGACGGCAGATATCGCAAAGGCGTGTTCTTATATTACCTGACCCGTTGTTTTTTTTTAATTACGTTGTTTTTATATTTTATTTATTCTTCTATTTTTATGAACGAACTTATTGTAGAGTTGCTTCTCTGACTATACAGTATCCCCAGGGTCTGACGACTTGTGGAACCCGAATCCTAGGTTTGCACCGATGTGACCTCTTATGGGTCTGGAATTGCTGCTACTTGGACCAAGCCACTTCTGTCAACTTTCCTCTCGATATCCCTTGGTCCTACAAATACCAAGGTTGCGAAGGCAATTAAAAACAGCTTATGTTAACGTTTCAATAAGAAATGATTGGGTAACTTTCGAATTTTTTAAATTTATTGCGGAATCTTTTGGTAGTCCTATAGTTACACTGGAGCATATTAAAATCTCAACACGAACGCAGGAATGGAAGAATTTTAGGAATCTTTGAAGATATATCCAGGGGCATACCCAGAAGATATGATAACAAATGGAAATGGATCAGAAAAAGTTTATTACCTTTGGATACAGTTGTCACTAAGAAATGTACCAACCTTGAGCACCAATATATTTGTGGATCCTTGCAGGCATTGAATCAATAAGTGTTCGGATGTCTTCCTGGGGTATGTCTCTCTATGCCTGCATGTCTTTTGCAGTCAGTTGTTGCACAGTTTGTGCTTGGTGACCATATGATCTAATGTATCTACTCCTGGCAGCCCAGACATGCTGTATTGGGGACAAATCTGGCGACCGTGCTGTCCAATTTGTGATCGTAAACCCTAGCAAGGCTTGTGTTGTGATGGTCACAGTATGAGGACGGCAATTGTCTTGTTGGAAGATGAGATTTGGATGGTGAACATGTTGGGTATGCAGCACCACGTCCACGTAGTGGTGGGCTGTCATTGTGCCTTCAACAGCAGCCAACTCAGTCCTGCTGTCGAAACTGATTACCACCAAAACATGACACCAGTGGCTGCACCTGTGTGACATTATGAAATCAAAGCAGGTAAGCCGTTTCTCTGCTACGCCTGCGAACATGCCGTCGATTATCACTTTGCCACAGACAGAATCGAGACTCGTCTCTAAACACAAATGTATGCGATTCACCTGTTCATTTGCGTTAATGCATTGCGCCAGGTTAAACGATGCTGGCAATGATATCAGATTAATGGAACACATTGAATAGGGGTCAGAGACTGTAATCAATTGGGTTCGGATCTATACGACCAAAAAATATAGAGAAATGTGCAGGCAAATATGACCTTTCAATGGGTAAATATGATCTAAAAATGACAAAATATTATCAAACATTTAAATTTATTGTACGTCATAATATTCACAATTATATATCATTTATTTTATCTAGTAGTGTCGCTTTCATGTAGTCAGCATAATTTGCTTCCGTGCACTCGCTGCACCATTAGGAAATTAAATTTTAAATCGTTTTGTTGAAGCCACTTTAATTTCAGATAAATTACAGAATAGAACCCTTTCATCTGTACTGAAGTACTCCTTCCTAAATTCTCTTACGTAACTTCGCACTTTCAGAAAATTTTATCTTCGGCATGGCGATAGGTCTACTCACTGATACAATACGGATCTAACGATGACTAGGATATTTCATTGAGATTTTGATTGACAAAGGCATGCTTTTGCTGCATTGTCAAAATTAAAAGGCGGGCGGAATATTACGTTTAGAGAGTGACAATAATGTATAGCTTTAATTCTTGACTGGTGAATTCTGACCTCACTGAAAATTAATTTTGTTTTTCCCCATCTGTATAGCAGGAGTACAGTTCTGTGAATCATTTTCTGAATTTCTTCTCATCTATATCTTGTGAATTTCCGGTACTATTAAAAAAACTACAAGATTTTCCCTCAAAATATGACCATAAATATCATCGAAATATGACCAAAACTAGGAAAATGGTCTGAATATGCATTTATATGCTATATAAAATACATTTAAATACAATCAGAAACGTTGAATCAGTGATTAACTCAGCATCTCAGCTCAAAACGAAGGCAGGAAAAAAATATGACTTGTCCTAAAGATCCGAAACCTAGTAATCCAGCTTCAAGTAGTTGGTTTACAATCGTCCGTTGGGTGACTCTCTGTAACTACTGCTTGGATCTGGCCTGCAGTCACCCGTCTGCCAGCAACAGCAACCCAATCAATTTGGCAGTCTTCACATGCTGTTGTTCAACTGTATGGATCCGTGTCTGCTCTAGGAGTATTAGAGCTTTCTTTTATCACTGTATAACAAGTCTGTATATTGACATTGCACTTATACTACGGCCAAACCTTCGGGAGATTTCGCAATATGATTTTTTTTTTTTTTTTGCTTAGGCTTTACGCCACGTCGACGGCGAGGTAATTAGAGGCGGGAAGGATTTGGGGCAAGGAACGTGAAGGAATTCGGCCATGGCCTTTTGAAGGAAGCATCCCGGCATTCGTCTGGATTGATTTATGCCAAACACTGTGTCATTACTAGTTCTAGCAACAGCTCCATTGAAGCGCTAACCCCCATCTGGGTGCTACCTCTCTCGAATAACCATATTACAGTAAGTCAATCTGATCTATCCACCGCCAGGGAATCTTGAGTCTATGGTAGCCAGTTAGCTTCTAGCCTCGGAACATTGGCGATGCGCGTCTTTCGCGGTTAGAAAGCTTTGAATACCATACCGCCGAGTGCTGAGGTAAGCCCATTGGCCATAGTCTGTCGAAGTGGCCTGAGCTCCTACACTGGAACAGGACCGGAACAGTGTCTCTCACGCATACGACATTACCAGCCTGAATTGTTTCAACACATTATTCTACTAGATGCTGCAATGATCGGACCTCTTAGTTCAACTGATTATGTTAACAAGTCGCCAGAAAGAAAAACTAACTTTATTCCTCAGACGATATCATTTGTACACTGAAATTACTATAAACATTTCGACTGTATTAGTAATTAAATCCGTCATGTAGTTTTTACGTGAATCGCGTTCAAATGTAAATAAATACTAAACTACAGGATACATTAACCCTAAAGTTCTCAGATTTGCGACTTCACATCAGAATGAAAATTACCCATTATACCTCCGGGACCAAGGACTTTAGATTATTCAGAACCCCATCAAACTCCCACTAGAAATTTTTGTGTGAATTCCGTTCATCTAAACAGACAGACAAACACAAATTCGATTCCCTCTTTGTAGCTCATAAACAGTGACCCAAACATTTTATTTTTTTTAATGTCTTTAATAAACAGATTTTTTTCCGATTTTAGTCTTTTTATAAGTATAGACTAGCTATCAAGAAGTTGTCCTCTTACACCTGTCAATGTGATTCTTACCCATCAACAAAGACATTCAGCGACCAACAGAGTAGAAGATCAGAATCTTCTTGCTAATGTACTGGTATGTTCCGTACCCTCATGCCAAAGGCTGTGGTATAGCATCGAATTTGATATGAAAATAAAACAATACGTCACCAACGTATTTTTTTTCGTGTGCAATGATTTCCGCCACATCGCGAGAAAATAACGGGAATTGTGTTACCGCTGACTGGATATTCCAAAATCAGAACTAGTTTTAAAAACTTAATTTCGATCTTAAAATTATGCAGAGGTAGATTGTATGCTTAGCGTGATAAAATCAGTCAATTTATTATAGTAGAAATTCACACCGACTGCAGCGAAAAACTACAAAGAGAGCACCTTACCTGAGAGCTGCTGTCCCGTCGCCTAAATGCCGCGGCCGTTCTTTATATCAGTATAAGTATATTTGCTGTTTTCCTTATCTTTTCCGGACATTTGCTCTCAACGTTTGAACATTCATGATGATTTCAGAATACACCACAGTCGTCTGTGATAAGAAATTTCAAATTATTTAGTTTTTCTGCTGTGTTAAATTAATCTCATCTTACTTATGAAATACTTTGAAACACTCATCGATGGGTGAAACAAAAACTATGCGACATTTTGAAATACTGTTAAGCATCGTTATCCCATTTTTAAGCACTTTTAATGCATTACAGTATCCACCGTTGAAAAATCCAACATTTCATTGTTAGTTTTGATTATAATAGTGCAACTGATTTCAGTTTCAATTGCTATAAGCAAGTCTATTTTAAGTATTCTGTCTACTTTTAATCACAAAACATTTCTCTGATTCTTATAGGTAGTGATTGAGTAATAAAGTAACAGGGTGGAAACAGGAAGCAAGAAGTAAATTAATTTCTTCTTAAAAACGTATTTATTGGAAGGGATTGCTTGTAAAATATCCATGAACATTTTGATCACCTCAGGTGCCCTTTGGTGTTAAATTCCACAATAATTTCGACATTTTAGTTGTAATTTAAAGCTTTAATTTCAGACTAATTTTAAAATTTAAATCTATGCTTAAAGATTGGAGGTGTGATCCGAAACGCAAAGAAAGGTCCGAACCTCCAGAAAGAGGTGAACTAGGCTCGGTTGTACAGGGAGGACGGACATTTCGTTTCCTCCGTGTGTTTTAAGTGTTGTATGAACGTAGATTACCGTGATTAGTGTTGTTAAGAATGGTTCATAGTTTTTTATTTCGTATTTATGAAAGGAGACGCTAAACTCGGTGCCGATATATTTAGTCCCACTCTCCACATGACACCGAGGGAGCCTCCATCAACTGTGTAGTAAGTAAGATCTCTGTCTGGAGAGGTTTGGAAACCAACCCAAGTGGTGATAAACAAACTGGTGATTAGGAATTTCTCACCACTATTTTACTTTTTTACATTATTAACATTATTTTTTTGCTTATGGTTTTACGACTCATCGACATCGAGGTGATTAGAGACGGTAAAGGACGGTGAGCTAGAATCGGGAAGGAATTCGGCGATGGCATTTTGATGGAACCATCCCGGCATTCGTCTGTAGTGATTTCGGGAAATCATGCATCGAAAGTTGGCTCGCGCGGCACAGCGACAGTTTACTGTCATGAACAAAGAAAAATGTCGATTTCTAATACAGCTGTAAGGTGCGAAAGAATTTTTGAGGAATAGTAAATGTGCAGATTACCACAACAAAACGCTGAGGGACGATGCTTGGAAGGAGGTAAGTTCAGCAAATAGATTGTTTCGACACTCGAAGAAGGTATTGCAGGCTAGTATATGAGTGTCCAGTTGCTTGAAATCCGAAAATTATTGCTAGTCTTTCGGTAACTCAAATCGCGTCTCGAAACTTAGTGTTCACTTTATTCACACTCGGCTCAATCAATGATTTTAAGAACTCGAACTCTACAATAGTCGTTCTTGTGAAATTTTTTATTGCATCTTCAATGGCTTCATTTCTCATATCTTCCATTAGTCTCACACTATATTGCATTCTATTGATGTACAATTTCCTCATCCACCAACGCATTTTTCGTTTAGATTTCTTGTGTACTATGTGATGCATCACAATGAAGGCGTCAGATGCTCGTGCACGTGAAACATCCATTCCATGGTCTCGAAAACTGACTGTGCCTGCATTGCTTGCCGCGCAACTCTGGCTGGGTTGCGTTGCCGCGCGCGGCAGCCGCTCTTGTCAACAGAAACCCACGAACATTGGCTCGCGCGGCGATACCTGTTACCAAGCCAAGTGTTCGAGGGTTTGCCTCGCGTAGTGGATACGCAGCTTAATAATCCAGAATTCCTAATGTTGCATAAACGGACTTCTCCTACACGCGTGCTCGGCAGGACGAGCCTTTCATCTTTACCGACTGGTTGTGGGTCGAGGCGAGACGACCATGCTAGCTTATGCGGCAAAGATGAAAGGCGTCCCCTAACTAGGGCCGAGGGACGCACCGTGGGAACCCGCCTTAAGAGTGCTGTGAAAAATAACAACTGAAATAAAACTATAATCTGCCTGAAATCCCCATAGAATTAAAAAAAGCAAAGATTTGACTAAATGGATGTTTATTACTCAATCACGCTCTGAATTATACTTTTCATTCTGGAAAAAAAAAACAAAAAACGAATAGTTCCTTTAGAAATACCTATATGTGTAAGTAAAGGGACGCCCCCCCCTCCCCCCAAAAGTAACACAGAGGAAACATATTGTTGATGTTGCTTGTTGCTGCAACTTGTTCCGTCATGTTGTCCAATGTTGCTCATTGTTAATGCAACAGAAACTAAAGTTCGCTGAATTTGACTGTTTCAGAAAGTACCGGTAAAGATGAAAGGAAATATAGGAACATCGGTAAACATGGTCGTATTTGAAAAGTATTCGTTTGGTGTAGACAACTTATTCCTTTTTGCTGTTCCCTCACTTGTTTATATGCCGCTACAAAAATGTTGGAGTGGACGAGTGAAGTTTGATTCAAATTTAATTAATCTTTAGGAAGAAAATATAATTCAAAATACAAAATAATTTATGAGCTTGAATAGGTTTTAATCATATCAATTGAATTTATCTGGGTTTTTTCTTGGAGAACTGATGTAATAGTAATATAATATTTAATTAAAATTTTTAATTTAATTTAATTTAATTGCAATGGAACACAGGCTCCGGTGGCTATTTCCCTACACACCCATCTTCCGCCTATCCTGCACCTACCACCTATTTCCATACACACCCATATTCCCCATTTCCTGCACTCACCTACATTTGCCCTCTGCAATTTTTAACTTTAAATTCTTTCAATGTTTTTGATAATTTATTCATGACACCCTTACCTAAAAAAGAAAATCTTCCTACACCCTTGCGCCTGAAATCGAGTGCCATCTTGCGGTCATGGTTATCTTTTCCCTTCCATGCATTACTTTTAATTCTTACACCAATATCTTTTCATGCCTCATCACCAATATACGCTTTGTACACTCCCATGACTCTCTTCATCCTCCTCCTGTCTTTCAATTAATCCCATTCCAGCTCTTTTATCAGATCTGTTACTGACTGCGATCCGCGGTAATTTCCAGAAACAAATCTAACACTCCTTTTATGTACCTTCTCCAGCTCCAAACTTCTGCCACAATTTTGAATACTGAGTATCGAGATTCGACATAGCCACATGAAAGAAGTACATGAATCTCCAGTAGCAATAACTCTTAAAGTCAGCAGTAAAAGTTCGATTAGGGATATTGCGGCCCTGTAGTTTATATTTTGTTTTTGAATAAACGGCTCAGTTTTGGAAAGTAACCATTCTAAATCAGTGATACTCATTCGAATAAGGTTTTCGATGTGCCAATATTTTTTTTTTTTTTTCGGTGTTACCAAGAATTTTTAAGAGTTGTGTTTGATCATGAGCTATGTTAAGACGTTCCACGTTAAACTGTAGGTCCCAGAGGAAATGACACAATATCTTAGTACGCCTTCCAGAAGGTCCCAACCAACCTTCGGGTTGCGGACTAAGCTAATTCAGTTTTTTACGTGTTGATATCTCTCCAAAAGACTGTCTCATTCAGCATGTATATTTTTTTTCTTTTTACTCTTTTCTGCTACCAATAGCTATTTATAGCTTTACAAAATTTTGATACTAATTTATAATAAAGAGGAAAATATAAATAGCACCTCTCACACCAATTTACATTGTAAATTTGGTGATTAATTTTATTAATACTTTAGAGCAAGTCTATAGAGGGGGCGAATCGAATAAACATTGAAATAAATAGATTTTCAAAGACTGGTCTATATCGAATAGCTCAGGCAGGATTTATTAACAATCTGAATAATATTAACAAAAGTGAGAAACATGTTTTTATTAAAGTTGATACTGCTTGGATTTGGCTAAATAAGTTTAGTGAATTGCAGAGCATGAAACTTGTTTCTCAGGATCTTTTAATTAGGGTAGGCAGTTCTGTTTCTGTGAACATGTTTTTCATGTAATTATTAACCCGAGTGAGATGACGATGGCTGAATGATGCGCCGTTCGTTCCCGTTAGGAACTCAACAGCGCTATTGTTGGAGCCTGGTGGGGTGGCCTTGTGTGTGGTATGTTGACGGCTTAAAGACGAAGTTTCAACGGCTGTCGCTTGCGGGCACCTTGCGCACCCATTCGCCTCGACGTCAGAAGTTAAGATGTCCTCTCTCGTCAAACCCTCTCCAGAATCGCCGTTCAAGGCGTAGATCCGCGCCAAGTCCTCTCCTCGAATCCCGTCGTCTGTCAAAACGTTTTGGCCCATGACCATGCAAAGTATAACACTAATGTATCAAATCCGTCCACACAACTAGTTCAACGCGACAAATCAAATAAAGGACAAATAAAAACATAAAGTAAACCACCATCAGACGGGGTCTACTCTTCGCTTCACTCAACCGAGCTGTTATGGGGGTCAAAATAACGGCTTCTGCTACGCCAGTCTTGGCGGTGACATTTAGCTTACAACACTAACAGCTATCTGATACTTGATGACTGCAGAACCAGCTGTCGAAACGTTGTGTTTTAGCGACACCATCCTGCTAAACACCAGAGAACATTATATTGCATGAAGTAAACAGTTCAATTGCCGAAAAAGAAAAATCTGTTAAATATTTGAAGAGCAGAATCAACAAATTTTTCAGCTAGCAATGTAAATGGCAGTTTATGTTTCGCGCGACAAATATTAAAGAAATGCGGCTTTAATGTAATGGAAACAGCGTATAATTCTTTCATCATTCCTTCAAAAATAGGAAGAAGCAGGAGGGATTTGAATGTCGTGACACGCCACCTTCCAACACAATTTTTTCTTTTTTTGTGGTCTACAGCGAACCAATCCAGAAATCATTTTAACTGAATACTGGGATAATTCTATAACACAAGTCGTTGCAGATTTTATCGCGTCATATGAATCAGAATATATAAACCAGACCACAGTGATAAAAAAAAAAATGAAAAAAATGCGTGTTGCAGGTTAAAATAATCCTACGTATCTCAAATACTGTTATGTTAAGCGTCTAGTGTAATTTCGTTAACCCTCTCGATAAGGCAAACTTCGTAACTTTAAAAATGTTTTGAAGATAGACCTGTCGTAGTTACAGATATTCCAGCGGAGCAGTTTTTATGAAACTCAAATAGCATGGAGTACAAAGTTATGTCTGCATTACGTTCTTTGCTTGTTTGAATTTTCTAAATCATTGCATTTAAAAGAAATAACGTCTTACAGAAAATGTGTTCTTGCTAGTTAAATCCTACGAATAACTTCAGAAAACTCAATATTCAACTCAGGGCCGCATTTAGGCTCTGTGGGCCCCTAGGCTATACATGTGGTGCCGGCCCCCCTGTCGAAAGTGGTCCTGGCTGCTTCCAACTATTGATGCTTGAGATGTCCCATTCTGTAGATCTCATTATTTATCAGTAACAAGAAATGTTGTTGTTAGATACCAGTAGTGTTATTACCATAATGTATTTAATTTACATAAGTTCATATCATTTGATTTGAGTCCGGTTCTCGACCGACAAGGTTATCATGAGGAATGTTTAATATTATTACTTGTCATAAAAAGGATAATGGTTGTAACCTAGTGGACAGGCTAGTGAGTAATAAAGAATGTACTTTATTCAGGTCTGGTTGACGTTCAAAATAACAGACTTCCCTTGTGTTACCGAGTGTTTTGGGGCATTAATTTACTGAAGTGATGGAGACCTTCTCGGATATAGTAGATGTTTGTTTAAAACAATGGACACAGTGTTACATTGTGAGCTCCCCTGTGTGGATGTTCGACGAATGAAAGGTTTCTTTGAGAGCCCCAATCATAAAATGTTCCAGCCGAGCTGTCAGACATTTCGCAGACGTCGCTGGCGAAGAAACATTCTTTAACAATAAACTGTTTGTTCTTAAGAAGTGCAGCCCACAGAGACTATGGTTATATGGAGGGGGATGACCAACCAAGAAAATGACGCTGGTGGTGGGGTTATCCCAGCCAATGGAATTCATTCTCGCTGGTTGCTGATATTTTTGTTTTTTTTATTATATATTCGACCAATCGGGAGAGAGAAGAGGAACGAACTCCGCCCAAGGCGAGTCTACGAGGAAGGCAGAATTGACGGAGGACGGACACTTGATGTCGGACCGGCGGAGACTGGACGAGAGGGACTCTGGTTCGACGCGAGCAGACAGCAGCGGGCGATCTGCGCTACTGAGGACACATTGCTGAGGTCCCCAGGGTGAGGACGAGCTGCCGGCTGTCGCGGAGGAGAGACTCCAGACGCCACTCCACCCTTCGCTCAGCGGGTCGACTACCTGGCCTGCCGAAACACGACGCAGCTCTGCAAGCCCCGTCGCCGCGGTCGTCGACACAGCCCTCCCCGCGGGTCACCGACACGACTCTTCTCATTGCGCTGCTCAACATTACGGTAACGCAATCGTCTACAGAGACCACAACGAGCTCCAACAAAATTAAAGAACTGTAAATTCCAGTACCAAAGAGGGAACAACCATTTACCCATTCAAGTAATTGTTTTCTCCGAAATAACTTTGCTTTCTATGTATAAAATCAATAAAATCAGTATGTTTCTCATTAATAATTCATGTTTCACTTTTATTAATGTGAAGGACCACCTCGGAAGAGAACCCCACCCACAATCATTTATTTTGTATTAATCAGTAAAACTGTTTATAAAGTAGTTAATCCCAAGACATACAGAGCGGGACACTACATAATTGGCGCCCAACGTGGGCTTCCGATGGTCAAAATTCACTATTTTAACCCTCAAGTTAAATTCAAAATTTTTATTGGAGCTTGTTTTGTTCAGTTTAATTTTTCTCACTTCATGAGATATTTAGTTAATGCTTGAATATGCATGTCAGCTAATTTCAGATGGCGAAGCAGGTGAACTTCTGTCTTGGCGGAGTGAATGATTTGTGTTTCTTGTATTTGCTGTTTGTTTTCCTTTTGTAGAGCTTGTAGAATATACAGTGTGTATTTTCTTTCCAGCTTCAGCTTAATGCAGTCCGGTGTTCAGATGTTGTGTCAATTATTTCGTTTGTTTATCACATTTTGTTGTGTCTTAATGTATTGTTTTCTGATGGTATATTGGTTTCATTGAAATTTGTTGTGGTATGTTCGTTGCAATGCGGCGTTGTTTCATTTGTTTGTCTTCCTTTATTGTGATTTGACGTGGGGTTATATTGTCATTTCTTATGGTATGCCGGATTGATTACAATTGTTTCGTATATGAGCCGTGTTTTCTGTTGCTGTGTTAAATTTCATTGCTTGTTGGGATAAATTCTGTATTATTTTGAAGTCCATTTTTACATTAATGCGATTAAGGAATAGGATCATCAATATGAATGCCGAGGAAAATTCTGTGTTACCGGGGACAAGTGTTGGAGTCGAACCGGTTGATCAATCCGAAATACACGAAGTTGTAGATTCGTTATTACCAACCGATAACTTAAATTCACGGGAAGAAACTGTTGCTGAATGCCAACCGATAAATTTGGGATCAATAATGGATTTTTTGAGAGGCATGCAGTCCGAAATAAAATCACAAATGGATGATTTTCGCACAGAATTCAAGTCACAAATGGAAAGGGTAGATTCGCGATTGGATAGAGTAGATTCGCAATGTGACGCGATTGATCAAAAATTAGGTAAAATGACTTCTCAAATGAAAACTGTCAGAGGAGAATTTGCTGAGTTGAAAGCAGATTTGAAGTCTGAAGTTCGCTCAATAGGGAGGGAAGAATTTTCATGTTTCACTAAGGAAATAAACAATTTTGAGAATACAGACTCAATTTGTGCAGGCATCGGAGAAGAAAGCTTTCGGGAAGCGGAGAATTACGACGTTCAGTCACTAGAAACAGGCATTGAATGTGAATGTCAGCAGACAGACACTCTCATTCCTTGTCACGAGCGAATCGTTTGCCAAAGTCAGTGCAGTTATCCCAACTGTGTATAGCAGTCCGAAGATTGTGATGAAATCGAGAAAAATGGTTAATCAGGATTACATTAGTGTTGCATTCGTATCAAAGAAAGGGTTTCCTCTAGCAAGTAAAGTATTGGTTTTTGGCAGAGAAAGAAAAGACTCGCAGTATGTAAATTTAGTGGAAAATGCGATGACACCTGCTGTATCCATGATTTCGTTTGCGAGCCGAACAGGCAAACAAAATTCTTTGAATCATAAGGAATCACCTTGTGTAAGCGTGGATGGAAAAATCTCTGAATGCGAGTTTTTCCGTGTTCATGTTGTCCAACAAACCGAACAGTCAGAATTTTTACACGCATTCGCTTATTGCAAGGTTATTTCAATGCTATTGAAATTGCAAAAATGTAGGAAAATCAGTAAGAGGTCCGAAAATTTTTCTGTTTGGCACAGTGTGTCCGGATGTGGAAATACTTCTGGCGGAAGAGTCTCAGAATGTGAGAAATGGTTTCAGGTAGTTCATGGTAGATTAAAGAGGTTGTAGAATCAAGATTCCTTGGTTTTGTGCACCTGGAAAATATGATCTGGTGATTCATGATGTTTTGAGCTCGTACATGTGACCTTGATACATAAATGTATATGATTAAGCAATAAGGATTTTTAAGTTTAGTCAGTTCATTCTAGATAGTTGCTAGGAATATACTCGAAAGTGAGTGATATTAATATTCTTTGTAGATGCAGAGAATCTAAAAATTATATAATTTTCTTTTGGAGGAAAGAGTAAATTTGTTGCACTTATGAATTAGCTGCAGATTTTATGATTTGCTGTGTTACGTATCTCCAGTAGATTAAAAGAAACGCTGTACCCGAAAATAAAAGGGAATCATTTGCTCTTTTATGAGGCAACAGTAGAAATCGATGTTTCATTCCGGTAATAAAATTCAGTAAGCAGAGATAGTGGGATGATCTTTAAAGAAGGTTTTCTGTTCAAAGAAACAGCTTCGTCTAACGTTAATCATGTGTTCAAAGGACAGTAATGCACAGTAGCATAACAGTTTTGTGAATTAATATTGTTCATGAATTAGGAATTTGAATCGTGTAATTCCAGAAATAAGTTGCAGTATTGTAAAAAAGGCGAGTGGTTAACAAGGTCAATCAGTCATTTAAATTTGCAAGACATGCAGGGAAAGGAAGTAGATTAATAAATAATTTATATGACAACACCAAAGCTAGTAGCAGTGAATAACAATCGAGAGTATTATGACGAGCGAAGTAAATGCGGTATAAAACGGAGAGTAGGATTTAGAACTGAGCAAAGCGTACATGTTTCCTGTGTCTGATTTACTTGCCCATGGTAATAAAAAAATGGTGCAATGTAATTGAGTAAGCTACGGACGTTTTAGTCTAGATGCCTTCAGCATGTTCTACATGGCAAATAAGGTAAGACCATGATTAGAGAGCGTTGTGCATTTCTAGCGTTCTGTGTTGCTTGAATGAACGAAGGTTGATACCTTTCGTTTCACTTTGTAATGACGATAAATGTCATGAATTCTCTGAGTGAGAGAGAATTAATTTGCGAATGGAAAGTCGCATCATGTTGATAGCTGAGATACAGTAAGTGTTATAGTCAGACAGGAATACGCAAATACGCAGTTCTACGTCTAGCGCTTCGCAAAGTACGTCTAATTAATGTACCGTGGACATAAGAAAATATGATGCTTAACTAGTGGAGTAATTGCATGCTAGCTAACTAATTCCCCTTTTCGTGTGAGATCAAGTTTCACATCTAACAATATATTGCAAAGACAGAAAACGATTTCTTAAAGATATTTATCGCTAAAGTTGAGTTTTTAGAAATGGTAGTCATTTCATCTTATCTGCACTCGCGTTAATGGTTACTGAAATAGCGTTGAACTGTTTCTGCAGCGTTGTTGAAAGGAATAAGCAAAATCATCTAATTTTGTAGAATAAGTGCATGTGTAGAATAGGTAAGAACTTAACTATGTGTCTTATTTAAGTAGATTTAGATCTATAGCAATATTGTGGTATGAATGTGTGATAAACCTGAGCTAATGACAGACGATTCACCCCGCTAGATGAATAAACACTAGTATCATGTTCGGGAATGTTTAGATTCGCATTGTAGTATTTTTTTTAAGAGGAATATTTTAATAAAGAATCAAGAACTTTCAAAAATTGATAAAGCAATTTTTGAAAAACCGGGAACGTGGGTAAATGAGATGTCCCATTCTGTAGATCTCATTATTTATCAGTAACAAGAAATGTTGTTGTTAGATCCAGTAGTGTTATTACCATAATGTATTTAATTTACATAAGTTCATATCATTTGATTTGAGTCCGGTTCTCGACCGACAAGGTTATCATGAGGAATGTTTAATATTATTACTTGTCATAGAAAGGATAATGGTTGTAACCTAGTGGACAGGCTAGTGAGTAATAAAGAATGTACTTTATTGAGGTCTGGTTGACGTTCAAAATAACAGACTTCCCTTGTGTTACCGAGTGTTTTGGGGCATTAATTTACTGAAGTGATGGAGACCTTCTCGGATATAGTAGATGTTTGTTTAAAACAATGGACACAGTGTTACATTGTGAGCTCCCCTGTGTGGATGTTCGACGAATGAAAGGTTTCTTTGAGAGCCCCAATCATAAAATGTTCCAGCCGAGCTGTCAGACATTTCGCAGACGTCGCTGGCGAAGAAACATTCTTTAACAATAAACTGTTTGTTCTTAAGAAGTGCAGCCCACAGAGACTATGGTTATATGGAGGGGGATGACCTACCAAGAAAATGACGCTGGTGGTGGGGTTATCCCAGCCAATGGAATTCATTCTCGCTGGTTGCTGATATTTTTGTTTTTTTTTATTATATATTCGACCAATCGGGAGAGAGAAGAGGAACGAACTCCGCCCAAGGCGAGTCTACGAGGAAGGCAGAATTGACGGAGGAGGACTTGATGTCGGACCGGCGGAGACTGGACGAGAGGGACTCTGGTTCGACGCGAGCAGACAGCAGCGGGCGATCTGCGCTACTGAGGACACATTGCTGAGGTCCCCAGGGTGAGGACGAGCTGCCGGCTGTCGCGGAGGAGAGACTCCAGACGCCACTCCACCCTTCGCTCAGCGGGTCGACTACTTGGCCTGCCGAAACACGACGCAGCTCTGCAAGCCCCGTCGCCGCGGTCGTCGACACAGCCCTCCCCGCGGGTCACCGACACGACTCTTCTCATTGCGCTGCTCAACATTACGGTAACGCAATCGTCTACAGAGACCACAACGAGCTCCAACAAAATTAAAGAACTGTAAATTCCAGTACCAAAGAGGGAACAACCATTTACCCATTCAAGTAATTGTTTTTCCGAAATAACTTTGCTTTCTATGTATAAAATCAATAAAATCAGTATGTTTCTCATTAATAATTCATGTTTCACTTTTATTAATGTGAAGGACCACCTCGGAAGAGAACCCCACCCACAATCATTTATTTTGTATTAATCAGTAAACTGTTTATAAAGTAGTTAATCCCAGAGACATACAGAGAGGGACACTACATTCTTAAATTCGAAATTCGGCCCAATAAATTATGGGCGACCTTTTTTTAGCTCTACTACTATAAGGCGGGGGACCCAGGGTTGTGATGCAGGCCCTACAGCCTATGCTTAAATGCGGCCCTGATCCAACTGATAACTCATATAATGTGTTAATTATCAGCGCTAGTGACGATTTTTTTTAGGTCATTATGGCTTTTCTACTACGATACTATTAGAGTCCGCGAGTATTTACGCAAGGAACAGCAAGAAATCCAACCAACGATTTTATGAAGAAACAATCTCGGCATTCGCCTGGAGTGATTTCGGAAATTATGGGAAGCAGAAATCTAGGGGCCGGATCTAGAATCGAAAGACAGGTCCGAACGTTACCGCTAAATTAGCAGGCTTTGTGAAACACAATAACACTACCGTTTACTCACGGTTTCGCCCGAGGAATTTCAGACCAGTTTGTGTTTCACGTATTACTCTTCATGCATAATCAAGCATAGGTAGGTTGTACCCTCTAACGTTTACTAAACCTCGTGTTTTATTTATTTTAAACTAGATTTTAGTACTTGTTATTTTAAACTTAAATCGAAAAATCACCATCTCAGTTTTATTACTAATTATCTTGTCCTTTAGGCTGGCAGTCCAGAAGACGCGTATTCACGCGAAAAAGGTGGAGCGAATACGTCTGTATATGCGTGAACGTATCTCTCCAATCTAACTACGAGGGATTTATTGTAGGGGGGTAACTGTCCAATGCGGGCGGTTGAGTCGCACGAACTTTCGCCAAGGCGATTAGATCCGAACTAGTTTTGATTTGGTAATGCGAAAATGCACTTCGCTCCATGAGTATTGAGAAATTGATAGTTCTTTTTGAAGCAAGAGTACCTTTGTGTAATCAATAATTACTTCTATGCCTTCAGCGCAATTTTCAAAGCTATGTGGCGAAATCTACCAGGTAATTAATTATTTGAAGAGAATATAATATTACTTACCAATCATTTTTATATTAAATTTATAATAGTTATTGGTTTTCATAAAATTACAATATTACTCAACATACTGCATACTACTACGAAACAAAACACTTTTAATTTATAAAGATTGTTTACGGCGTATTTTATTTCCCGTAGTTTAGGTCAGACCACATTTCTCGAATTTAGATGGGAATTTTTTCTTTCAAGTTTAGCTTTGACACGCTTTTTTTAGCTGCCCACTCTAGTTACATTTTTCTCCGTGGGTTCCATTTTTAAGGAATTATTATTTTTCTCTTAACTATTTTTTTGTTTTGTTGTAAATGCATTATAAGATTAAAATGAAATAATATTTTTGTTAGTTGAGTAAAGTTGGAATTCCTTAGTCAGAAGTCAAAAACCGTTCCGTCTCGTATGGGAAGCGGCATGTACGAGAGGAGTGGGGGCAATGTAGAAAATTAGTATAATTTCAGAGTAGAATATTCTGGAATATCTATCATATTGTGCTTTCATAGTGGAGCGTTAAAACGCAAATATACATACTATTATTATTATTATACCTTTATCAATCCTTGTTTCATGTTGCAGCCTCTTTAAGCCAGATGAGCTATATTTTACAATTTGATGCTCCATAATGTATATATATAAAAATAAATAGACGTGTGTTTACCTATATTTCACATTTCAGCCGCCACTACCTAGCACAGATCACTGGTGTTTGTGTGTGGTAGTAGCATGGAGTTTCCTATCGTGCACAACGTTGGCCGAATGCCGAATGGGAGATATGGCGGTTGAAGTTGGTCGATGTGATATTTCTACCATAGACTTGTGAGTCCCTATACTTCTCTTTCAAACCACAACTACACAGCAAAGACCATTGGTGTTTGTGTGTGGTAGCAGCATCACTTCTCCTATCGTGCTCTATGTTGATTAGATGTCGGTGGCTATGGCGGTGTAGGGGATATGGTGGTTGAAAGTGGTCGACCTGGGGAACTTTCGTATTTCGATCAAAGACACGTGTGTCACTAAGTATCACTTTTTAGCCAAAAGTATCGAGCGCAGAGATCACTGGAGTTTGTGTGTGGTAGTAGCGTGGAGTCTTCCTTCATGCACTATGGTGATTGCCTGTTGGTAGCTTTGGAAGTGTGGTAGATATGGTGGTTGAAAGTGGTGGACCTGATAAAAAATAGACATGCATGTCCCTATATTTCACTCCACAGCCAAAACCACCCAGCGCAGTCCACTAGTGATTGTGTGTGGTATTAATCTCAAGTCTCCCAGCATGCACAATGGTGGTGTCATGTCGGTAGCTATGGGGGTGTGGCAGATATGGTGGTTGAAATTGGCCGACGGAATGTAATTTTATATTTGGATCAAAGACATATGTGTCCCTGTATTTCAGTTTGCACCCAAAATACCCTGCGCAGATCACTGATGTTTGTGTGTGATATTAACTTCGAGTCTCCCATCGTGCACTATGATGGTTACAAGTCGGTAGCTGTCAATGCAAATGTTTTACAAACACGAACGAAGTCGTGGGCACCAGCTAGTTTTGTTCTAATTCACTCCAGGCTGATCGATCTTGAGCATATCTCTTCCTGTTAAACCGAGCGGGGCGGTGTAACGGTTAGCGTTCTCGCCTCGCATTCGGGAGGACGGCGGTTCGAATCCCCGTCCGGGCATCCAGATATGCGTTTTCCATGGTTTCCCCAAATCACTCCAGGCAAATGCCGGGATGCTTCCTTCAAAAGGCCATGGCCGAATTCCTTCCCATTCCTTGCCCCCATCCTTGCCCCCCATCCTTTCCCGTCTCTAAAGACCTCGATGTTAAAAAGAGACGTAAAGCAGTTACAAAAAAAAAAAAAAAAAAAAATCTTCCTGTTAACGCCTGTCACTTGTCGTATGTCCTTATCCCAACGATCCGGGTGTCTTCCTCTTGCTCTGTTCAGGTTCCTTGTTGTCCAATCCAGAACTGCCGTAATCCATCTGTCGTCTCTTTTTCGAGCAATATGACCAGCCCATTGCCATGTTTGGGTCGTGACTATTTTTCAGTTATCGAACGAATGTCGACGGCTCTTTTCCTGTCTCTGCCCAGCTTTAAACAAGGAAATAGTTAGAATGCATAAATCTGTAGATCTATCACTATGATATATGTTTATGGTACAGTTCTTAAGTATTTAAATATCGTGCTGTTGCTGGACAAAAAACCAACTCCTTTCCCCATAACAACAATCTAAGAAAAAAAAAAAAAAAAAACAAGTGAAACATAATTAACTTTCTACTTTAACAAGGGCAGAGATAAACAGCACAATACATCGGATAGAGACCGAGTGGGGCAGAGAGTCACGCAGACTGACACGTTTTCACCGCTTAATTTTGTGCGGGATCCGCCTGAACGGATAATGATGCGGGATCCCGCTTCGCTGGATTGCAATCCCTAAATCTAGCTCTTCTTAGTGTTTTTGCGCGGTATATATAGTTTGTTCTATTTTATCAATTAATGTACAATGATGAATGACTTAAGCAGTGGAGTAGTTAGCATGGGTGACACCCGGGGGCGGATATCAGTGGTGTCACCCCATGAAAACTTAAATTCAATGTTAAGTAAAATATCCTATAAGTATGATTCTAATAAAATGTGGTTAAATACGCATTTATTGTTATTAACAAATAAGCGTTTTTTAATAAAATTGTAACATTAATAACATTGTCCCCAGAAAAGAAGGTTCCTATCATCCTCTCATTAATACATTCACCATATTGCATGTTATTGACGTCATGAAATGTGATTTAAACTTCAGTTTGTGATATCAAAGCAACCACGAAAAACTGGCCTGAAAAATTACCTTTGCAATATGGCAGACATAAAAGTGAAGTAAATAATGAATAAATTCGGAACTACATCCTGTCACATGAACTATGGCATCAGCATCATGATAATTATTAAAGTAACGTGATTTAAAAATGTATACTAAAATGCTATTAACTTGCGCTGTACAACTGAAAGGCCAGAATTCATTACAACTCTTAACACAGCTTAACTTAATATTACAGGTCAAGTTTACATCGCGAAACAGTGATTTGGTTAGTGTGCGTGCTATACTCCAGCTGCAAATTCATACTGAAAGTATATAATCAAACTAATTGTGATAATTTATGCTAAGCTAATAAGGAATTCTGATATAGAAAATGTTGCTAGTAATCGAAATTAGTTCCGATGCGTTTAATGTGTTAAGGTGTGTGCATATCGTTAGGTTTTGTAGTGGCAATATTAACGGAGATAGCGGCTAGGTTGAAATGCTGCCTGGACCAGAATGTTCTTGTTATAGCATGAGGCAGCAAGAGTTTAGGTACTATTATTAATAAATAAGCTGCTTTCATAAGCACCGTATTAGCGATGACGTGTATCACGATGTAAACCACTCCCAATATGTCTTCTTGAAAAGAAAAGTTTCTATCTTAGACCAAAGAATATATTCGTTTTAAGTGAAGGATTTAATAGTTATTTGCAGAATACTGAACAATAAGCAAAAAAAAAAAAAAAGTTTTATCAAAGGCTACTATTTTAATTGATTTCCACAAATTTTTTTTGGATAAAAGACAAAAAATTTGTTAGTTATCTTGTGTAAAATTTTGGTAAAAATAATTTGTAATGTTACAGAGAGTAGTAAGAAAATAAAGACACACAGGCAATAAATTGAACCGAGGTGGAATAGGCTATTTGATAGTGTTAAAAGTATATTATAAATTATAGTCATTCTCGTAGATTAATGCTTTTTTGAATTTTGAAAAGAAAAGTGGATTATTTTTAATAAAAAGCGAATTGAAAAGTAGACTTTTCTCACCTCTGGACACGTGACAGAAAACGCTCTATGGTTGGTGGACGCTTGAGTAACGTCACAAGTCTGTAAACGCTGCGGTTGCGAATGGAGCGTTTAATATTATCCAAGTTTTCAACTATTTTTTATTGTTTGTTGCAGGTCATTTCCTGTTATCAATGAAATTTCATTTTGAATACAAAATCGAGAACAATTAGTAAAGGCCTACAGCGGAAAAATATCTAAATAGATGCCTTATTTGTGGGGCTAGCTATAGAAAAGAAACCTGAATTTTATCTGCTGAGCTTAAAAATGTAACAATTTGAGAATCATTTATATATAAATTGAAAGTTAGAGATTGTTTTGCGTTAGCAAACCATTCGTCGAAAAATTCTGAACACGAAATTTGTGCAGTCATTTTGAAAATAAAGAAAAGTTGTATAGCTGTCGCAAACATGCGCAAACAAATGAAGGTATTTCTTGTAGCTAATAAGTAGCCCTTTCAAATAAACATAGTAAGATATCGGTATAATGTGATATTATGAACTAAAACTCAACATGAAATTGGCTCAGTAGCTTTTTTTAAAAAAATTAAAATAATTTCGCTCTGTTTTAATGATCCTAATGATTAAGTTTAAAATGTATTAAGGAAAAATCATGTGTAAACTTACCTTGAGACTCGTCAAAAGTAATAGCAACACACAAATCACTACCAGCACGCAAAAACACAGTGAATCATCGACCAAGCTCAGTCGAATGGCCGAGCCGACTGGAGCACTTGATCGGCGGATCACAGGAAGCCCATTGTTCAAACTATTTTTTCTATTGTAAGACACGAATTCGTGGAAAATAAACCTTTGTTCCGAGTAATATGGTTTATCTACGCAGAATATAAATTGTTTGTTATTCATTTACCTACCTCGTTTCACTTCATCTCACATGAAGAAACTGTGATGTTTAAGAATTTACTATTAACATAAAGGGAAGCAACTAAGAAGTAGTGTCCAGGTAGCTGTTTGATTGAAGAGTGTTAATGGAATTCAGAACGTCCTACATTCGAACTTTGAGTGGGATAATATTTTTTGCGTGCATTTTTTTCCGTTCTTGTTTGCTGTTTTTTTGCACTACAGAACCATGTTTTTTATTCGAAGAATTCATAATGGTTGCCAAGAGTCAAACAAGCGTTTGAAATAAATTGCTACCACACAAGAAAACTTAATTTTTAAACTTACAAGAGATAGAGTATCATGCAAAAAATACAGGTGCACGGCGGTGAATAATGGAATTTATTTTAGAAGTGAGATCACTTGTAGAAATTTCACCCTAATCTTGCAACAGTTCCTGAACACTTTGTGTCCTTCTCGTTGGAATTTTACGTGACGATACAATTGCAGGTTTCATTCCTGACATAATTGAGTCTATTTAGGCGGTATTTACTTTTAATGTGAAAATAATTTTCATTAAAAAAAACACATTTTTTTTGGTGTGAAACTAACGTACAATTTTCTTTTTAAAATCTTCTTCGGTTGTTTCAAATGGTTATAATTCGCTTGTAATCCAAAAAGATGTGAAGCCTTCAGAAAAAAGAAAATTAAATTCATGTTTTGGTGGATTTTCGGGAAAAAAATGATTATGAGATGCTACCAACAGCAACTAGTATCCAAAGAAAACGACAAAAGAAAACATATTCCGAAGCAAGGATCGTACCTAAAGACCCTAACCCTAATAATACTCGCCTTAAACAATGTATTACATTTAACTCTACGAAATTGCGGTGTAAATGAGCTTCACAGAAAATCGTAAGTGAATTTGTCGCAATATCAAATTGAAGTTGTTAAAATTTTTAAGCTCCACAGAATAAAACTCAGTGGTTGTTTCTATAGCTAGCCCCACGAATAAGGCGTCTACTTTCAATATTTTTCCGCTGTAGGCTTTTACAGATTGTTCTCGATTTTATATTCAAAACGAACTTTCATTAATAACAAGAAATAACCAGCAACAAACAATAAAAATAGTTGAAAACTTGGGTAATAGGAAACGCTCATTCGCAGCCGCAGCGTTTACAGACGTGTGACGTCACGAGTGTCGTTGCCCACGCCAGGCAGCAAAGGAACGCTTTGGCGGACTTTTAAATTCTTTAAATTTAACTTTTAATTTTACGTAAAATAAGGCACTATCGTCAAAAATCTCTGAACTCTGTGAATAACGTGTACCAATAAACATTTTAAAACCATTTTCAAGAAGTAGTCAAATACCCAATTGAAACCATTACATATTTGTCACGAACATACAAAAATATTTCGCACACGACAATATGGTCACTGACTATTGTGCTGGTATACTCTTTGTATTAATCGTTTTTTTTTTGCAAGCTTTATTTTTTACTTATGTTATGACGCACCTATTACGAACGGAATTACGGTGTGATCCCTGAGGTGTTATACCATTTCATGTATGCAACTGATAAAGTCTCTTCCTGAATTTAACAACACTACGGCTTAAAAAAATTTAAGGTTAAGTACGGATTTATATTTCATGCTTTTAGCGCTTTTAAACTAAACACACACATGCATCTATCAGAAAGTTTTTGCTTTTATTTATAAAAGAAGTGGTTTGTGATGTATGTAAAAAAAAAAAAAAGACTAAACGTGACACTGCCGTGTACGAAGTAGGAAACACTTTGGATGTTTGCGAGTATATAGTGGCAATCTCTAAAGGTACTATTCGTTTTTGCTAGACAAAAACTATCCTATGTCACTTCGCACACAATTTACTAACTATGTGTCAAAATTCATTTAAATCTGTTTAGCTATAATGCGTGATTGAGGCCGACAGTACATCCAAAACATACATCCAAAAATTTCTCTTTTTGATAGATAGACTTAAAGAAAAGACCTTTCTTCTGCTTTTCAGTGTAAGTTGCATCATCTATTGTTATATCGAATTTTAGCTTATATTTAAAGTTTTATTTTCAAGATTTTCCAGATGTTCATTAGTAGTTTTATAGTCTGGTTTAGAATTTAGTTTCCACCACTTCTGAAATAGTGTCACAAATGCAGATCTAGTATTAGTATTATAGCAAGCAAATAAAAGACAGCAAAAGCGAAACAGATTGATAGTGATGGGTGAGTAAACCATCCATGTGCGCAGAATTATTTCACCCTTAGTCATCTATATATACAAGGGCGGCCCTAGCAAGTTTTTTTAGGTGGTGCGAGATCGCATTGTGGGCCCCCAAATTTGCAGTCGCTTATACGTGATTAAGGTTGTCCCTATAGACTGACTGAAGATAATATACATTTGTTACATACTACTAATTTAATATATGTAAATGTTTATATGCTTGGATGTTTTTACTGTTTCACGTCGAAACGGCTGAACGGCTTAGGATAATATTTGGATTAATGTATTGGCTATCTACTTTATCCCGAACGGAAAAGTACGAGTTCCCGTGGAATTCAAATACGAATACGTGTATGAATGTGTTATGAATTCCACTCGAGCAAAGTCGCTGGCAGAAGATAGTCTTTATGTATTAATAACTCAAACCTCAGAAAGATTAGTATAGGATAGCAGAATGAGAAACAACTCTAAATGTATGTTTGAAAGGTTTATTTAAGCTACTATGGCGTACACAAAGCTCACATCACGTACAGGAATTTGTTCGAGCGACAAGAGTCGCCAGCCAGGCGTTGACCTGATGACAGAGGCGATCTCGCCACTTACTGGGGCCGCGCGGGCATCGCCACTTCAGGAATGTGCAATTCGCTTGATAGTGGATGCGATGTCCGACAGGTTATTGCCGCCCCGCTAAGCAGGTCAACCGAGCATTCGTTTTAAGTAATGTAGCAAGGAACGGTCACTTGGAGACCGGAGCCGATCGTACGCGCTCTGCAAACCGACACGGAGTGGACTGTGGATTTCGGCGATTACTTGCCATGTATCGCAACTACTACAGCAATAAACTTGCAGTAGACCGTCTACCAATTCATTAATAATTTCAGTAGGCAAAGTATTCCCTCTACTGTTTGCTCGCCTCAGGGCGTGGTGTCAGAGAAAGCAATTATTCTAGCAAGCAGGCAGAAGACTATAGGCGGTCCAGTAACTGACGGCTGCCCCGATCTGCGAGAAGAGGTGTACTAGATACATCCACAAGTAAGTTCCACTCCCCAAGTGGCCACACCATCCTGACAAACCCGTGGCGCGGATCAACCCCAAAAGGGCCCACAATAGTTTGGTGGTGCTAGAAGAGGATCGAACCCAGGACCTGACGCAGCGGAAGCGCAGCGAGCAGCGGCAGCGGTAGCAGCTGGCGGGAGGCGTGGCAGCAGGCAGCGAGGCAGCCAGACGTCACACGGTCAGCTGGAGGCGAGATAACGCGACACCTGACAACGTCGCAGACTTCGGGCTGCGTGCAGTTAGCAACGGAAGTCAGTCGGCGGAGAACGGCAGTGGAGGACGGGTCTACGGCGGCGGCTACAAGGAGGGCGTTTCCAGCGCAGCGCGGGGTGCGGTCGGCGCGATATGTTGGCAGTGACACATCTCGGTAAGTGGATCTCAGCCTTATTTGTGCATGATGGCAAAGACTTCAGTAACAGTCCAGGACGCCGTAAATGATTTGAATGAGCGGGTTGCTAGCTTGGCTACAGGAAGTACCACTGTTAAAAGTAAAAGTAGTAATTTGCAGTTCATTCTTATTTCCGGATGTGACTTTCAGTGGAAATTCAGGGGAGGACGTGAATGAATTTTTTGCTCGGTTAGAGACAATATTAGAGCTTGCCAATTTGTCATCGGAAGAAAGATTAGGGGTTTTGAAATGTAGACTTCGTGGGGAAGCATTTCGCCAATTAATGTACGATGAGGATTTTAAAAATTCTGTCACGTTTGGTGGTTTGAAATATGAGCTGCAGAAGCGGTATAAAGACAAAGCGAGCATGAGATCATATCGGGAGAGGTTATGGAATTTGAAACGTTAACCGGCGGAACCGATTGAGAAATTTGCCGATAGGATCAAGGCGCTGAGCAGTCATACCTATGAGTTAACGGGGGAGGAAGCACATGATTCGGCTGTGAAATTTGAGGTGGACCAGCGAAATTTAGACTGCCTGTTATCAGGGCTTGGTGAGGAGATTTCGGAGTATGTATTACGGCAGAAACCAAAAACATTTTCTGAAGGGGTCGAAACAGCCATTTTCTATGACCAAGTGAAGCAGAAAACACAGCAGCAGAAGGTAAGTCTAGAGTTAAGCATGTATTTCATACAAGAAGGTGATTAAATGTTTCGGTTGCGGCGCATGGCCACATACAGAGGGATTGTTTCCGCAATCCGCGGAATAATCCAAGAGGTAAGAATATGCATGGAGGTAATGCAGATGCAAGAGGTTCAGGGAGAGAGGTGGATTTAATGGGGGTAATTGTTCAATGTGTCACAGAGAATTTGTGGGAGGAAATCAGGCCAATAATGGGGCTAAGAGAAATAATTATGTAAATGAGAGAGAGGATACAGAGAATCAAGTTGAGGTAATAAATGTTCGGAGGTTTTGGGCAACGGGGAGGTGATAATAAGTCTCATGGGAGTAGTAATGGGGGAGCAGCTCAGGGTGAGTGTCTTTGAGGTCTAGTAATAATGATTTAAACTAAGTGTGGGTAGAGGTGACCCCG
>JARYHS010013630.1:294466512-294627303 GCA_031002005.1 Vandiemenella viatica
TGAAGGGCGCTAGCTGCGCAGCGGTTGGGCACCGCCGCAGTCAGTGTCAGCCAGTTTGCCGTGGCATACGGAGCTCCATCTCAGTCTTTAACACTGGTAGCATGCCGCGACAGCGTGTACGTGAACCGTATGTGCAGTTGACGGACTTTGAGCGAGGGCGTATAGTGGGCATGCGGGAGGCCGGGTGGACGTACCGCCGAATTGCTCAACATGTGGGGCGCGAGGTCTCCACAGTACATCGATGTTGTCGCCAGTGGTCGGCGGAAGGTGCACGTGCCCGTCGACCTGGGTCCGGACAGCAGCGACGCACGGACGCACGCCAAGACCGTCGCATCCTACGCAGTGCCGTAGGGGACCGCACCGCCACTTCCCGGCAAATTAGGGACACTGTTGCTCCTGGGGTATCAGAGAGGACCATTCGCAACCGTCTCCATGAAGCTGGGCTACGGTCCCGCGCACCGTTAGGTCGTCTTCCGCTCACGCCCCAACATCGTGCAGCCCGCCTCCAGTGGTGTCGCGACAGGCGTGTATGGAGGGACGAATGGAGACGTGTCGTCTTCAGTGATGAGAGTCGCTTCTGCCTTGGTGCCAATGATGGTCGTATGCGTGTTTGGCGCCGTGCAGGTGAGCGCCACAATCAGGACTGCATACGACCGAGGCACACAGGGCCAACACCCGGCATCATGGTGTGGGGAGCGATCTCCTACACTGGCCGTACACCTCTGGTGATCGTCGAGGGGACACTGAACAGTGCACGGTACATTCAAACCGTCATCGAACCCATCGTTCTACCATTCCTAGACCGGCAAGGGAACATGCTGTTCCAACAGGACAATGCACGTCCACATGTATCCCGTGCCACCCAACGTGCTCTAGAAGGTGTAAGTCAACTACCCTGGCCAGCGAGATCTCCGGATCTGTCCCCCATTGAGCATGTTTGGGACTGGATGAAACGTCGTCTCACGCGGTCTGCACGTCCAGCACGAACGCTGGTCCAGCTGAGGCGCCAGGTGGAAATGGCTTGGCATGCCGTTCCACAGGACTACATCCAGCACCTCTACGATCGTCTCCATGGGAGAATTGCAGCCTGCATTGCTGCGAAAGGAGGATATACACGGTACTAGTGCCGACATTGTGCATGCTCTGTTGCCTGTGTCTATGTGCCTATGGTTCTGTCTGTGTGATCATGTGTTGTATCTGACCCCAGGAATGTGTATATAAAGTTTCCCATTCCTGGGACAATGAATTCACGGTTTCTTATTTCAATTTCCAGGAGTGTATAAAGCATTTTTTTGTCACAAGCCATTATCTCCCTTCATACTAACCGAAATAATGAATGAGGTGTCATTTTAAAGCTCATGGCCTACACTCATATTTTAAGAAAGGAATTTTTCGGAATTCGACCCTTAGAGGGCAAAAAAATTAATATTTCTAAAATGCTGTTTTTTGTGTTACGAGTCATTTATTTCCTGGATACTTATCTGAAATCGTTTAATGATGTATCATTTTAAATATTAAGATCTCCGCGGTAAATCATATTTTAAGAAAGGAATTTTGGAAATTCGACTTTATAGGGCAAAAGTATCAATATTTCTGCAACGCGTTTTATGTCACGAGCCATTTATCTCCCTACATATCTAAACGATATAGATTAATGGGTGACATATTAAATATTAGGTCTCCGCCGTGGTCATATTATATTTTAAGAAAGGAATTTTAGTAATTTGATCCTTAAAGGCAAAAATGTCAATATTTATAAAATTCGTTTTTTGTGTCTCGAGCCATCTATCTCTCTGGATACGTAACGAAATCGATAAATGAAGTAGAATTATGAAGAGTAAGTATCTTTGGTGACATCATATATTAAGAAGATTTTTTTTGGAATTCAACCCTTAAAAAGTATGAAAGGTTCTACAACGCATTTTTGTGTGACGAGCCATTTATCTCCACGATATCTAACCGATATAGATAAATAAGGTATCATAGTAAAGACTAAGGTCTCCATTGTGGTCACATTATATTTTAAGAAAGGAATTTTTCGTAATTCGATCCTTGAAGGGCCAAAATGTCAATATTCTCAAATGAGTTTTTGCGTATCTCCCTGGATATCTAACCGATAAATAAAATCATAATAAGAAGTAGTATTATGAAGAGCAATGCTCCACTTTGGTGACATCATATATTAAGAAAGACTTTTTGGAATTGTAATGTCCTACACAGCACGTCGGCTCGCTGGCGCGGAGGTGTGCTGCCTGACACTGTGTGTATCTGAGGGCCAGTCGATGATAGAAGGCAGACGCCTGTCCCCAGAGACATGTTTGGTTTGGCGCAGGGGCGCGGGACACAGACCGCCCTCTCTTCTCGCGATATTTTTGTTTTTTCTGGAGGGCTTGCCGTATGTGGTGCAGTGTGTGGGACAGCCAGAGGATGGAGGGGATGGCATCTACTCCTCCGGAAGGTTGTTTCTTTTGCTATGTTCTATGTCGTCGGGAGGAGATGGAGAACGTTGCTGGACGCCCGAGAGCAAGGTTGTGGGCAGTGGCTGCTGCTACAAGTGATAAACGGAGGTAGCTGTGTGTATCAGCCGCCTACGCCGCCGCCGCCGCCGACCAGTGTCCTGCCGGGTAATGTGTACCGCCTGCTGATATAGAGACTTACTGCAACATCTCAAAACCCTGGAAACTGCCCTGAGAGACTCATGCCAGAATTAAAGAGCTATTAGCCTGGGTGCCTATCATATGTTTGCCATACATTTGTGATCTTGAAATGACAACAATTTTGTCTTAATGAATAAATTCATTTTCTTTTAATGTGAACCCATTTCTTTTGTGTGATCCCCTGAGAATTGTCATGTGAAGAGCCCATTATAAATATTATTGAATTAAAATAAATTAACTTTGCTACTTTTGCAAGCTGGCACCATACAAGGTGTTTTTCAAGTCAAAACTAATACCCCGGCCAACGAGATATTATAACATGGGCGCCAACTGGGCCTGACTGTTTGAGATGTTGCAAACGTTTCGTTTTAGCGAGTAGAACTCTCTATGTGTTTTTCAGCACATTTTTGCGGTGTGGCAGTGATAGCAGAGGTCCAGCATATACTATGTATAATGATAAAATGGAGTATGTGTAATATTTGTTGTTTGTAACAGCATAGGACTCCTGTGGGCGTTCCGAGCAAGGTGATTATCTGTTCATGTGTGTGATATTGAACCGCTGTTTGTTGATGTTTCATGGGTTGTTGATGTATATAAATTATAAAAAAAATATGATGTTGCATGGATTAGAAGGTTTGGTGAAGGAAGATTAAAGTGATGGTTTGTTTCTGTTCTGGTTGGCCTTGTATTTGTAATTGTTGGTATTGATGGTTATTCTGTTGTTGGAAATTGGAAACTAGGTAGGTAAGATTTTCACAACGTCTCAGCGTCGGAAAATTTTGCTTGCTTTTTGGCTGTCCTCTGTGATGGGTATAGTGTTTGGAAATTTGTTCTGCTTACTGTTGGATAGAGGATCATGTTTTTCGAAAGCCCGGAGCATCTATGCGCTGCATAATAAAGTTTGGTGCGTTCATTCCATCCATAATTGTGCGTTTGAGAATTTATCGAAGCTTCACGGAAATATACCGTCATAAATATTGGATTGTGGAGGGAAAAGTATGGTGTAATTTTAGTTTTACGTAGTCTCTAAATTTTCTATTGCTTTTGAGTGCTTGCTAGTTTTACTGAATGAGATTGAGGTCCGGAAATCTACTGGAATGGCCTAAAATTACAATCCGTCAGAGCCAAAAGAGCGGGAATTCGCGATGGAGGGAAATTGCGATCATTTAGTTGACAACGCCATGGTTTGAAGTGTTGAGCAAACCATTCAGCAGACAGAAAATAAGGCTTTACTAGTTTTCCTCCAACCGCAGAAACGAGCAAACGGTTTGTATCGACACCGGAAAATCACGCTAGCAAAATGGTGACGCCACAAGATATTTTGCTAATGTTACAGCAACTGCTGCGTCCCATTAACGAGGAACAGAAGAAAACTAATGAGCAATTGTCGGCGTTCAGGGAGGAATTGACGGCCGCGATGGAAAAAAGGGGTAGGCGAAATTAAGGATTCGGTGCAATCGCTACAAATGGCGCAGAAAACGTTAAGCAGTGCTGTTGACCGTACTAAGGAGCAGGTGTTGGAGGTACAAAGACGCGCGTCGGAAATAGGTCAGGAGACGGAAGAAAGGAGTAACATGTTGGAAACGCGTGTCGTGGAAATTGAGAGGAGCCACAGTGCGGATTTGACCCAACTCGGAGAAGAGATGAGTCAAATTCGCGTGAGCGTTGCAAAGCTGAAAACAGAGCGCGAAACGCATGAGAGCTTTTCGATGAAACAGACAAGTAAACAGCGGGACATCCATGTGTCGGCGTGTTCGGAATCGGTAAGAACGGACAGACAGACCAAACCATCGAGAATGCCAACTGTCGGACACGAAAGACGAGACCTGCGATATTTGTGCATATTTGGACAGGCGGGAACAAATGCCGAACATCTGTTCCAGGTCGAAGGCCTCAAGAGAGTGCCAGGCGGCGAGCGATGTTTTCCGAACGCATGCTACCCTCTGAGCAGGACGCTTTTTTGTGACTGTGTGAGCGAAACGCAGCTGGGGTGCGATTATGAGCCGTATGTGGGAGGTTTCGAAGAGAGAGATTGTTGCGGAGAACTGAGAGGCGAAATTAGTGCTAAATTCATGCACAGTCAATCAGTGTACTTTGCTGAGAGGAAAGAATTTGCTGAGAATTTCCGAAGCACAAACGCCAGCGATAAGTATGAGTTTTGGATGTGCGGTACACGGAAGGCTCAAAACGGGAGCTAACTAGGCTTAGCCCTACCGAAAAAAAAGAGACTTGGTTTGGACCGCAGACATACCCAAGGATATGAAGTAGAGAATAATTATGGTAATAAATAAGTATAATGTTAGTGTCATATAGTGGATAGTTCGCAGAAGTGCGTTTGGGAAGGAAGAAAAAAAAAAAAATCTGTTCTCCCTAATGGACGGAAAGTAAATTCTGGTAGCATCTGAGAGTTGCGAGAGGAGGGAATTTTGGTTGTAGTTGAAGATTACCTGAGCCATAAAAACAGTTGAATTGATTTGGTACATGGGATGGAATTGAAGAACAGTCACTGCGTGTGGAGAATGCTAAGATGCGATGATTGATGTCAGGCGAGAAGGAAATAGTTTTTAACGATTGTGGGAATGAATATGAGATGGTACGTCATTTTTCTTTGCTAAACTTCTCTGGTTGCTCTTGTGAGGAAGTTGCTGAATACTTGGTGGACCTAATTTTCCAGACATTTGAAAGTTGTTGGTGGAAGTTTTGACGTTGGTCGAGTTAAAAAAATAAATAAAGGAAGGTATTTTTGAGAGTCAGTTGTAGCCAGAGCGGCACTGATGTATGGAGAGCACTTAGACTGGAGTAAAGGAGTCAGTGGATGAGTCCCAATTTGTATTTGCATTTTCCTCGTGCGAAGGACAAGGGTTTAAGGTGAAGAGACAACGGACGTGCATGGATTGGAAGGTTTCAGACGTTCCTTTTGGCAACGGATAGAAGGCCAAGGACGCATAAGCATAAGCAGTCCGGTTGTCGTTTAATTAATGTGGTGGTAGTAGGTCGTGGAAGTTTCATATGAGGGACAAGGTAATTATCCCCTGGGGCTCCGTTAATTTGTGCTTGAGGTGGTGGAAGTGTGCCGAGTCTGGTATAACGATGTTTTGTACACTCTGGATTTTTTCATAATAGCGGGAAGCGGGAATAATGTGGTTCCACCAAGTCAAACCAGCATCATGTTTCTCAGCGGTATCGTTCCCTGACATCACTCCTTTGTTTTGAGAGTCGTCTGTTAGCAAAGTAATTTTGCCGTTCGGAGGAGATAATTCATGACAGGTGAGAGTATAGGGAAATGCAAATCCCAGATAGAGATTGTCGTTGAATACTGCACATTAGTGAAGGTATTCTTACTTGTGTCCAAGCGGAGTTACTTCTTCAGCATTTGAGATTTTTAGAGAAAATTGTGGTTTTGTAAGGTAGGGAATGAAGTTGATTTTCAAGTGGAGTATTTCTTTCGGCGCCAGACATGACGCGAGATTTTAATTTAGATGAGGATAGCTGCGAGTTATACATTGTTAAAGTTTCCCGTGCGATTTCTCCGAAGAATAGTTTTTTCCTCTCTGTTAGATATGCAAGTATTTGACGGTGACGAACTTCTTATGATTATGTATGCATTATTCAGTGTGAAGGCATTTTCTGCAGGGTAAATATGTTTTTATACTAGGTTAATGAGGCTGTAGATTTGTAGAATACTAGTAGTTTACTTTCTTAGAGTAAGGGATACAGAATAGGTCGGTGAACCATGACTTTCGAATTAGGAGCCGAAGCATAAGAGTGTGGGTTGTTTTGAAACTGGGAGTGTCAGCTGAGGCAGAGGGTGTCCTTGACTTCACCGGGGTGCAGGGACCTGGGCTCCATCTGTTTGGGAGCAGGCACCTTACCATCTGCGTGAGGGTGGCTGTTATGAAGTCAGTTCTGCTTTACGTGGAAGCTTTGCGACTGTAAATTCTTTTAGCTGCAAGGAGTGTATACGTATGAAGAGAATATGCCGTCACTTCATAGGATTAGTTATTGTAAGATGAAGTTTGAAGATTTTAAGTTTTTTTTATGGATATTGAAAGCTGTTTTTGGGGGTATAAGTACTCTATAAGGAAAATGGTCGTTTGGTTTAGGGTTTTGAATCATTACTGGGCGGCCCTGATTCATTGCTCACTTGTTTTCGGACACAATGGTTTTCTCTGTTTGGTTATATGGGCATTGTGAACGATAAAGATTTGCCTTTATGTGATGGCTTGGTGATTATTTTTTGTATTAATCCTTCTGCATTTTTGCACTCTCATTTGTAATTTTGTTAACAGAGAGTACAGGAAGGATGATTTGTGAGGCCACAATCTGGTAGAATTAATTTTTTTTTCACCCACTGTGTGCTGGTATTTTATATGTGTTGTATTGTTAATGTAATATCTGTAACCATCAGAAAGGCTGGACAACGGCACAACAATGTATTTTCTGAGACCATAGTTTCTTAGTATTAAGTATGTTTCTGAACACTGTGTGTTATTGTTTAGATGTTGTGTACTGTTTAAGTTGTATCTATAGCCATAAGATAGGCTGGACCCAACTGGTATCATTTACGCCATGCTCATTGTAATGAAGGTCACAGAGAGAATTTCATGCTCGTAGCGGAGCGCAGTGTAAGATCGAGCAGTCACTGCAGTGGTTGTTGACCAATGAGACAATCCGCATGACTTTTCAGCAGAGGGAAGTTTCGAAATGGGTGGTATTTATCAAGGTATTGTATGACTCGGGCAAACGATAGGTTGAAGAGACAGGTCTGGCTAAAGAGCGTGAGGATGAAATGTTTCGGGACAAAGTGAGAGGACATGTCACATGGACCGAATGAAAAATTTGAACTTTAAATAGGAAATTTCAAATTTTTGTGGAGGTGGCAGTTGAAGTTGTAATGTCCTACAGAGCACGTCGGCTCGCTGGCGCGGAGGTGTGCCGCCCAACACTGTGTGTATCTGAGGGCCAGTCGATGATAGAAGGCAGACGCCTGTCCGCAGAGACATGTTTGGCTTGGCGAAGGGGCGCGGGACACAGACCGCCCTCTCTTCTCGTGATATTTTTGTTTTTTCTGGAGGGCTTGCCGTATGTGGTACAGTGTGTGGGACAGCCAGAGGATGGAGGGGATGGCATCTACTCCTCGGAAGTGTTTCTTTTGCTATGTTCTATGTGGTCGGGAGATGGAGAACGTTGCTGGACGCCCGAGAGCAAGGTTGTGGGCAGTGGCTGCTGCGACCAGTGATAAACGGAGGTAGCTGTATGTATCAGCCGGTCGCGCTGGTCAAACCCGGGCCTGCCGTCGCCGCCGCCGCCGCCGACCAGTGTCCATGCCGGGTAATGTGTACCGCCTGCTGATATAGAGACTTACTGCAACATCTCAAAACCCTGGAAACTTCCCTGAGAGACTCATGCCAGAATTAAAGAGCTATTAGCCTGGGTGCCTATCATATGTTTGCCATACATTTGTGATCTTGAGATGACAACAATTTTGTCTTAATGAATAAATTCATTTTCTTTTACTGTGAACCCATTTCTTTTGTGTGATCCCCTGAGAATTGTCATGTGAAGAGCCCATTATAAATATTATTGAATTAAAATAAATTAACTTTGCTACTTTTGCAAGCTGGCACCATACAAGGTGTAGTTTTCAAAGTAAAACTAATACCCCGGCCAACGAGCTATTATAACAGGAAACTACACACTGCTCAAGGGGTGATTTTTTTTGTTACTAGAGTTTGTGGTTAGGTTGAAACGAGGCATAGACTGGAAGAAAAGTGTTACCAAATGCACAGGAAATTACACGTGTAACCAATTTTTGACAGTTAATATCTTGAGAAGTAAGCGAGATTTCTAAAAAGTTTATTCTTCAATTTCGATTTTTTCGTTGTCAGCATTTTAACCTAACCACAATCTTATGACGGTGCTGCCATTTTCTGGAAAGTGTAAAACCCAAAGGCGATTTAAATCTTTCGTGGAAATTAACATTGTAAATTATAGCTAATGCTAATTGTCTTATCAATCTGACTTACTAACAAGGTAAAAAATTAATAATTCAAATATCTATCACTAAATTACCTTGAAGCTTTCACTCCTCTGAGCCCAGCGGCCGTAAAATTCGATGCAAAATATTTTGTCATCATGAAAGCATCAATTTATGGAAGATTAACCGACTGTGCTTTCAGAAAACCGCTTTCAGTCATTATTTGGTGCGTGTATTGTAGCAAGAATAAATATCTCACCAGTTATGCTGATATGTTAAGATAAACTTCAACACATTCACAAAGCTATTTAAACACCCAGACAATAATATCGTGTACTTGGTCCTCACTAAGGATTGCAATCCCGCAGTGTTTTCAATCCCGCGGGATCCGTGCGGGATTGGCGCAAACAGTTTTTTAACGCTTATATTTAAAACATAGTTACTTAAAACGTTAATAAATTAAATAATAATTAAATTAATAAATCAATTTTAATGTTAAATGATAAAAATGAATAGTTAACAATATTTTAATTGGCAAAATGATATTAAAAGTTTTTAGCATGTCTTAAGTACATTTCGAGGTTTTATATTTTTGTTTTTTAATCTAAACCAGTTATTAAATAAATAATAAAAAATGGAAAATATTCAGTGTTAGGTCATATTATGTGCCTTACAATACATCACATGAATTTAAAAACATGGTTTGCTTAGTGGCCAAGTTACCAGAGTTTTTTTTTTTAAATTCTAAATAAACGTTCCATAACACCGAGAGAAAGCATTCCATTTCACAAAGTGAAGTAAATAGACTTGGCTCAGAACAAGATCTCATAACGTTTTGTCACTGCACAAGCATGAGACTTACATTTTTTTTTTTTTTTTTTTTTTTTTTACAAAAAATTGTTTTTTTTTTTGGGATTCATTATTATATCTCCTGATTCCTTGTTTGATCTTACAGTTGATTCAATGTTATTAAAGGAAACTACTTACCAACACTTAAACTGTCAAGTGTTTCAATTTTACATATGTGGCGTAACGACGTTTTAAGAGTGGAAATTATTACTTTTTAGTAAGAAAGGAGACTTTCTCGGCGAATGATTGCAGTAAAGTTTTCATAGGTTGTACCTCCGGATTTCATTGTAAAAACACGAGATTTTACACGTGAGGGAGACGGCGGAGTTAGCCGTCGAATATGGTGCTGCTACAACACAATTCGTCGATACACCCGTGAAAACTTCATTATAACTTTTTTTTGCCTTTAGTCGAAATAATAACAAGGAGAATAGGTATTAATCTATAGCCTGAGCGGCGCATGTAAACAGGCGGCTTTCGTTAAAGAAACGCATTGAGGCAGCGGCGAAAACAGCAATAAGTCAAAGGATATACAATTGCCTTTTCATAGCTGCTAAATAAATAGGTATGCGGTTAAAATTACGATAACATTAGTTTCCTATCAACGAATAATCAAATTTTCAGCCGCAAAAAAAGGAAATTGTCACAATAACTTTATCTGCAAATACAGAAAATGGGAACAATGAAAACGTGAATAAAAAGCTGTAACTTTGTAGTTCAGATACCGTTTGCAACACATAAAAAGTAATTATATAGTTACAAAATCGTACTAAATACGCAACATAACTCAAATTACAGAAATGTGTACTCGAAAATGAATACATAAAAGTGTATCTATTTACTTACGAATGACAAGGGTTAACAAAAACAAACGTTTGTTCACACGCGCCAAATGCCAACTGGAAGGGTATAGGCAAACAGTGCAATACATCCGATAGAGACCGAGTGGGGCAGTGAGTCACGCACTGACGCGCGTTTTATCCGCATTTTGCGGATTGCGGATCCGCTTAATTTTGTGCGGGATCCGCCAGACTGTCTAATGATGCGGGATTGCGGGATCCCGCTTTGCTGGATTGCAATCCCTAGTCCTCAGGATTCGATTCGACCAATACCGTTGCGTTTGGCGAAGTTACATTTTCCTTGTATTTTTAACACTTTTGATTAATTAAAATCAGTAAATAAAAATCGAATAAATAGGAAAAAACGTTATAGCGGTAATTCTACACTAATAAAGTTTCAAAATAAAAATACAAGACGTAAATTTGAATTTCATGCATATTTCCTATTCTGTTTTCAATGCATGATTTCCCGAAATCACTACAGACGAATGCCGGGATGGTTCCATAAAAATGCCATCGCCGAATTCCTTCCCGATCTTAGCACACCGCCCTTTTCCGTCTCTAATCACCTTGATGTCGATGAGCCGTAAAACCATAAGCAAAAAAATAATGTTAAAACAGAAAAAATTTAAATAGTCTTGAACAATTCGTAGTCACCAGTTTGTTTATCAACACTTGAGTTGGTTTCCAAACTACTCCAAAAAGAGAGCTTACTCACAGAGTTGTTTGATTCTCCTTCAGTGTCATGTGGAGAGTACGACTAAATGTATCGGCACCGTGTTATAGTCTCCTTTCATAAAAACGAAATAAAATCCAATGCACCACTCATAACAACACTCATTACAGTCTTATACGTTCATGTAACACTTAAAACACACGGAGGAAACGAAATGTCCGTCCTCCCTGTACAATTGAGCCTAGTTCGCCTCTTTCTGGAAGTTCGAATCTTTCTTTGCATTGCGGATCACACTTCCAACCTTAAAGCTGAGATTTAAATTTTAAAATTAGTTTGAAATGCAAGCTTTAATGTTGAAATTATTGCGCAAATTAACACCCAAGGGCGTCACAGAATAAGCGGTATTTCCTCTCCATATATTTCTTTCCTGCATGGCTGTGACAGCGACACAGAATATAGCTTAAACATCTACATCGAATGCCAATACCTTCTAAGCCCGTCAAAAATAACGAATTGAATGCAGTGGTGTGGCAGTTCAATTCCTCAAAGTTGCTTAGCTAAATACGATTGTTGTTAAATAATGCTCATAACCTAAAAACTGATGTAATATGGTTTTAGTTAACTGTAACAGCAACATCTCTGGACAGAGAGTATAAGAAAACATCTACATCTGCTAAATATAAATAAACAAAAAGTAAATAATAATCAATATGTTAATTTAAACACAATACAAACTTTTTTAGTGTCCTGGCAATTCATTTCTTCGCGGTTGCTTGACTAAACGGAATTATTATTAAATAATTCTCATAACCCCAATTTTTCGCCGCTATTAGTCCGGTAAAGAAGGCCGGATTTGTTACGGACACGATGACACAGTGACCAAAGTAGCCATTTATATTGGTAGATTCGCACAGGTTTTGATCTCTCCATGTGGTAACTGAATTTACATCTCTGAAGATTTACGTGCTCTGTGTTTCCCATTATACCGGTCTGTAGTCCATCTAACTTGCACCTATCAGAATGAGTACTGGAGACATTTCTTAACTAGTTACTGCTGTCCCAGAGTTAGGTTTCGACAGCTCCCTCCTCCAGTTTTGATAAAATTTACCTTTGGGCTTTGACCGCGCCTATTTTAAATGGCACCCGCAGACTAGCAGTTAATTGATCGGATTCTTTCTGGGACACCAGGTTAAAAGGAAGTATTGAAATAATGTAGTTAACATGTAATGTTGGTGTGAATACAAATCCAAACCAGATGTGAGATTTTCTTAAAAGACTGTAATGAATTTGAGAATGGAACTTCTTTTGAGTCGAGTTTATAATAATTCACTCTCAGTATTCCATCAACCCTTTTACGAAATAAGAAAGGGCTCATATATGTATATATATATATATATATATATATATACCTCTCGTGTATCGAAGGTGAAACACATTTTGCTAGCAAAACATTTTGTCATTCACCTATTCTGCATGCCAATCATTTTAAGGAGTGACTATATAACATAGCGAATATTGTAGGACTGTAACTGGCACAAAAGTGGGGAGGAATTTAACACTTCAGTTATAAAAGATAATTTAAAATAAAAAAAGGGGAAGTTAGATGACTAAGGGAATTGCCACCGGAGCGTTAGCACCATCGCAATTAAACTTAATAACAATTAGCAATTCTTTATAATAAATACGTTTTTAAGAAGAAATTAATTTACTTCCCGCCTCCTGTTCCCACCCTGGTACTTTATTACCCACCCACTACCAATAAGAATCAGAACAATGTTTTGTGGTTAAAGTAGACAGAATACTTAACATACCTGATAGCCTTCTTTATAGCAATTGAAACTGAAATCAGTTGCACTATTATAATGAAAAAAACAAATCAAATGTTAGATTTGTAAAAGACGGATACATTTATGCACTAAAAGTGCTATAATAGCTATTTACTTGCTTCAAAAATGGAATAACATTCTCTTAACAGTATCTCAAAATGTGGCACAATTTTTGTTTCACCCATCGATGAGTGTTTTAAAGTATTTCATAAGTAAGATGAGATTAAGTTAATAATACAGCAGAAAAACAAAATAATCTGAAATTTCTTATCATAGACGTTCGTTGAAATCATCATGACTGTTCAGAAATTAAGAACAAATGTCGGGGAAAGATAAGGGAAACTTATACTGATAAAGACCGTCGGCATTTAGACGACGGGACAGCAGCTCTCAGGTAAGGTGCTCTCTAGTTTCTTTGTAGTTTTTTGTTGCAGTCCGTGTGAATTTCTACTATAATAAATTGACTGATATTATCAAGCCTTGTATCGGCGCTAATCATATATTGTACTTCTGCATAATTTTTAGATCGAAACTAAGGTTTTAAAACCAGTTTTGATTTTGGAATAACCACTCAGCGGAAACTCAATTCCCATAATTTTCTCACGATGTGATGGAAATCATTGCACATGCAGGAAAATACGTTGGTGATACAATATTTTATTTTCATATCAAATTCGATGCTATACAACAGACTTTAGCAAGAGGGTACGGAAAATAGCAATAGATTAGCAAGAAGATTCTGATTTTCTGCTCTGTTGGTCGCTGAATGTCTTTGTAGATAGGTAAGAATCACATTGACAGGTGGAAGAGGACATCTTCTTAATAGGTCGTCTATACTTATAACCGGAAAAAAATCTGTACCTTAAAGACATTTAAAAAAAATTGGTTTGGGTCATTGTTTATTAGCTACAAACAAGGAATCAAATTTGTGTTTATCTGTCTGTTTAGATGAACGGAATTAACACAAAAATTATTAGTCGGATATTGATAGGGTGTGGTGGGCCTCTTGGGGTTGATGCGCGCCACGGGTTTGTCAGGATGGTGTGGACTTACTTGTGGACGTATCTAGTACTTCTCTTCCCGCAGATGGGGGCGGTCGTCAGGTACTGGACGGCCGGACTGTTGCCTGCCGCCCTGAGGCGTGCTAACAGGAGGAGGAATACTTCGCCTAATTAATTACAAAATAAATTCGTAGACGATCTACTCCAGGTTTATTTTCTGCAGAAGTTTGCGATACACGGCAAGTAATCCCCGAAAGCCACAGTCCACCCCGATGTCGGTGTGCAGAAAAGCACTTAGCGATCAGGTGACGAGCGAGTAACTAGTTAGATCGGCAAGGCTATGCCAGAGGCTCGTGCGATCCGTTCCGGTCTTCAAGTGACCGCTCCTTACTTCATTAACTAAAACGAAGGCTCGGTTGACCTGCTTAGCGGGGCGGCAATAGCCTGCGGACACCGCTCCCGCCACCAAGCGAATTGCACATTCCTGATGTGGCGATGACCGCTTGGTCCCGTAGTTGGCGAAATCGCCTTTGTCATCAGGTCAACGCCTGGGCTGGTGACACTTGTCGCTTGAACAAGTTCCTATATTTTAATAATAATTACCCTAATTCATTACGCCCCTGACAGGGGTTTTGAATAATGTTCAGTCCTTGGTCCTGGAGGTAAAATGGGTATGTTTCATTCTGATGTGAAGTCGCAAATCTGAGAAATTTAGGTTTAAAGTATCCTGTAGTTTAGTATCTATTCATCTTTGAACGCGATTCACGTAGAAACTACCTGACGGATTTAATTACTTCTGCAGTCGAAATGTTTATAGTGATTTCAGCGTACATATGATACCCGCGGACTAAGAATTCCGGTATTTTGCGCGCTGGTTTTTCGGATACAAGGCGTTTTTATTTGCGCTACGCAGCCGCCGATTATTGTGGTGCCCAAGCCGCCACGGCAAGTACTCTTGGATTTCCATGTCTCAGATGTCATGAGAATAGCATACGATAACTTGTTGTCGTGGCCTAATACAGTATAACAACCCCACAGTACACCTAAGGTGAGCTGAAATAACCTAACCTGAACTTACTCTAACCTATTATAACAAGCAATTTAACATCCTGCATTAACCTTACTTAACACAAGTTTCACCTACCTACTGATGGTTGTAGTTGCTATGGTAATGTTGGCGTCCGTATATATACAACACCTTCGATCGATAATATTGAGTTGTACAATGCAAACATCTATACTTGTTGTCCTTTACACATCTTCATGACTGTAATGTGATGGGGGTTCTGCAGGTTTATCTGGAGATTGCCTTGACAGCAGAAATATACACTTTCTTTCTTTTTTACCAGTATGGTACACATTTCTATTATCCTCTGCGGTAATGCATGCATGCATTATATGGTTGGTATTGTGATACAGGCACATGCAATTGTTATGTCAACCAACGACTTCATTCATGGTGGAAATTGACATAATTTTGTACCAATTTTTGTTATATTTGACCAGTATTCATAATTTTTTTAATGTATTTTTTACATTTTCACACATTTTTAAATTCGTCGAAAGTGGCACATACTAACTTATATCTAACTCAGTTTATGTCTCATCCAGTGTTGGTGTCCGTTACGATTTGGTCTTGTGGTGGGTCGTGCTGTTAACATGCTGTTTAATGAAACTTGTGATGTTGTCATCTTCTGCATGCTCTGTTTAGTACAGCTTCAGTACTTTAGTGTGACTTTCGACAGATATATCTGATGTACTACTCGAGTTGTCAGATGTCTTATATGACAGCGAACATAATGTGTTTCATTTACTTTTTTTACCTAGGACTCCAGACCAAAAATACAAGAAAAATTTTATCAAACGGCTATGAATAAAAACTCATCCGGAGTAATTTTCGCTGTCGAAAACGACTGTTTGTGTCTAAATTACTACATCAACAAATACTAATGAACAGCTGGAGCGGGAATCGAGCCCTCCGCGTGACAGTGCCAATCGTTAAAAAAAACTCAGCCACCAGGCTCGATATTTATATTGGCACATAAAAAATTACTTTTGAAGGCTGAAACTCTCTACGTAGTATATGACTGGAAATGTAGCGTTACATTTTTCTAACAGTACAAGATTTCAACTGTGTGGGTATGTATGTGTAATCGAGTATATTATGATTCAAACTTTTCATACTATGATTTCATACTTTTCGTAGTATGCCTCATACCATTCATACTTTAATTTCAAACATTTCATACTATGATTTCGTACCTTCCGTATTATGATTTCATACTTTCAATACTATTCATACTATTCCTTATACTTTTAATACTATAATTTCATACTTTTTGTACCAAGATTCTTACTTTTCATACTTTTAATACATTTTACATACATTTTATACTGTAGTGACCCTGCCAGCTGACTGTTGAGAACCGACAGGTTAAACTTCCACTGGAGCCTTGGATGGTTCTGATATGAATATTCTCCGTAGGTCCCTACTGCAACACCTGACAGGTTATATGGCTCAGTACATTCAGATATTAAGATGGGAATGGATGTTAAATTACTGTAAACGACCTTTGCATATTTACACCTTTATTTACATGAGTGATAGCATATGTGAATGTCTACAATGTTTAATTGGCTTTATAACAAAATGGTTATGCTTTCACCGGATTATTCAACACAGGGCCAAGGACAAGGCGAGCATATAACTTATGGGCCCCTCACAGCTCAAATTAAATGGAATATTGATAATATCCCCGACGACTATGCCCACATGAATATGCCCCTCTGACTATTCACACCCAGCTATCGCAGCAGAGCCCACCTTAGTATGAGACGACTGGCAGCATCTTCTTGTCTGCGACAGCCGCCTCGGCGGCGCCGGCGTCGACGCCCTCGGCGTCAATGTTGTAAGTTGAAAAACTTTCGTAGAGAGACCAACAGACAGCTGCCCCCCGGGTTCAAATAGAATATCCCCTACCTAATCCCACTGTGTGGAGAGGACAATACTCCTCGCTAAACTGCTGTATGAAGTAACTTTACCAGCTTGCAGTAATGACAGGCGCTTGGCACTGGCGACTTAGTTTGCTGATATGCGTGCTACTTCTCAGGTCATAGCTCCTATTGCTTAACTATTTCATGCTCGCCCACGCTGGATACTGACTTCAGAATTAATATGAGGTATTTCAGCAAGTGGTCTACCTAGATCACCACAGTACTTTAATTTCAAACATTTTATATTATGATTTTATACTATGATTCATACAATTTATATTGTGATTTCATACTTTTCATACTATGATTTCATAGTTTTGATTCTATGATTCTTACATTTCATACTATTAATACTATGCGACCTTAAACTTGCTGCGCTCCTGACTTGGATTGAAAGTTCAGTTATTAGAACTTCAGTAAGGCACTCTAAGAGGTATCGTTCTATTTCACATTTTTTATACCCTCAACTAGAAATACTTCCTCCACCTGATAATCGTACAAAACCTTAAAGTTTTCTTAACTTTAGGCTTGTTCCTTCTACCACCCAACTTACCGAAAAATTCTAAGAAACGAGAGAAGGACGTTAGAAAGCTACATTTTACACTTACAACTGCTCATCGCAATCCGTAAGCCGAAATGAGCTACTATTCGAGGACTGACTACTAGTGATGTGCCGGATCGTTAAAAATGTATATCCGCGGATACGGATACAGATACGGATCATTAGGGTCTAGATCCGCGAATACGGATACGGATACGGATCTCAACTTGGACCGATAGTGAAAAAGTTACCTGCGATCTATTATCGAAGAACGTCCAGCTTACGCGTCGTGTTTTGACCTTGAACTGTGCGTGTTTATGTTTATATTTTAGGATGACATAGGATTGCGTAGATTATATACGTTTCAGTTTTTTTTTTGAAGTTGTAAGTTAAATTAAAATAAAAACAATTTATACTAAAAAAGTATATTAGTGTAATATGGAAATATTTTACGGTAGTAAACGACGAATCTGCTAAACACAAACTCTGAAGGAATGTATTCCCATGAATGTACAACTTTCTTAAAAATTCATCTTCAGACGAAACGCTCACAAAATATGAGTTATTCTTGATTGAAGACTCCGATAAGAATATTTCCGGCGAAAACATTCAGCAGGGAACGTCTTTAAAAACGGTAAAAAGAGAATTTAGAAAAACATTTTTTAACGAATACATAGAAATAATCAAAATGTGGGATACTAAAAATTAAAAATTATTTAAAACTATTTAATTGCAGAAATGATAGCTTTATCTGGATTACCTTTTCAACACGTAGAAGATTTTGGGTTCCGACGATTGCTGGATAATGTTATTGCAAATTAAGTTCTAAAAAGCTGGAAATATTTTACGGAATTTTTCTGCAGTGAACTTTTGGATCGAAAATAAAGACGTGTTGAAGGATTTTGAGAGAGTTTCCTTCACATATGGTAGGCTTTTTGGTAAGGTGTTTCATTGGTATCTAGAACATTACAAAAGATTTTATACGGGAAAATATCGTTTTAAAAGCGGAGATACTTGCAGAACGCCAAACGGGAGATTACATTTAGGAAATATTTCAAAATATGTTTGAACGGTGCGGAATCCCAAAAAAATATTCACTGCATGGTAAGAGATGGGAGATCCAACATGAAGAGTTCCTGCACTTTATCTGATATAGATAATATTTATTGTGCAGCACATCAGCTGCACCTGATTGTTAAAAAAGCTGTTAACAACAACAGTAAAAAATTTGGAGGTCTATGACACATGGGTCGCACATATTTATCATCACCTGTAACAGGAGTTACAAGTGAGCAGTTTTTCAGTGCAGCAGGAATAATTTATAATTCTCATCGTAACAAAACTGCCAATTTACTCTTTTTGAAGTACAATTTGACAAACTTAATGTTAAATATTACATTTATTTTTAAAGTGATTATTTTATCTGATGTAAACAATTCAGCAGTACCTTAAGCATAATTTAAGCCAGCAAATCACAAAGATTAGAGGCCTGATCTCACTATAAAGATAGTTAAAATAATAGCTTAAAACATACTACCCAGTTACCTTTGGTAAACTAGTAAAATAAATGTAAGAACGAAGACTTTTCCGGCGTACGACTGCAATAAAGTCTTCACGGGTGTACCGCCGGATTGTGTTGTTAAAACAAGATATTTCGACGACTAGTTCCGCCATCTTCACAGATAGGGTATCTGTGAGTCAGCCGACCAGTGCAGATGTCTCCACACCTGAAGAAGACAGAGGAGCTAGTCGTGGAAATACCATGTTTTCACAACACAATCCGGCGGTACACCCGTGAAGACTTCATTGTAGTAAAATATATGTTTAAATAATTAATTTTTGCAATATAAATGTGCTAGATATGAAATTTTAAGAATTATGAAGTAATTGGAATTGAAGTTAATAGTATTTCATTGATAGATATCTTTAAAAATTTATATACGTGCTTAGTGAAATTCTTTACAAAAGATCCGTTAAAGATCCGATAAAAAAGTAACGGATACGGATACGGATACAGATCTTTTTTATCCCTCGGATATCCGCGGATACGGATACGGATACGGATATCCGGCACATCACTACTGACTACTAAGTTCGACAAGATCTCAGAAAAAATTTTGTCGCTTCACATTTCAGCTAGTACTCCAGAGTTTAATTTTGGTATTTCATTTCATTTTTCTTATGATACCTGGTTTGGGTTCAGCCTCTCCACAGAGTGTATGGAGTGAGGGCATACGACACTGTTGATAGTGATTCGACCACTGAATGGGGACTTTAAGCCTGACGGTATCTTTCGGAACAGTAGGCCTGAATAGAGCGACACCAGGTTTCTCTCTCTCTTCTTCGTCTCTCATTGTATATAATAATAATAAAAAAGAATTAACGTTCTAGGATGAACCATCATTACCGTGCATACCATTCGTGCACAATTCAAACAACTCATTTATAAGTGTCCTGCGTCATATAAGTGTTCGCGGTGACTCCAGGTAATAAACGACTATTTGGGTTGCATAGCAAACTCCGCATGCATAGAAAATCGATACTCAGTCGATCGGCGGCCGAATCCTTCTGGGGTATCCATAATAATAAAGCCATACGAATTATTATTCCTGCTATATGTTCACGTATCACGCAAAACTAAACAGACCGAATTCTAGTAAACTACCCTGGCTGGGACGTTAAGCCCTATCGGTATCTTTCGGAAGAGTAGGCTTGAATGGGCTGGTGCCAGGTTTCACCCTCTCCATTCTTCGTCTTGCAGAATTCCTTCCCGCTTTATTAAACCAACGGGGTTTTGAACCGTTGATTACAATATAAGAAAATTTGCTAATTATTTTAACAATTACAATAAATTTGCGACTAATTACTATTTTAAGTCCGCTATATAGAAAAAATGGATGAAAACTTGAATATTAGACTGCATTTCAATCATAATCAACTGAATTAAGTACAAAGTCGTGATAAAACAATACTTTTGCTAAGATCGATGAAATTCCGAAAAATTACTTTTTTATGACCACTGTACAGAAAAAACGGTAGTGTAATTGAGCAATTTTTTTAATCCAGCTTATACAGTGCCGACGTGTCTGCAAACTGAAATTTGTATCCAGCTCATACAGTGTCGATATACCTACTAATTGAAGCCAGGTTGGTTCGAAGAAGGGGTGGAGGGCGGTAATCCGGTCTAGACACGCAGGTGGCTATTTAGCATAATCGGTGTCCATGACAGTACGGGGCAAACCGGGTGGCCTTGAGGGCGGGCCGCCAGCCGGGAAAAGACTAATTAGCATTATTGGGTTTTGTTCTCCGTCTAGTGCAGCTAACAAATTTGTTAGCTGCACTAGACGGAGAACAAAACCCAATATTAGTATAGCATCTAAGGATATTGACCTAAGTATTCAAAATTCTAATTATCATAACCGTAACCCAGGACGGCCAAGGTGGCCGGCCTTGAAGGGGCTTCGGACTGGGTGGCCTCGAGGGCAGCCAGCCGGCGGTGGGAAAAGCAAACAACAACCATTAAATACACAGATAATAGGCCTGCTGACATGTAATTGCCTCGTTTATTATCCAGCTGACAGAAATTTTGATTAAAAGGCAGCCAATCTGGTAATAGGCCGTTTATTATCTGACTGACAGAAATTTTAATTAAACGGCAGCCATTAATATCCAGTAATAGGCTATTAATTATCCAGATGACAGCTTTTGTGACGTTCATTACCCTGTTATTGTAATCTACAACCAGGTGGCTTCCTTTGATTATGCCAGAATTCCCATTCTAATACTACTATGGCATGCTTACATTTGGTGACGTCAGAGGGTTTGGAGGCTGGCCGCGACGAGAAGACTCCCAACTCATCAACTACACTCAACTCCAGCTGACTGAATATTGAATAATCAGCTAATTGATTGATCAGCTAACCGATCGACTCCGCGACGGCATGGACGGTCTATATACTCGTCTGGCACTTCTGGACATGACTCCATTTGGCAAAGAGTTTCATGTGCTACCTAGAAAGGTTGGCACGGCCACCGATTTAACTTCCATCTGATGAGGCGCCGATAGCTAGACAAAGTACGATAGCTCGCTCAGATCCACCCTTGGTAATAATTCTAATCTCAGAACTAGGCTTGGTCATAATAACATCATTTTTAATTGATTATTTACCATTGTATCAGAAGCAAATGAAATATTCAATAACTTATAACATAAATAATAATGATATATCAGAAATTAGCACCGACGACTACATTTAATGTTACCTTTTTTTTTTAATTTTTGTGTCTCTGCTTCAAGGGCGTGTTTGTGTATGTCCCGCTACCTAGGAAGCTTTTCTGCTAAGTGTAGTCGGTATTGGATAGGGTTGTTTTGAGGACTTTTTATTTGCGCTTTGAGGGGAAAAAATGGCTATGGTTGTCGAGGACGACCTTATGTGAAAAACCCCTAAACTTTTCTTATAATAATATCAGTGCTATTCCGGCTGATATATAATACTTAATGGGACTTGGTGAGAGTGCCAATGCCTTGGCATCGTGGTGCCAAGGTTATAGAGTCTCTCGTCTGTTTCTATAAATTTTTCAATTCTTTCATGGAACTTTTCAGTTTGATGAAAGATTTCTGTTCTGATAGTGTCTATGTCGGTCTCGTCGGGGATGAACGCTTTTGAAGTTAGTCTTGGCGAGCGGTGGATGGTCCTTAGGCACCTGTGCTGATGTCTCTGTAGATGTAGCAAGTTGTAGTCTGCTGCCGTCCCCTACACCTTGCATCCGTATCGGATGAAGGGGCTGATGACGGTTTTGTAGATGCGTAGTTTTGTCTGGGACGTTAGCTCCGTGCTGTATAGTATCGGGAAAAGGTTCTGTATGATAGCCAGATCCTTTCTTCTCCTGTCTAGGATGTGTTCCCGAAAGAGAAGTTTAGAGTGTAGCGTGATGCCCAAGTATTTAGTCCGCTTTTTCCACTCTAGTTCTTGACCCTTAATTTTGAGCTTTTTGGTAAGTGTTTTTTGGTAAAATAAGCCGCTGCACATTTTGTTAAGTTTACTTTAATTTTATTTACTCTACACCACTTGTCGATTAATTAGAGGCTCCGCTGCTGTCGGTTGATTCTTACATCATGTTTGCTGCCCGGAGCGTATACAGTGGTGTCGTCGGCAAATTGTGCAGTTTTTGCGCGTGGTGCTACTGGAGGGTCGTTGACATACTCGTTGAATAGGACCGGCGCGAGTAGTGATCCTTGAGGACTTCCCACCGCCTTTGCTCGTGTATGGCTACAAAGAAGTTTCGGTTGGTTAGGTAGCTTCCGATTAACTAAACGTAACAATGTCGGATAGTCGCCTGTGTTCTAAGCTTAGTGATAAGGTTGGAGTGCCACACCTTGTCGAACGCCTTTTCAGTGTCTAAGAACACAGCGGCCGTCGAGTTTCTCATGTTAAATCCCCTGGATACGTCTTCAGTTGATCGGAGGAGTTGATTAGTGCTGCCTACTCGGCTTTGGAAGCCGAATTGTTCCTTGCGAATTGTTTTTGCCGCTTCTAAGCTTGCGTTGATTCGCTTAAGTACTAGTAGCTCTAGTATCTTAGAGGTGGAGGAGAGTAGGCTTATTGGCCTGTAGTTTGCTGGGAGACGCTGATCCTTCCCACGTTTCGGAATGGCAGTCGCCTTAGCTGTTTTCCAGCTGTCAGGGAAATATCGCTTGTGCATACATGCATTGTAGACTCTGGTGAGGAAGACTAGTCCTTTTGTTGGTAACTTTTTCAAATGCATGTTGGTTATGCGGTCTGCATCTGGATATTTATTTGTGCTCAAATTTTTTTACTATGGATCGAACTTCCCCTGGTGTGGTATGTTCGGGTTCGTCCTCAGGCAGTGCGGCTAGAATTTCTTCTGCCGTCTGTTAGATGTTGTCAGCCGTCTGTTTTTCCGTTTCCGTTAAATTATATTCTACTTTGACGTGCTGTGCTGCGAAGTGTTCCGCCTTTTCCACTGGTAGGAAGCACGGTCCAGCAGGCCCATTGATTGCTGTGTTTGGTTCCATCGGCTCCTTGAGGGCGCGTACCAATTGCCAGGCGTCCCTATTCTGGAGGGTGAGGTGTGCCATCTTTGTCTCCCATTGCGTTGTCTTGAACTCTTGCAGGCGTCCTCTCAGTTCGTTGGTGAGCTGTCTGTACCTACACTTATCCCGTGGGCCCCGGAATCTTTGCCACAATTTGCTCGATGTGATTTTGAGGTACCGTAATTGTTCGATGACGGTTGGTAGTTCGGCGTAAACTGCTGGCCTTTGAGTCGTTGTTATGGAAGACCGTTTGTCAGCTTCCATCACTATTCTATCGAAATGGTGTATAGCCTGATGTATCCTATCAATTGAAGTGACGTTGAAATTTGGATTGATTTTGTTGTGCACAATCCTCGTGAAGTAGTCCCATTCCGTGTGTTTGGATTTTTTATCTGCAGTGAGTGATGAGCTCTAGTTCCTGAATTTGAGGAGGACTTACTGATTGTCGAAGGATAGATTATTTACAGTCTGTAGCTGAATGCGTCGGGTGATGTCCTTGACGACGGCCACATCGAGGACGTCCCCTTGTCAGCGCCTGTCTTGGGGGGTATGGGTGGCTCCTTTGTGTCCTAACACATGTATATTTCGTCTCCCTGCTAGCTCCAGGAGCCGCTATCCTTTCGTGTTGTTTCTTCTTGTAATGATCCAGATAGTTTTGGTTCCATTCAGACCTTGAAATAACAGCCCGGACACCCCTGCTGGAATGCATGCAGGGTAAAGGTGGGGCTAGTGCTCTCTGACGGGAGGATTTTCGTATGAGGATAGTGTGGAGAGAAGAGTGCTATATGCTGAGTAGAGTGGAGCAAAGTTTTAAGTGAACGTCGTAGGTCAGAGTGAACAGTATTTGGTCGCTGCCTATGAGTCAACGGAGACGCCTGCCAGATAATGGATATCACCGTGCTACGACAACTGATTATCGTAAAGAAAACCTCTTGCACATAGTGAAATAACGAGACGCCCTACAATTATGCTGAGTTCAGTTATCCACAGTGAAAGTACACTTCATTTCGAGGAGTAATTGGCGCTTGGGCTCATCAGTATTAATATCACCTGTAAGCGACCCGAGATTAAGAACAATTTCATGCTCCATGTTCAGTTCTAGATTGTATTTTGCCAGCCGAGTATCGGATTATATTTTATTCATATTTTATTAATTCATTTGGTTATTTGATCTACAATGTTAGTAACAAAGGTTCAAGGTTTGATTAACAGGTATTCTTTATATGAAATAAATTTAATGATATGTGAAAAATCTTTCATTTCTGGGAGTTGACTTAATTAAAGTTTTACAGCCATCAGAGGTGTTACATTCTGGAGTTCCAGGCTTGATGCTTGCAGTTTAGGTCCCCGCCGATGATGACCTTCGTTCCCAGTGCCATAAGTGAGTCAAGTTCGAATTCGTGCAGGGCTCTATTTGGAGGTAGATATAAGTGTAATATGGCCTTCGACGGTGTTTATTCTAACCGTTGTGGACTCTATGCTTAGCAGCTGTGGTGTCTGCACGTGTTGATGAGCAAGCTTCTTTCGGATCACAATGGCTTTCCCACCGCCCGTTTGTCCTATTATGTCGTTTCGGTACACTTGATACCCGGTAAAGACAGGTCTTCCATTATATTTTTGGCAGGTCATACACTGAAAAAACAAAACATTATCGACAATCTTCTTTACAACGTGTTGATCTACCTTTCGAACTCAAAACAACAGCGATTCGGCGTGGAGATTGCTTGGTAGGTTTTTGGAGGTATCTGGCACCAGATGTATCCGTATCGATCACGCAATTCCGTTAAATTACGGGCGGGTAGTTTCTGGAACCGGAGATGGTGCCCGACAGCCTCCCAGTTGTGTTATGTCGGGTTTATGTCGGCCAAAACATCAACACGAGTTCACTGTCTTGTTCCTCACACCAATGTAGCACGAGCCGGCCTCGGTAGCGTAGGGGCTAAGGTCGCCGGTTCGAGTCCGGCCGAGGGCATGGGTGTTTGGTGTTGTGTCTGTGAATGTCTTGTCCGTGTTGTAGTGTCCTTGTGACAATACTTGATAGCAACAAATCACATTGAGCTGGCTGTATGGCCCAGTAGCCGAATGCCATAAAAAAAAAAATGTAGCACGATTCTGGCCTTGTAACATGGACAGTTATCCTGCTGGAAAATGCCATTAATGTCGTAGTAGAAACGAAGCAGGAAGAAATGCAGGAAGAGCGTAGTAATTTTCAGGTAGTTCACAGCCGTCACGATGCGCAGATAACATTGAAGCACGGTTGCTACCGAAAACACCTTCATAAAATCGGCGTCATACAGTCACCTTTTTGCCAGGCAGATCAAGACGAAATAGCAGATCTCAATCATATCATACTGGCATGCACCCTCTATCGGACCCTACAAAACAAATTATACAATAGCCTGGTCAAGCTCAAAATCCTACTTCCAACATCGGTAGATATCCTGTTGAGAGAGGGAAGACACGATGTGTACGGAGCGATAGCTCGTTACTTAAGAGAGGCAGATATCTCCCTTTAAAGCAAAGCATTTATAATAATAATAGATTTTTATTGAATTGTATGCGTACATGTGTATATGTATGTATGTGTGTATGTATATGTATTGGTTTATGTGTGTATATATGTACGTACGAGTATGTATGTGTGTACGTATATATATGTATATTTATTATTATTATTTTCAATTTACTTATAATTGTACTAAATGTAACGATGAACATTAGCTGTTAAGAAATTATCATAAAAGCCAAGTGTTATTATATTAAATGTTAGTGTGCAAACCAAGTACAACTCGTACTTCAACCAGAATGTTATTCTATAGGATTTACAAATTATAATGGGTAAGAAAAGCTATGGAATTGTATTGTCATCTCATTGTACTAATATTGTATTACTGATTAATTTTATAAGCCATGTGAAATAAGGCTTGGTTACATTAATTTAAAAGATCAAACAGCAAATGTAAACAATAATGTAATTAGTAAAGCTGGCCGTATGGTCGATAGACCGAATGCCATAAAAAAAAAAAAATAAAAAAAAAAAAAAAAAAACATTGAAGCACAGTCGAGTTGTCCCCTATAGCATAATTCTGCACCACAGGCCTGCTTCCGTGTTGTAGTGTATGTTTCGAGCAGCCCTTCGCATGTAAGGCGGAGTATCCAGATACGACCATCGACCTGGTGTAGCAACAAAAGTGATTCGTCCGACCAGGCGAAACTTTTCCATTGACCCATGGTCCAGTCCCGAGATGCCGTGCCCACTGCAATCGTAATCGATGATGTCGTTGGATCAACAGGGGAACGCGTAGAGCCCATTTTCAACAGCGTGCGTTTAATGGTACCTGCACCAGCATTGTACTCTGCCTTTATATCTTCTACTGATCTCCGTCTATCATTTACAGAAAGGGAAACCCTCCAAAATCCACGTTCTGTGATATGTTGCTGTCCACCACATTGACGCTCACACATAATTTAATCGTCCTTCAACCATTTACCATAAATACACACTACAGTTACACGCCAATAACAGACCAGCCTAGCCGTTTCCGAAATTGTAATTGTAATTCCCGGGCCGTAACAATATGTCCTTTCTCAAAGTCTCTTACAGCATTGGATTTCTCCATTTGCCATACGTTTCGTTCCTGTAATGACTCCCAATTTATCTCTACTCGGCTTATATACTTTCTTTATTGTATAACGTATCCGCAGCGTCAACTGACAACTTCATATCACTGTTTTGGATCATTAGTGTATATTGCACTGCAACAGATGAATTGAAGTGTTCGCGGTTCCACACTCGCCCAACACAGATGCCTCTAGAATGCTCAACTTCTTCAAGTTAGCTCTGTCCGTAGTATCCCATAAGAGCCTGTAAAATTTTAATTTAAAATAATTGTAATTTAAAATAATTCCAGAAGGAAATTTTCCTTTTCATCTACTTTCTGATTTCACGTTGTTTTTCTTATTTTTTTTATTAGCTCTTGGGGTTGAATTTCTGTTTCCACCTATTCCTTGACTTTTAAGAATTTTAAAATGTTTAGCATTTCCATTGATAATTCCGGAAACTGACTCCTTTACCCACTGGGGAAATTTTTCCACCCTGGAATCAAGAGCTAGTCTGAGACCATGGCATTTCTTTCGTGTACCTGGAGGAAGTCTTTCATTTCGTGTAAGTCATTCCTTCCAGTTTTGTCTTCTTGCACGCCAAATTTGAGGACTTGCTTTCTTTGATAACTCTGAAAATTCTAAAGTTATTTTCAGGAAGATCGTCGTTGCTTTAAGACGACCGTACTGGCTCATAGCTGTATAAAGGCTGGACGTAACATGTTGATTCATTAGTCTCCTGTTTCCGAACAGCAAATTGCGTCGGATATAAGGAGGATGCTATACAGTTTTTCCACGGGAATAGGTCGAAGACAACATTTGAGGACACAATAAGTCTCCTTAAGAGCCACGTCTACCGTTTTGGAATAGCTAGAGTAGTTTTACTTTGGGAACCCATACTCAGGTGTATAGTGACACAAAGCGATGACAGAGCTCTTTAGCTAGTTTTTCCCGTAAGTTTCTTGACACTATAGTTCCTTCTTGTCATTTTTCGCTGGATATCTAGGCAGAATTTCTTATAGATGAGAGAATTGCTAGTAAGGAAAACACAGATCTGAGTGTTTACATGCATTTGGGTTCAATTGGTTCCCAGTGCTTTTGAGCTCCGGTTTTAAATCACTTCAGTGCGTGAAATTCGAATGGCATGACGTCACATCAGCCAGGGAAGTACAAATATGGTGACTTCAAACGCCGTGTTATCAATTCAAACGTCATAACGTCCTACTAACAACGAAATTCAAATGTCGTTCAAATATTCCACTTCATTATTATTATTTAACGAAATGTCGCTGGAATTTAGTTTTTTCGGGCAATTTTAAACCATGATGATACAATATTTGCTGTGCTATGTATGCGAGGATCGTGTTCGACACTCCGAGTTCGAGTCCTGGGCAAGAAATTGAAAATTGTCTCACTTCAAATGTTTCGGTTGGTACTACCTCGAACGATTGCTATTTTTTATGTTCCGAATAAAAAATCATATAATTTTGGTGCAGCTGTAAAACTCGGCGTGCGCGAAACTCGTCATTCATGTTTGGACTGCCAGTTTGAATCTCCGGTCAGATTATTTAAATGGTTTTATTACGCCTAATGAATACAATTTGGACGTAAGCACCGAATTCGGGTCAATTTTGGCTGCCCGCTGAACTCGATTCACGGTATTTTATCTCACAGAACTTCCACCAAATTTACCAAGTTCTTTCAGATCCTCACATGAAAGTTTTCAGTCCGTATTATTAAACTGAAATTCCACGGTTTACAATAGCTGCATACATGTATGTTTTAAATGTGATTGTTTTTAACTTAAAGACAAAACAACTGAAGTATAGAAACAAACACTGAAGTGTCTAAAGTCATGGTATGTGGTAGTGGTCCGGTCTGTGAGAAGCGGGGGAGGCAACCACTACTTTTAGGTTTATCAAGATTGATATTAATTTTGTTTATCTGTTTAGCCAGAATCTTGAAATGCTGCAAATTACAGGTTAACAAAATATTAAGTTTATTGGATCTTATTGCTTTTACATTGCTGGGTATATTTAAAATTAATATTAAACACAAGACAATGTATAGCAAGCAAGCAATACCCAGACCTTACAATTTGGCTGATAAATGCAAACATTAACTGGATTTAAATATCTAAAAATTTACAAGAATGACTATGAAACATCGTGGCATCGCAGGCCAGCTAATAGACGTTAAACATAATATAAAAATTTTCCAGGGCACCAATTAAAATGAAAATAACATTATTTGAACCTAGTTACAATGAGCAAGAAGGTTTTATAGTTCAAATTTTATGTGAAAATGAAACGCTACCTAGCTCAGGGACATTTCAAAATTGAAGCTGATATCTTATTCCCAGGAGTTGCTTAAGGGTCGGTAAAGCCCAGTTAAAAACCATAGAACCTTGACCTGACGTCGGAGTACATTACCATGTTGTTGCATCTGCTTTAAGGTTGCGGCATGATATGCCACCGTCCAGTAGCGACCTCACAAATACAGTAACTCATCCGTGCGGGTGCGTGTGGCTATCTCAGCGAGACAGTACTATCTGCATCAGCCCACGTCCGAACAGCAAATCGACCAGGCAGCAAGTGTTATCGGACCACGTCCGAACAGCAAGTCCACCCAGCAGCCGGTGTCGTATCGGACCACGTCAGATCGGCAAGTCGTCCCAGCAGCAAGTGTCGGTTATGGCGTCCTTCTTGTCGCCCAAGAAAAAGCATGCTCCTCCTTCCCCAGCACAGCGCTCGCGTGACATGGAAAGAAGCTTTGCTTTAATATTGTCTACCCCGTAGCGACACACGATGATGAATCAGCGTATGCCAAAATCACGTGAGTAGCCAAGCGCCTGTTATTCGCCGCTTGTTTTCCGCGCAGCTCGGCTGACCTTGCATCCCCTAGCGTCCTGGCCGAGGGTACAATGCCCACGTCTGACTACCGGTACGTTTCCTCTCTCCTGGGACTCCGCTATTGTGTCCAGCGCGACTGAGCGTCGCCAGGCACGGCGTTGTCTGCTATTCGAATGTTCAAAACTTTCCACTGACCGCTAGGCGTTTTTTCACCGTTTGCGCCTTTATATTATCAATTTTGCATTAACTAAAATACAATAACAATTTGGCCGCCCGGGCTTATCATACATAAATTATCTATGATTTGAATAGGCCTAATACAATTTACATGTAATAAATAATTATATTTAATCTGAATAATTTGAATATTAATCCGAATAATAAACATGAATATATCAAGTCGCAACCTATATATTCGTTGGAGGATGACACTGTCATACTACAATAGGAAGATGAAAATATCTAGAAGTAGCATAACAAAAGAAAATTGCAATTTTGTGGGTATCATTGTACTCTTGTGAGCGGTGTGACATGATTGTGGGCGCACAACTTGAATTAACAGTTTTCGAACACGGAATGGTAGTCGGCGTTAGACACATGGAACATTCCATTTCGGAAATTGTTGTTGAATTCAACATTCATCACCCAAGAGTCAATAGTATGCCGCGAATATGTCATTTCGCTACCGTTATTACTTTCTGCCATGCACAGTGCAATAGTCGAAAATTCTGAGCTCAGGATGAAACGAGGAGCGGGTGAGGGAGTACTATGAACTGCATTACTCACTCAGAACTACTTGTTGATATTTCTTGTAGCTTTGTCATGGTAATCTCCATTGCTCACTGCCCACAAACGTTAGTGTTGTCTATTGATTTGAGCTTGCTGACTGGCGAAGTTATGTACGGAAGGTTGGAATGATGTATAACATATTGTCACCCAACTGATCAAGAGAAAGGACACGAATATGAAGCAATACATCAACCCCTCAACAGATTTTACTGTTACAATACGACACTTAGCAAGTGGATTTACCTGCTTTAGGGTTGATGACACCTGCGTCGCCTCCAATATTATGTTGGAGAAAGGTGGCGAAGAAGAAGAGACTGATACAGCTCTCCTTTGTAGTGAACACAATCGAGTTTCATTCCAGTGATACCGAATGAGTGTAAAGAGTTCATGAATACATTTTGAGTATCAGTACCGCTTTACTTTGGAAAAATTCAAATGGAATTGAATTTTCTGGTAGAAAACATTCCTTTAAGCTACGAAAATGCTGATGATTTTATCGGCCACTAGCGCCAGGACTATGTCTCCACTTAGCCTAATATTTTAAAAATGAGGAAAGCAGCCGCTAGGTCATACTCCCCCCCCCCCCCAGTCGTTTGATGAAAAAATGCGTTTAATAACACTTTATTTTATCGATTTTATTTCCAAAATGAGGAAACATTTACTAGCCGTCTCTCTATATTTTCGTTGCCTGGAGGTCTTCCTATTCATCGAAGGAAGAAAATTTTATGATATGGTGTAGTCATTGCTTATGAGATGGTCGCGCGGTGCTTTAAGGTTTAGGTTTCCATCATAAACTGCTTATTATGATAGGTAAGCTCCTCCTGGATTAATATCGAGTTAACTGTTATATGACGCAGAGTAACCTTATAGTGGTTAATATTGGTTTGGCCGTAAATGTGTCTCACTATTTATATGCCAGGTAAAATCGCTCAATGTATAGATCTAAGTACGCACTAACAAGATCTTAGATTAGGAATGCTTGGAGATTACGTCTCTGATCTTGCAACACATTGCTTAACAATATCTTGATATGCAAAGCTAAATTGAATTGACAAACACGTTTTTAAAAATTGAAAATTTAATTGATTTACAATGTTAGCTGTTCATTTGCTTGGATAGTCCTCACTTAGAATACGTAAAACACTTTAACTCAAAAACAAAGTTCGATTTCACTGATTCCTGCATCTGAGAACCTGTTACTGATAAGTAGAATTAGTTACTGTTAGCAATTAATACCATAAATGAGCTATAAAATTCATTCTGAATCCATTGTTTAACAATGTTAAATAATAATTTCGTAGACTTGCGTTGTCGTTGTCCATGTTATCTTGGTTGTGCAACTAGGACCGCGTCAATTTTTTAATCCTTCTTGACGTTTGAACCATCCTTCTGTGACTCTCATCAAAGGACTACCATGCCTCGGATCGCTGCCGGCTGTAAATAGCTTCCGAATCGCACCTTAATGTTTGGATTGACGTCACTGGAATTCGCGCCGTAAGGGTGACCAGTCTGAGGGAGTCTTGCATCCCGTGTTTTTCTGAGTAGGCATGACCATATTTGGTCTAGATGAAGCTCATTATCCGCGTTCATATTATAGTTTCTTTTTTTTATTTCCAACGCTTCTCTCACTCGTCTAGTTTACTGAAGCAGCACACTGGTCTCATTGAATAATATATTGTGCCCACTATCGGCTGATTATTATGCTACAGCTGATTTGGTGACGTTGTTATTGATCCATCACAATTAAATTAAATTAACTGAATTTTTAAAGTTACGTGTTTAAAATATAAAACTCGAAGGTATTATATCATAAATATTATCACTAGTAACTTACAAAAAACGTGCCAAAAAGCATACAAATAATATGAAAGACCTAAAAATTCATCCTATATTTATAAGTTTTTTAACATTCATTATAGTGTGAAAAAACGAATCAGAATTGGTATATTATGAAAATGAAGCTTCATCAATAATGAACATGAAATAAACGAAAATGTGGACTATTCAAGTATCCGAAATGTTAACAGTATTTTCGACGAATGGCCTATTCGGGTTTTTAACAATAAAACGAAAAAACATGTTAGCGTTAAGACAGTAAGAAAGGTATTAGAAGGTCTCATTGCCGCTCTTGTTTTTAATAATATACCGGAGTAGATGTTAAGTTTGTATAGCTATAGCCTAATGTTGCTTTATTGTTTGTAAGACCTAGTCAGCCGATATATTGATTTATCTTGAATCATAATAGTGTTAAGAGTGAGCAAACAGCACACGCTTGCTGATGATAAATCTGTGTCCGTGTTGTTGACAGCTATGGCACTGTGGGGTAAGCTACTGACGGTGCTGGTTGTGCTGGTGGCGGCGCTGATGTGGGCCAGGCTGAACGAAACAGTGCCTCCACCTACATTGCGGTCGGAGTGGTGGGGGCCTGGACAGCCTCAGGCCGTGGACACCTCCATCCGACCGTTCGCCATCAAAATCTCGCAGCAGGTTAGTCTGTGGGCAATATCGCAACAGCATTCATGCCATACTGTCATCAAAACTCTTGAAATTGTTGCCGAAACGCAGGAGGTTTCATACGGAGTGTTTTTGTACCGGCAGCAATCGATGAAGTGTCAAGTGTGGTCAATATGCGAAGTGTTTACGGATCATATGTTCAGTTGAGTTCCCCTGGAACGTTATAATGTTAGTCACTAACAGGACCGAGAAATATCTTGCAGAGATGCCTAAAACAGTTTGCCACCTGCTGATATAAACATTAAACGTAAAACCATCTGTCCTGAGAGTGTCGATGAAAATAAAATAAATAATTTACATGTAGCAAACTATGAATCACGGCAATGATTTTGTGCAGTTATACGGAAAGATCATCCGCGCCGGAAATTTTTGCTTTCTTGAGTCAACGCTTAATTATATGGTATTTTGTACATTGTTGAATGTACATTTTGAAAATGAAATATCACTTTTAAGAAGATGAAATGCCGTTTAGAAATCAGAATAGCTGCTATACCGAATATCTATAAAAGAAATACAGAATCTCAGTCCTAACGCAGCATCTATCTAACTAAATTGCACGCAACACTGTTACGTTAGAGATTAACGCTTGCGTAATGTCTTTATGATTGCCATGTTGGATATAAACCTCGCTGAATTTGAAAGGTTAAACTAAGCAAAGGCAGGGAAAAGGAAAGGCGAAAAATAGGTGTGTAGGGAAAGTTTCAACGGAGCAAGCGCTCGATTGCAATTAAATTAAATCGCGCAGTGATTTAAAATTCTTTGTGATATAAGAACATGGAATTTTAAACACAGGTAATCGTCGACGAAACATTGTGATTGTTCACCAGCTTTGTTTTATTCAAATCCCGAAAAGAATTGATTCATGAACTTTTTGAATCAATGTGATTACACGTATCTGCTTTGAAGTTACCAGGATACTAATTAATGCTATTTAATCATTCTCTGTATATATTTTCAGATAAATGTGATAAACTAACACAGCCAGTATAACAAAAATTTCTTAGTTGCCATCGTAAAAAATATGTTATTGCTGCTCTTTTTTCTATGGTCTGTAACATATTCCGCATTTCATATACCATCGTTTCCTATCCTACCAACTGTACTGTTACAAGTCCCACTATTACCAGTCACTATATTTTGCTACTAAGATTTTTATTCCTTTCTTCAAATCGGACGTGATGGGCGAATGATAACACTTTCGCATTCGGAAGGACGCGAGTTCGTATCTCCGTCTGGGCGTTCAGATTTGGGCTTTCCATGGTTTCCCCAAATCACTCTGGGCCTCTAATGACCTTGACGTCGATGAGGAGTAAAGCCATAAAAAAAATCTTTCTTCAACCTGGAGCTCAGTAGAGCTGCTGCATAGTTACCACCAACTGTACATCTGGGCGATGTTTCTGCCGCTTACTATGTTATCATTCATTTGTTTCCTCGCGCCACTGGTGGAACGACGGTGACAGTCAATTTTCCGCCTTCGTAAATATCGCCCAGTGTGCAACCAGCCTACCGCTCACAAACTAATATTACCACCAATTGCGTACCGGTAAAACGAGTTGTATATGTTGAAAAAGAGTATTTCTAACTTCGAACAAGAAAAGGTTAATAGATTCTTTGGCCAAATAATCAGTCACGCAGGGCTAAAATAATATTTCCTTCGCTTTGTGGTTTGATTTCTTTGGAAATGAATCTTGGTACAAAATTAAAATCTCTCTCGCTACGATACCATCTAAATATGGTTTGGCATTTAACATATTTTTTTCCCCTTCTTCTCTTCTATTTTTATGTAAAGTCTTTGCCAGCTTTCTTGTTTACTTGCAGGTATGTAATAGTAAAACCTGATCCATCAAAAGTTTAAAAATCGCAGCGGAAACATCAGACGCCTTGCCTTGCGCAGCTCTAAAGAAGCGACTCCATGCCCGATCTGTCGCTGTGTTCCACACTGCTGAGACCGCAGGTGACAGCAGGTATGCTGTTACAGACTACGACCTGCGGTTGCAGTCGGCTGCTGTTCGAAATTGTACTTATCTTCTTTTAGTTTTCTCTCGTCAGATCTATTTTGTTTTGTTGCCTTATTGTCATGAATTTCAATCCGCACTTCTTTATTGCAAGATTATGGCTCGTCTAAATTAGCTCTGGGGTACTCTTTGCAGTGAAGAAATTGTTTTGTGACTGTCTCGTTAACCATGGTTTAACGTTTCTAGTACGTACCTGTATCCCAAAAATATTTCCATGATCATATTCTTCTTGTATGGATCTTGAATAGTATGTTTATTGTGATTGGTATATAATTTTCACAAAAATACAGTGCAGTATACTTTCTCGCTCATTTCTTTGTCCTCTACCGAAGTTCCCTACAATGTTTCACTATTTTCTTTTCCCATTTCAACCTTTCTGATTATTAGATTTTCATCGCAATTTGCGAACTGAACTGTGTTCAATTTTTTCGTATTATTGTTGCAAAGTTATCGTATCCATTAGTACTAATGAAGCTGGCTTCCGCTCTCTTCAAAACAATGATCGCTCAGCTGTTCATAATAACTCACTTGTTTCCCTACTCTTTTATTTGTAGTTAATTCCACACCATTTTACAATTTGAGTGCTCATTAATATGCATATCGCAGATCAGAAATCCTACACGCCTTTACGTTTAGCATTGCATTGTCCGTACGAACACGACTGTCGTCCGTCCACATCTTTCAGCCTGCATTGCTTGTCTGCCAAAACTGACACCTTGACGCAAATGTCGCTGGTCGCCCACTATGTTATCGATGGTGGGAGATAATGCCATAAGTTAAACATTCACGTCATTTTGGTTCGATGAATAACAATTTTAGAAGCTGAATGCCCTATGCATCTAGCGCTAACTAACATTCCGCGTTCGAAGCCTGTTAATTCTAGTCATGCGGCCATAATCACCCCAGAAAACATTTCACACGACTCAAGAGAGTACAAAAGAAAGCCCCGGCGCTGCACCGCACATTAACATGTTTCTTTCCTGGTACACCTTTTTTTTACTTATGGCTTTATACCTGGCCGACGTCAAGGTCATTAGAAGCGGGCGGGATGGGACAGGAGGAAGGAATTTGGCCATGGCCTCTTGAAGGAATCATCCCGGCATTCACCTGGAGTGATTTGGGGAAACCATGGAAAACCCAAATCTGGATGCCCTGACGGGGATTCGAACCGCCGTCCTCCCGAATGCGAGGCCAGAGCGTTAACCACTCACCCACCACACTCGGTCTGGATTTGGATATTTGGATCTTCCTGTTATATGACTTTTGGCACTTGAGTGCAAATTCCTTTTATCATTTTACGTTCTCTAAGTTCCCTACTTCCTTGCCCGCTTTATACGTGGTTTCAGTAGAGTACAGCAGGTGACGATTCGTATTTTTATTTAAATATATATATATGACTTTAAACTTCGCCGACGTCGAGGTCAGTAGAGGCGGGAGCGGATTGGGAGAAGGAGCAGGAACGGATTCAGCCACAGACTTTTTAATGGTATCATCCAGTCATTCACTTTTATTTTGAGAAACCATAGAAAACAGAAATCTGCATGGTTGAACGGAAATTCTAAACCAAACGAGAGGTCAGAGATTACCACTCACCTGTCACGTTTTGTGGGTGGTTTGTGATGTTCATTAAATGGAGTCCCATAATACGTGTGCTGCACATTCATGGCCACCTCAATCCTTAGCTATACATCGCCAGCATTTTCGTTTGGGGAAAACGTGCAAGCCAATCGTGCAAGCGTCATTAATGGATTCCTTCGCCATGCTAGTATCGCCTGACATGATTTCCTTTTACTGAAAATGTCTGGAATTAATTTAAAACAACTATTTCTGATCATTGTGACCGACCACACAACCAGAGGGATTTACAGCGAAATGCTATTCAAGAATGGATAAAATGTACCAGAAATGGATAAAGGAGCTGGTGAATGGAGTATCTAAATGGATCAAAGTGTGTATGAATGTAAGCGTACTCGTTACCCATATGGAAGCTATGGAAGTTCTCTTGCCGAGTTCAATCTCACAAACGAGTGCTTTGCTCTTGTGCATTATTTGATTTATTGAGCATTAGGTCTTACAAATACATTAATTTTTTATGTCTGATCTCCCTCATTATGTCAAGAGTTTTTATACCGTTCAATGTACAGAGTATATGGGATGCTTTAGATAAGTCCTATTTCATTTAAATTCGTAATTCGGATATAGTGAGTAGCTAATTAAAGCTATATTACTGGTCTTTCTTGCATTCATGTAAATTTGTTTATTAGAGTTTTAAAAGTCTTCTAAATTACAGTGCTTCCCTTTTTCCTTTAATATCTTTTAATTTTCCTAATTACGAGCGCACATGCTTTTCTGTCGTCTATATAGTTATTACATAACTTTTTTTTTGTTTTCCTTTGGGATTTTGGGTTTTTGGTTCCACAATACCGAGTAAGATTTAGAATACCTTTATTTTACCTAGAAAAATTACTTTTTGGCATTGATTATTCAGTACATGTTACTGAAGAGTTGCCTCTGGTTATTTTTAGAATTCTCCTAGTTTGTTGCAAACCAAATCTGGTTCTTACTGAAACTTTCCTCATGCTTTCTTACATTTCACAGTTGCTACTAACTTTCTGTTTGCATCTATCTCATTTGTAGACTTCGGTTTTCATCTGTGTTCAAAGATTCCATTGAATTTAAATAAGAATTGACCTTTGTTGCATTTGGAAACAAAATCGAGCGTGGCGGGTGAGTGGTTAACGCTATGGTCTCGCATTCGGGACGACCGCGGTTCTAATCTCCGTCCGGGAATCCAGATTTGGGTTTTCCATGGTTTCCCCAAATCGCTCCAGACGAATGCCGGGATGCTTCCTACAAAAGACCATGGCCGAATTCCTTCCCGTTTCTAGTTCTCAGTCCCATTCCGCCTGTAATGACGTCGACGAGGCGTAAAGCCATAAATAAATGGAAGCAAACTGTATTTACACATCTCTTTTATTGTTGGAGGTCTATTGCTGGTGATGCAAGTATCGTTGAAGTCAATTTCCTGTTATTTTGGCATTATTCTTATGTATTTCTCTTAAGAGACAAAACGCCGTTCTTACGAGGAAGAAGTCCGTTTAAAATCCTTATGGCGTCGTCGAGAACATTAGAGGCGGAAATGGATTATGATTAAGGAACAAGACAGAATTGGAACATGGCCTTTTGAAGGAACCATCCCGTCATTTCCCTGGAATGATTTGGTGACCCCGTGACAAACCGAAATGTTGGTTCGAACCCTCGTCCTCCCGCATGCGAAGCCAGAGCATTATCCCTCACCCACCACGCTCTGTTTTAAAATCCTAAAATATAAGCTGTTATTTACCACCTATTATCCCGTCTTCAGCCAATATCACTATTATCCCAGAATTTATGTTATTTTTCATTCGTCATTACACAATAGATTTTCTTTTTATTTGAGCCTTTTACACTTTTTATTCCTTTTGTAGAAATATATGTAATTACTAATTTTCCCATTTCTTCTTCTCTTTTTCAGATAAGAAGCAGGTATCAGCATACTTCTTTCTATTTGAAATTGAGATTATTAGCGCATAAGACTGTTTACACAGTTTGGGATTCTGGTCCAACGATCCAACCCCCAATCCGGGGAATCGGATGAATTTCTGCGAGCTTTTGCCTTATTCGCAAGTTCTCCGTCGATCTGTGACCAGAAATGACATTCGCAGCTTCTTTCTTGATGATTTATGTTTTAACGTTGTGCAGTTAGGCTATTTTTCTGATCGTTTCAACCATTTCCCAGATGAACCCAAAGGTCTTATTTTATAGTTTTTTTCCTCCTACCTTTTCCACCTTGTGTAAACCAATTAATTCCGTCGTCGTAGTTCTTGTCGGTATGGAGTCACGTTTTACTCTGTCACCCGTCTTTGAAGATACTTTCGATAAGGCGGTAGCCACTGAAACTGCATAGTAAATATTTGCTCGCCACATAAAAATAACAGTGAGCATCATCTAAGCTATCTTGACCACTATAACTTAAACAAAACCATATCTTCCTGTATATTTACCAATAACTTGCTCAAAATTAGCTGACACTAAATATTCTACAGGTTATTAAAGATCTCAATCAAAGGTTGAAGTCTGTACCACCACTGACGCCGCCACTGGAGGGCATCGGATTCCAGTACGGCTTCAACTCCAAGTACCTAGAGGAGGTGCTGGAGTTCTGGCGCACTAAGTACGACTGGCGGGAGCGCGAGAAGTTCCTGAACCAGTTCCCGCAGTTCAAGACGGTGGTGTCGGGGCTGGACCTCCACTTCCTGCACGTGAAGCCGCGCTCGGTACCCGCCGGCACGACAGTGCTGCCGCTGCTGCTGCTGCACGGCTGGCCCGGCTCCGTCAGAGAGTTCTATGACGTCATACCGCTGCTGACGACGCCGCGTCCTGGCACCGACTTCGTGTTCGAGGTGGTGGCTCCGTCACTGCCAGGGTACGGCTTCTCACAGGGAGCGGCCAAGCCTGGCATGGGACCTGCCCAGGTGGCCGTCATCATGAGGGACCTCATGGAGAGGATCGGATACAGCAAGTTTTACGTACAAGGTGGAGACTGGGGAGCCGTGATAGGACAGCACATGGCTACACTTTTCCCAGACAGGTAAATTACGCTGTATAGGCTTTTTATCGTTATTTTTTTAATATTTGATTGGTCTTTAGCAATATTAAAAGCGTAAACGTCACCAGAATTTGTAGTCTATATTCGTTATGAGATTAAACGTTCTAATGACAGTTAACGTCAGTAACGATTATTTATATTAATAAATGGAAATAATCTTATGTCTGAGAAACGTGTAGGCTGTACCGTGGATCTGTTCGATGGTGAAACATGTAAATTGAATTGGTAGACATTATTCGCCTAGGTTATGAGGGAAAATTTGTAGCGGAAACGGCAAGGGGGGGGGGGGGTTCCTTAGTTTAAGTTCCTTACCTTTCTTATCAACCGTCCCGCCAACCATGACTGTGTGGCGCTTACCTGTTGGCGTATTTCCGGTATTTGCAGCATTCACCACTTGGTCGCCACCAAGGAAATGGCTCCCTGAGAATCCCTGATTGCTGAAGTCTTTGAGCACTAAAAACAATTTCGAATTGGTTGGATGATGATTAATCAAACACCAAGGTTTAATAATACGTCCAACTTTAGTGGTATCGAACATCCTTGCCAACACATCATTTTAAGCTTATAATCGAACTTCGCTTCATCCTCCGATCACAGGCTCTAATCGTGGCCCGGTCACACACACTCACAGCTCACGCTCAAGGCCTTACTGTACCTCTCGCCCTTGACGATGATCATTTCGAGAGCGACACTAGCACCCTACCGACCACTTCAACAACAAGCGCCAGACTGCACGACCTCCTGAGTCCGCCTTTCAGCTGTCTCCTCGGAATCACGTGACTCGGCTCCGCCAATCACTGGCTTTCACTCCCAGGTTGCAGCTAGTCCACAATATGTCTCCAACTCTTCCTTTCAATCTTCCTTAACCTCGTAAGGGCCAATCTTGGCCCGTTACAAAGTGCTAAGAAACAGCATTCGGTATGTATATTTCAGGAGATGCTTATTTGGTTCTGAATTACCGCTGGTATATACTTCTTGAGCAATACCTTCACGAGCAATACCTTCCCTTACTCTCCTGGACTGCCTTTTCACATTAACATTGTGTTTAATTAATTAACAATTCAACTTTTTTTTACGATTTCATTCCTCCCAGCTGAAGGCTGGGAGGCGGGCTGCTGGAGAGTCGCGAAGACTCTTTTCAGCCAATCTACTCTACGGGGAGGGAAGGGGGATGGAAGGTCGGCCGTGGCCTTCTAGGGAACCATCCCAGCATTCGCCTAGAGTGGCTGAGGGAAACCACGGAAAACCTCAGCCAAGATGGCCGAACGAGGTTTGACCCTCGTCCTCCCGAATGATAGGTAGGAGGCCGAAATCAGCCTCCTCCCATCTCGGTTGAATTCAACTTTCAAGAGACGATTTAATTTCATTCGAAAATCGCTGCTTAATTTTTGAATAGTCCAAGATCTCTAATTCTTGTAAGTTAGTGTTGTTACATCACTAACCTCCAGGTGCACGCAAGCAGATATTATTTGAATATTTGAATTTGTTTTTGCCTAATTGGGAATCGGATTTTAATTCTTACCAAATACGGCCGTAGACATGATAAAAAAGACTCGACCTATTAATGGAACTATAAAAACTTGGTATGTCGTTTATGAAACCTTAGATTTGGATATTGTTACGCCGATGTGCATTTTAATCTTCCAAGTATAATTTAAGGCAATATGCAAATGGTGGGGTGGTTTCGTACTATTCACGGCAATTTTACTTGTCACAATCGTGCAGTGACTGATTCCATCATCCATTCATGTTGGTCTAGTTCAGAAACGATTTGTAAATTGTTAGTTTTGTTGTCATACACTGTGCGGCAGGTACGGGTTGTTAGCTGTGTTTGGTAGCTAGTATTTTGTATCAATATAAATAATTACTTAATAATTAATTCTCTTTTGGTGATAGGATGCGTCGTAATTCCATTTCCTGACGCACTAATATTCTCCTCTATTTTAGTTGCACTCTGTGTCAATCACCGTTATTTCAAACTGAACTGAAATGTCTACCATTTACTAAAGAATGTGTCATATGCGTCTTATGAATTTCAAACACCGATCCTGGAGTCATTGATTCATCGTTCTAAGAATGGTTATGGTGTGTAGTATGACAATAAAGCTGTTACGTGATTTGCATAAAAAGGGAGGGGGGGATTTATTAAAATATAAATCTGAAAAATGAAAATGCATTAAAATATAATAAAGGGGAGCTAAAAGGAACCAGAACCATGAATATTAGACACAAAATAATATCCCATTTATTGATTCTTATGGCTTTTACAAGGCCGGGTAATAATTAACTTTACGTTAAACATAGTTCGACCAACAAAAACAAGCAATACGCGACGTTTACAATCCGCCGATGAAAGCAAACAAAAAAATTGAATGAAATATTTCAAACAAGTAATAAAAACAGCAAAGTTAACATTGAACAACACGGCAACACAGGCCATCAAATTGAAGCTAACATTTTACTGTAACAAAGGATTATCCCAGGGGCGCCGTATAAAGTTAAAGAAAAGCATCAAAATGAATTTACAAATAGCAAGATGCTTGAAATTTACAGTGAAACATAAATTCAGCTAGCTCAGTGATTTAGTGGCGGGAGCAGTGTCTTATCCCAGTGCCGCTTAAGGGTTCACAAGTCCGTTAAAACCCAATGAATAGTGACCGTCTGTATCCGGTACATTACCATAAAAGCATCGCCGTGAAGTAGCGTGACATGCTCAATGTCACTGCAGCTGTGGAAGCCAAATAAGCGGGTACGACCGCGTTATTAGAACGACTTCCAGATAATGGCAGGCATGCCATATAACCTCTCGCTTCCCAAAGCAAGAGTGTGATCACAACCAGACAATGATCACCAGACGAGAGCGTGTCGGCTGACACGTCTGTTCATCAACTCGTCCCGGCAGCAAGTGTTGCTTAAGATGGCTTCTTCCTTCTTCCTCGGAAAGTCGCCACTCCACATGTAACAAACTCCCTGGAATTAGTACTGTGGACCCCAATAAATGTTCATGATTGGCTATCTACACATGTCCGTCGTCACGTGTATTATATCGCGCCTCGCATTCGCTGCATCCCTCCGCGCGTTTCTGCCTGGCCTTCAGCGCAGCAGCGGAGTGGGGTGAGGTCAGCGCCCGCCTAACGGAAGATAGCCGTTGTGAAGCTGTGGCGCCGCCAGGTCGGAGAGGCCCCCCATTGTCCCACTCTCGAGCGTCCGAAAATAGCAGTTTCCAGCCTCCAATATTCACCACCTTACTGAGCCACGAGTTTTACAGAAAATAAATTTACAACAATTCTACCTTTGGCTGCCCTGGTTTAACATATGTTTATTCTATCCAGACAACCCCCATTATTTACGCTATTTACACGTCACAAGATTGAATATAATTAATAAAATTGAATATAATTAATAAAATTGAATATAATTAATAAAATTATGAATATAATTAATAACAATTCAATTATATTCATTGTGGGTGACGCTGACACACCACAGGTGACAGCATGAAAATATTTTGTATAGAAGAAGCGAAGCAAAGTAAACATCAAATGACAAGGGCAAAGCTCTACGGTATCGATGATGATAAATTTATCGGATATGTAATGGCAGATCAAAAAGGGAACCTTAATGTCAGAAAGTATCTTTCGCAAATTAGTGTTGAAGAAACCGGGTTCGCATTGTTCACTTGAACAAAATATATGATGATGTTATTATCTAGTGCCACAATATCTCTACATGTATAAAAAAAATGTGTGTCAAACATTAAAGAAAATGTTTACTGCACTATTGTTACTGCTTTCAGTTATTAAACTAATAAAGGGAACGAAACCCGTATAACATCCATGATAACTGTGTAGAAGATAACTTATGTAAAGTAAGAAACATTGATACATTTTCCTTAATCAATCTGCAAACAAGATTTTTCTTGTGGAATATCCTGAAATACAATAACATGGTTCCTCTCTTTTACATTGTTCTGAAAATTTGTTACTCCGGCGCTGTTGGTAGTTTGGCAGACAAAAGGGTCGGTTTAAGGCTACCGCAAGAACCGTAGTCGCGGTGAGGGGGGGGGGGGTCAAGCTTGAGGCGGCCCCATCACGATTTCCATCAAAATTTGTCCTTACTTTACGAACAATTTTCTTGCTAAAATAAATAATCTACAAATTTAGAATATTAACAAGCAGCGTTCGCGATGTCCTAGTGTGAAGAGCACCTTCATTGTTGTCCCTATTTTCCCATAAACACGACAGATTTGATGAATACCGCGATTGTCGACCTTCTCTCGAACCGACGACGATATAGCTTTTCATTTCTGTTCTAGTCGGTTGCCGGCTTCTTAAGAAATACCAGAAACGTTTAGTGTCGCCGACAGGCGCTATACCCTTTTCGGCTCACGAAGTCGCCTGGCTGTTTGGGGATTTCCGCAGTTAATGGCGACAAAGCGCGTTCCAGTAACGGACCCCAAAGGTACCTTGGTACGGCAACCCAGTCAGGTGTGAAGTACGAACGCAATTTGTGTGTATATGTCTGGTGGTATCAGAACCTGTGATTTGTTTTACACAAGAGTGTAGAATGTATCGTAAGTACTTGCCAGGTGCTAAAAAAAAGAAAACATAGGTGTGATATCCTAAAAGAGCAGTTGCGGCAAATGGGTTCATTCGATACTGCTGAACAATTGATTGGCCCGTGCAAGAAAGAATTAGTGGCTGACGAAACTGTCTCACTAGTGGAAACACTTAAGACCCTTTCACACTAGCGGTCAGCTCAGCTCAGCTCAGATCAAAAATCGCTATACACGTAATCCAATGGGAGCATTCACACTACGCGGTCCGCTCAGGTCAGGGCAAGGCAGTCAAACTGAAGATCGCACCGCCACCGATCAACAACGGTCAAGACCTGAGCTGAACTGAGCTGAGCTGACCGCTAGTGTGAACGAGCAACGGTCAGGTCAGGTCAGATCAAATGGGCGGCGAACGACTATAAACTATGCTCGTAAGCAATAAAAAAAGAGTAATAAATAAAAAATAAATGTTTTAACGGTTTGTTATTTCTGTTTATTATAAAGTCGGAAAACTTTAATATAAACTCAAATATTATTACACATTTTAGTAATGCCAAGATACAAATCCTGTTTCCGAATTAAAGAAAAAAGATATTGTGAATCAAATGCTTCTGTACCAGCGTTAGCATACAAACAATGAATATTTGTAAAATAGGGTTTCTCTCGCTCATCCTGAAATTCACTTTCTACATGGCATGAAATTTTATCCTTCCGTAAATAATTGTTGCTAAAATTATGTTATCAGTTAATCCTGGAGCAGAATTAATTTTTCTAAAATTAATTCGAAATCTTTGAGCCCTAAAATATCAAAAGCATTTCCCGCAACTGGTCTCGCATGGCAGAACCAGCAGTCATCATTCATTTTTCTCTTGATCTGTTTGCGCTTGAAACTCTGGTTGCACACAGAACCATCCTCTTTTAGATGTTGACATATTTTCAGGCTCTTGATCCAAAATCATTGTGAATTAATTGACGATGGGGTAGAAAACGGCATTGTTCACTATGAGCAACTGAAATGAAATGGCCTCGCCTACTACTTGATCTGGCCTGAGCTGTCCTGAGCTGACCACTAGTGTGATTGCTATCCTGGATCGTGAGCTAAGCTGACCTGACCGCTAGTGTGAATGGGCCTTTACTAGTAGTGAAAGAGTTTCTGCAGAAGAAACCGTAGCTGGACACCTTCGAGAAGAAATAACATCGTCTAAGGAAGGTAACGGCCTTCAAGTTGTCGATCATCTTACCGATCTGGGAACCTGGCCGGATATTATAAATGATAATTTTAGGATAAGAACGATTATTACAGCTGCAAAATAAATACACCGATGAGCAAAAACATTATGACCACTTGCTTACTAGCACGTTGGTCCCCTTTGGAACGCAATTCTGCAGCAATTGGGAGTGGCAAGTGTTTGACAATTCCTTGGATTGTTTCCGGAGGTATTTGAGGCAAGATGTCTAAGCAAACATTACGCAATTCCCTTAAATTACAGGCCCATAGTTTGTGAGCGTGGTGCTGGGGTCAGATACGTGTAACAGTCAAATTGTCATCAGACGAATTTGGCGCCAAGATATCAACTTCAGTTCACTGTCATACTCGTTAAACACCTGTAGCACGAATCTGGCATTGTAATATGGACTGTTATGTTATCCTCCAGACTGATGCAATCGCTGTAGTGGAAGACATGAAGGGTTAAGGGATGCAGGTGACCCGCAGTACATTTTCACGTTGTTGACAGCTGCCATTGTGCCTTCCATCACTAACATAGGTCCCATGGAAGCCGAGGTGAGTATCCCCCATAGCATAATGCTGCCCCCACCGGCCTGCGTCCGCGGTGGATATTTCGAGCAGCCCTTCGCCTGGAAGACTGTGTATTTGGACACGACTATCGATGTAGTATAGCAAGAAACGTGATTCATTCTATCAGGTGACACGTTTCCATTGATGCACATACAAAATCCATGATTTCATGGTCACTGCCATCGTAACTGACAATGTCGCTGGATCAGCATGGTAGCACGTAGTGGTCGTCTGCGGCGGATCTCCATGTTCAGCAATGTGCGCTGAACGATGTGCTCGGAAACACTTGTGCCTTCCCCAGCATTATACTCTGCCGTTGGATCTGCTACTGATTGCTTCCTATCCTGCTGTAGGTACATAGCGGGAAACCCTCCAACGTCCACTTTCTGTGATGAGGCGAGGATGTCTTTCATCTTTTCGCCTACTCGTGGTTTCACCATCGTTCAACCGCTTTCCATAGATGTACTTTATAGTAGTACGGCAACAGCAAACCAGAGAGTTGTTCATTCCCACCAGAACGTAACAATCTGCCGTTTGTCAAAGTCACTTTCATTCGCCTCTGCTTGTATACTTCCCTTACCGCATGACATAGCCGCAATACTACCAGACTCTCATGATGGGCAATGTTCATATTATTTTTTGGCTCATCAGTGTATGTCTAAGAATATGCACCTTGGTTTTTAATGCTGATACCTAATGATGCAATCTGTCATATCAACCATTATCTTAAACAATTTTTTCTTAGTTATGGTAATCAATTATACTACATTATATTCTACAGTAACTGATTTGAACGGCACCCCAAAAATAGAACGTTAAAAAATTGAAATTAATTAATGAGTTAGTTAATTTTCAATTTAGTATAACATAGTCTAGTATTATACATGCTCGAGTTGGTTACTTTCTGTGAAAGTTTCTTTTTTGTTATTGTTAGATGTTACACGTGTTTCTATTGATATTAACATTAATCATTTACCAAAAACATTTTCTTTGGTTGCTCTAACGAATTTATTGCATTAAAATCTTGTTAAATGGATGGCATTTTTGGTATATTTGTAAATTACATTCGTTTCAGACTTTTGGGATACCACTCTAATATGTGTACGTCTATGAGCCCTAAAGATATGCTTAAAATGATCCTTGGAGGCTTCTGGCCGACACTGTTGGTCGAAGAAAAATATGTGGATAAAGCCTTTCCTTACCTACAGAAATTTTTCTCACTAGTTTTGGAAGAAATGGGATATTTCCATATTCAGGCCACAAAACCAGACACTGTAGGTAAGTTCACTAATTAGTTGTTCATTCATTTTCTTCAAGTGGAAATTGTGTGATTCAGAATTTTCAATAAGTTCTTCTGATGTTTTTTCCAATTAGAATATTGTTTTATTCAGTCATTCTTTCAGCCATTAATTAACAGCGTATCAGGTATACCTTTTATTTGTCGGAAAACGTATTTAGTTGTTCAGAAATAATGAACTTATGACTAGAACAAATTGAGCTGTCATTTTGGATCACAGGAACCAAAACAAAAAATTATTTTGAAATACAAATATTTTTTTTGTATCCTCGTTGGTTAACAATAAAGGTTTGCAACTGGTAATTGTCATATCCTTGCATTACGTTCATCCGGACAGCTGTATACATATTCTGGTGCAGTGGCTGCTGAAGTGATTCGCTTAGGTAGTGACAACATTGAAATTTTCAGTGTTGACTAAGAATCTAGGCAAATTAAACATTTACTACGTTTCACTGTCTCTTTACCAGCGTGTGCTGCCGGATTGAAGAAATAATTTTGTAATTGATGAAACTAATGATAAATGATCAAAAGGTAATCAATGACTGATTAGCCAAAAATCGAGAAATTGAGTTCCAGGCAATGCTGGATTACTCAATAGGTACGACTGGGCAGCAACCTGGGACTTCCGATTTTTAAGGTTTCCCATAATAGTTACTATTTTTAATTGAATAAAAATAATTTAAAAAATGAATGGAATAATCCAAAATAAAAAGATTAAAATATTATAAAAAGAATACAAATTATTATTATTTTTGTTTTTGTTTCATTGTAGTGTAAGATAAATAAAAGCAGTTTTCAAAGTATCATAAAATGTAAAATTAGATTGTTTAATTGTATGTAAAATATGATCTATTCAATTACTCATCTACGGAACCTTATCTTTGTTCTTACAAAACATATTTAAAAAAAAAAAAACAAAGGGCTTCATGAATTTTGAGTGCCTATGGCCCCATACTTTATCCGGCACTGCCTACGGGACGCAGCCATTGCCTTCAATAATCACTACGGAAATGGTACACCCTTTACGACAGTGGAACACATTTAGTTTGAGATTCATTTTCTGCCACATGTACTCATAAACTTGTCCATTACTCCTTCGAAGGAACTAAGAAATAGAAAAAAATATTGCCTCCTCGCATTAACAAAGCTTCTACGGCTAGTGGTTAAATTCCTGCATTGCTCAAAGCAATATGCAGCATAGAATCTCCGGAGTTTTTTTAAATAATTCAAAACAATATAGTAAGGACATGCAATAAAAACCAATAGAATTTGGTTTAATCTTCAATGGCTCACCATACTGGAGGGATGAACGTCCAGTAGCAGTTTGTGAAGAAACGTCATATTCAACGATATGGTTGAAGATTTAATTACATACTGTATTAAGTAACAGAAATTAAAATAATATTAAGAGTCACTATCTCAATAAATTAAAGCACAGATACGAGCGATACAAAATTTAGTCCAGTAACGGCATAGTTTTCACTTGCATTATATCACGTAGAAGACTTTTTTTTCCCTTCTCTTGTATACATTGGTGAGAGTATGCAGAAATCAAGTTTTCGACCTCCATCACCCTCGGCACAATTTTCTGTGGCCAAAAAATATTATAATTTTGGTACATTTTTAGTTTTTCGTCTATAACCCCTTCCTGATAAGTCCTAGCAAGAAACACTCTATTTTCAATTTGAAGGATGACAAAATTTCCTACATCTCTCATAGTACAATCTTTCTTCTAAATTCAAAACTAAGCTAGCAACAGTTCTTCGAAATTCAGTCAAATTTCACAGTTTTCCTAAAAGTTGGGTTTTTACCTACTTTGCCGCTCAAAATGACCTGCAACTCCTGTATATATAACTGATATATATTTATTTCTGGATGACATAGTATATATATACAGTAATACCCCGCTTTACGCGACCCCGTTATGCGCGGTTTCGCTTTAGCGCGAATTTCAAATTTCGCGTTAAAATGCCTCGTATTACGCGAATTGCTTACTTAAGAATATGTATGTACATAATGTAGTCATTGGCTTCTCTTTGGTCGTCGGAATCTCCGCTTTCTCCGACCACTCTGATCGAAGAATTCCCCGTCCTACGACTTTGTTCTATAGGGATTCCCTCGTTTGTTTCGTTTGTTCCATATGTTTATCTCGGCTGGCAGTCGTGTTTTAACGTTTGGTGGAGATACGTACATAATTTAACGCTACGTTAAAAATGCCGCCTATGAAGAAAAAAGAGCGTAAAAGCGTAACTTTGGAATTGAAGATGAAGGTGATAAGAAGAATGGAAAATGGAATTATTACGTTATATTACTCTTAGACAATGCCCCAGGACATCCAACCTCACTTGATACGCCGAGAGACTTAAAAGTGTACGTGAAGTTCCTTCCACCAAACACTACGTCAATATTACAACCTATGGACCAGGGAGCAATAGCAAATTTCAAAGCTTATTACCATCGCCGCACTTTTAGCCAGCTAATTCATGAAACCGACGGGGAAGGAAGACAGTCTATGCGAGAGTGGTGGAAGTCATACAACATCATGAAGGCTATTCGCAACATAGACGAGTCTTGGAACGAAATTAAAAAGATTTGTATGAACGGGGTGTGGCGTATCTTTGGCCAGATGTAGTGGAAGAACCTAGAAGAATTGTCCAAATGCACAGACAAGTGCTTGAAGACATTGCTGCAATGGTTGAGGGGCCTGAACTTGAAGATGTCGCGGTAGAACATCTTGAAGAACTTGTAGCAACTCGTGACGAACCTCTCAGCAATGAAGATCTGGTCGAGTTACAGAATAATGCCATAAACGATGAGATGCTGCTAGGCAACATAACAACATCTGTCGTTGCCATGCCAGTTTACAAACAACACGCTCAAGGCTGACTTCAAGGCAGACTTCAAGACTTGCAACTGCACCTGAAGATGGCGACGGAGAATAAGTCGCCGAAATATTGTGCATTAATAACAACATCACTCGGTTTGTTTCCCGAGAAACATTTATAAATAAACAACGCCGAGAAAGATTACATTCATTTAGAAGAGAGAGTTTTATCTTCAAGCGGAATTCAAAGTGCTCTTTCAAAAATTTATTCAGGTTTGGACATATTGCAGAGCATAGATAGTGTTGATGACCGTGTTTTGACCGTGTGTCAAACAATTAAAAACAGCGTTATGTGTTATGAACGTATTTTACAAGAACGTAAAAGAAATGTTACTCAAAAGACAATAGATGTATTTTTCCGTAAAAAAAAAACTTGTAATACTGCATAAAGTGTTCTTAGAATTAAAGTGATTGATTCAAATGATTTGTATGTTATCGCATTAACTTTTGACTATGTTTAATCGTAAACCCCGATATACGCGAATTTCACTTAACGCGATTTTTTGCGGAAACGTATCCCTCGCGTAAAGCGGGGTATTACTGTATATATGTATCATATTTTGATTACTGATTCAATAATCATTTAGCACTGTTGGCCGGGAGATTCCGAAGTATTGTTCGGCCGCCAGGTGACAGTGTTTTCGATACGCCGCACAATGCGCGCCTTTGTGGCTATCTAACCAGACCAAGTAATAGTACCAGATGCAGGGAACCCGCAACTTAAGGTGGAATCCAAACCACAGAATCGTTCTAGCTTACTTCATGTTACACAGCAAGCTGTGGCAGAGCTGAATGTAGGGTCAATGGCCTTTGAAAATCACTGCTGAGACCGGGATTTCGATCTCCAGTCGGACGCCTTAAACATAGAGCTACCAGATCGCTGTATTACTGATGACAATAGAGCGAAAATGAATGCATAATGTTATGGCACAAAGTTATTAAGTCATAATAAATTCGTAATAAGTTAAAAATTGGTCATAAATCAATTTCTTTTACGTTTGAATTGTCTCAGCTTATCAATGAATTGTCTCATTCATCCTTTGCATCAGGAAGAGCTTCCTCGAGGTCAAAGAACTCTTCCTCTCCTTCATCTACTTCATTTCAGGAACGTTTTCACGAGACAGGCCAGAGCAATTTTGCAAGCAGCTGAACAGTGCAGTCCTGATTAGCTACAGCTACATGGTGGAGTATAAGGTTTCTTGTAGGAATATGATACAACCTTCGAAGTAAACTTAGGCGCAGCGTCTTTTATTATTATTTTTCTTATGGCTTTACGCCTCGTCGACTTCGAGGTCATTGGAGGCACGATGGGACTGGGGAAAAGGAACGGGAACGATTTCGGCAATGGCCTCTTGAAGGAAGCATCCCGGCATTCAGCTGGAGTGATTTGAAGAAAATGTGGAAAACCCAAATCTGGATGCCCGGACGGAGATTCGAACCGGTGTCCTCCTTCATCCCCATGGTAATGGGTACATTTCTTGACTCAACCATCCTTTACTTGGTGGTACGCATATTGAGTGAAACGTTGCCGTATCTGATTTTGGTGGCAACCGTGCTAGTCTGAATGAATATTTTGGACAGATTTCTTAAATATTTCGTATCTGAGCCTTCTAATGTTCCACAAGCAATTTTTACGTACCGTTCCAAGATAAGCTGTTCCCCTGCGTGTTCTCTAGGTGCTGGTCTCTTGAGGCTAGGCGTTCTGAGAAGTTAGCATGCATGTTACTTTCAGATATGGTTGGTACTGAATGAAGCAGCAGAATTTTTCTTTCCCATAGCCGAAATATGCTAATATTGTATCACATCCTGCAAATGCATGGATGAAGAGGATATGTGTGAGTTCAAACGTCGGATTTTGCTGCTTGGGAAATAACTGTGTCAACGATCAGTCCAGATACATCTTGTTTTGCCTGTTGATCTTGGATGCCTCCTTATTCAGTTTTTGGATTAGTATCAACATTACACGGTTCTTGCTACTCTCATTTGCTGCGTCACTGCAACACTTGTTTCCTCACTGAAAATTATGTCTGCTGAAGTATCTGATGTTTTCAAACTACAAAACATTTCAGATGACTTTATTCCTCTCTGCGCAGCATCACTTCGGTATCCGTCAAATATAACAGTGATGTTGGATCTATAGTTCGTTGTCAAATAGGCTTCATATTTTCCACAGAAGCAGCCAAGGTCTTCACTACGATGCCACATAACCTTATGCAGGAAGCATCCTCCGTCCAGAATAAAACTTTTAGGTTGGGTGTTGCGTCTTGAAGAGATTTAAATGCTTCATATGAGTCAATTTTGTTCCCTTGAAGTACGGAACAAATAAAAATGGAAAACATTGTTTCAATCCATTAAAACGGAAAAGAAATGGATTTATGACAAATTTTTGACTTACTATGACTTAATTTTGACTCGGTAATAAACTGAGTTCCGTAATATTATGTTTTCAGTTTTTCAACTCCTTTTTTCAAACTGGTACAAATACCATCAGGTAATAGAACGGACTGGTAGCTCAGTGGTTAAGTAAGGCGTCTGACTGGAGATCGAAATCGCGGTCTCAGCAGTGATGTTCAAAGGTCATTGTCCCGACCTTCACCTCTGCAACAGCTTGCTGTGTAATATGAAGTAAGCCAGAACGACTCTGAGGTTTGGATTCCACTTTAAGCTGCAGGTTTCCTGCATCCGGTACTATTACCTGGATAGGTCAGATAGCCACAAAGGAGCGCATTGCGCGGCGTATCGAAAACACTGTCACCTGGAAGCCGAACAATCCTTCGGGATATCCCGACCAACAGTGGTATATGATTATTGAACTGACCATCAGTAATCAAAGCGTAGTACATATAGATACTATGTCATCCAGAAATACATATATATCAGTTATATATTTCAGGTCATTTTGAGCGGCAAAGTAGGTAAAAACCCAACTTTTAGGAAAAGTGTGAAATTTGGCTGATTTTTCGAAGAACTGTAGCTCGCTTAATTTTGAGTTTAGAAAAAAGTTTGTACTACGAAAGTTGTTGGAAATTTTGTCCTCTTTCAAATTGTAAATAGAGTGTTTCTTGCTCGGACTCATCAGGAAAGAGTTATAGACGAAAAACTAAAAAAAGTACCATTTTTTATGTTTTTTGGCCACAGAAAATTGTGCCGAGGGTTTTGGAGGTCGAAAGCTTGGTTTCTGCATACTCTCACGAATATATACAAGATGAGGGGAAAAAAAATCTTCTACGTGATATAATGTTTGTGAGACCCCCTTTTTACGACAACGTTACTGGATTAATTCCATTTTTCTGTTATTTTTGATGGAAAATAAATCAATAATTTTGCTGTTGAAATTTTCTATGTTACTCACAAATAATTTTTCGCAAGAAAGCATGCCTAAAGCGGTGAGTCGGTCCTCTTTCTGACAAAGGTTTTACCCTTTTCATCAAACAAAAACATCTTTCGGCTGCTGATATTGACATAGGCATTGTTATCAACAGTTTTAATAATTTTCATGTTTCTTGAAATGTATCACTCAGGTCATTTTCAATAATTAATGATAAAAATGGAATGGCACCAGAAATAGCTATTAATTTTGGTCTCGAATAACACACTTCAAGTTCGCCGTGTAATGTTTACTCTTCCAAAAACTCCTTTACCATATCATTGAAATATTTGGCAGGAATTTTTTTGTTTGATAACTTTCAAATTTTTCAACATCAAATAAATTTAATTCTGCGAGATTTCCCGTAAACTGAAATCTAATTTTTATTCCAGAAATAATGACATCGTAAAATTCTAAAGATTGTCTTTTTCGATTCTCAGAATCATCACATCCCCGTCTTTTCACAGGAAATTTTTCACACCCTTCAATTTCATCAATATCACCGGCCTGCTCTCTAATTCTTTGAATGGAAGTTTCAAAGATCTCCATAATCTTTTACAGGATCAATGTCTTTCTTTTGCAGTTGTTTAAAAACTATTAAAACTATTGCAACATGTGGCATTATCTTGTGAAATAGCGTTAAGCAAAAACCAAAGTTCCTGAAAGGTAGAAGGCAAACGTATTTCTTCCCTGTTTTCGGTGGTTTCCATTACATCTATTAAATTATTTCTGTATTCGTTAATATAGTTGACTCCTCGAGAGTGAAAATTCCATCTTGTTTGAGATGCATGTGGTAATCTTTTCTGCAAAATCTGATCTAAAACACTTGTTCTTTGTGACGAACTTAAAAAGAAAGAACAAATTCCGGAAAGATTAGCGCAACAAAGTTGCGCACTTCCCGATTGATGGAGGCCGCTTTTGACATTAAAATATTTACCTGGTGTGCATAGCAATTAATAAAATTTGAATGAGGATATATGTCTTTAATTCTTTTCTGCCCGCCGTTTAAATTTCCTTTCTTTACAGAGGCACCAACGTAACTTTGAGCATTAATTTTTCGGGTGATTTTCCAATCAGTATGTCAAGTCCTTGCAAAATACAATTTGCAATAGCACTAGCATGATGGCATCTAGGTTCGCGAATTTCCAAAATCTTTCTACAGGGTTTTTCACCAACAATATTATGCAACACTATAAATAATTGAAACTGACAAGACACATCTGTGGTTTCATCGGCTATCACGGCAACATATTCAACAGTTCGATTTCTTTTCGAATTTCGTCATGTTATATACTCAACATGCACTCAAGAAAGTTTTGCTGGTGCTTTTCAATGGTGTGGATCCTTCCAAATGACGTAACATCTCTTTGTCCAACTCCAAACTGAATTAATTCCCTAAACAATCCTTCATTATCGGATTCATCACTTTCAGTGTGTCCTCGCAAAGCAAGTTCCAGAGCACCACAAAATCGCACACAATTTATAATTAAATTTAGAACGTACCTGTTCTTATCCACTTGTTTGTGAGGGTGAAAACTTTCTACTCTTTAATATGAAATGAAAACCCTATGTTGCTATTTTATTAGGTGCTCGTAACGGCGTACGGACTGAGGCTTATTTAATTTTAACATTAACGCATGGAATCTCAAATCTATGGTCATGCAGAGCCTCGCCTTACAAATGCCAACATAAATCATCAAACAACAACATTTAAGCACTACTACATTAATAATTGATCATGAAACAAATTCCCAACATTAATAAGTAAAGCAAACAAGAAGGCTCCACACTTGGTTTTAATGGAAAGTTCCCTTCATAACAATCAGGAATCAAACATAATACTAGCGTGAAGCTACGTTAGATTTCAAATGTCGGGCGCCAAGTGTTGTTATAGCAAAGTCTGTCCCAACTAACTCAATATTTGCCTTGCCGGAACGAGAACTTCTAATCATTCAATGGTCATTACTGGGTTGTATCCGATGACTGAATGTAAGTACCACACTGCACTGTTCGTAGGATTATTACCGTGATGGCGATGGGTGTCCGTCGACGGCGGAAAGGTTGTAGCACATTCGCTATAGCGGACAATGCACCACGTCCTTCAATCACCGGACTGCCTGGGTGCCCAGCAACCTCACTTCCACAGGACGCTTGTGTCGAACCCTCAGGTTCGATGCGAAGGCAGGGCGATCTCCAACCTCGGAAGATTCACTCCTTCAAGTTTGAAAGCTGGACGTCCAGTCCTTCTCCCGCGTCCGCAGTAAAAACTCCTCCCCGTCGCTGTGGTTAACATAGAGAAAAATTAACAGGAATTACAAAATGCGGAGGATAGTCCGCCCTTGACTGACTTCGCTGTTTGACTCCTCCTACCAGCTATGACGATTGAACAACATTGCCTTTTAGAGATTCGTACGAACTCGGCCATACTCGGACATATTCGCAAAATGTGACCTCCAAAGCTTCGCATTGTCCGGTCGCCGCCTATCTGCCACCGGTATGGCGCGTTAAGTGCAGCTGCCTGCCTTTGGGTGGTCCCACGGACAATGGCGAAACTTTCCCAGAGTTATTCCTGTGATTATTCTTTTTATATGTTAAAAATGTACGGAATGACCCATTTTCGTCATTCCGTTACAATATGAAGTGCCGATTTTTCGTGGGTCTTAATTTTTCCTGTAAGATGAACCAAATCAGAAACTCCACCACGTGACCAATTATATTCATCCCCGAACAGAACACCTGGAAAACAGAAAAATGCATTTTTCACATTGCAACAGCACAGCCAGTTATTTTTTTAAATACACATCAAGGTTAAATTTCCTCAAGCGAGATACTTTTGCGCTTTCTTGAGGGTACGAAATGTTTAAATGTGATGTAAGTTTTCCTAAACGTTTCACATTAACTTTTTTTTCGTAAGATAGTGGTGGCTTCTTTAACTCGCTAATGTGATTCATCACACAAAGACACCTTACACAATCTTCGATATGGTCAAGATATACAGCGCACAACTACAGACTAAGCTTTGCTACCATTCCATGCATTCCACCTAAGGCATGTGACAAAAAAAGCAGCTACTTTTGCACTCTACCGACGGTGTTACTAAGTTTTGCGAGCTCCTTAAGACAGATCAAAGTTGTCACAAATCCGTATTTGCAACGTGGTCCCCCTCCCTCCTGAATTTCCACGTAGCTGATAGTGCGCATGCTTGATTGGAGATATTTGATAGTTATCTCCACGAGGGTGAAAAGTTCACTGATGTGGCCAACAGAGAATGTTCGATGATTCTCCATCTGTCATAAGTAATAGTATAATAGAGAATGCTGAATTTCTAAACATATATTAATCTTTCACTACGTTTATTTTTACTTATTTATTCTTGATTATGCAGTGGTGACATGTCTCAGTGTCACTACGTCTAGAGCCGCCGCTGCTCTGCTGGGAATGTTACAGCCTTGAAGTGTTCCTCTTGGTGAGGTGTCTTGAGTGATTTTCAATTATCCACCATATGAACACTGGGAATGTTCGCCATTTCTGATTTAAATAAACAGAGTTGACATAGTTTTTCTCCACTAATATAAAATACCTCTAGAGTGCTCTATTATCTCAATAATTAGAGAACTTGCTCTCAAAATTTAGCTTCCCGAGTTGAGTAGCGTCAAGAATTTTTAAGAGCTGTACTTCATTATTTTAGATGGACTAGGATTTACCATGGTTTTGGGTTTCATGTTAAGCTATAATGGCGGAAATTAAAAGTGCAACATACAGACGGAGTTGTGATAAATGATAGAAATTTGAGCCCAAGTATGAAGAGTATTAAATTATTAAAAATTGAAAGTTTTACATTTAATAGTATGAGAATTACGCGGCTGTTTACTATTCAAAATTGCTATGTATTTTAGCGTATGAGTGGTGAACGTTGTAGTGTAACATGACACATTTTTGTCTACAAGTTCTTCTTGACCAAGTATGCCAAGGTGAAGAGTGACGACCCTTTACACCCAAATGCCTAAGGGAGGTCGGGAAATTGGCGTGTTTGAAATGGGTGCGTTATATCGTGTAATCTCCCGAAGGATGGACGTAGTGCAATATACAGAATTCTTACACAGTGGATGAAAGAAGGCTCTAGTTTTCAAAGAGCAGGCACAGTTCCACACAGAAGGACAACCGCACGTAAAGACTGCCAAATTGTGTGGTTGGCTGTTGCTGGCAGAAGGGTGACAGCAGGCCAGATCCAAGTAGTGGTTACAGAGAGAGAGTCACGGCCTGGACGATTGTAAAACAATTGAAGTTGGATTACACTCACTGACCACTCTGAAATGTGTTCCTGATAAAATTGCCAGCATAGTGTAATGCAAAATTCAAATGGACACGTGAATGGCGTACATTTGTGTTTAGAGACGAGTCTCGATTCTGTCTGTGGCAAAGTAATAATCGACAACATATACGGAGGTGTAGTGCAGAAACGACTTACCCTGCTGTGATTTCTACCACTGACGTAATCAGTTTTGATAGCAGGACTGAGTTGGTTGTTGTTAAAGGTACAATGACAGCCCTCCACTAAATGGATGAGGTGCTGCAATCTATTTTGATACCTTCCAAGTTCACCATCCAAATGGCATCTTTCAACAGGATGATGCCTATCCTCATACTGTGGCCATAATTTAGCAAGGGGCTACGATCACAATTTGGACCGTGCGGTCCCCAGGTTTGTCCCCAAAAGAAATCACATTAGATCACATGGTCACCCAGCACAATCTATGCAACAAATGACAGCACAAGACATGCAGGCATAGAGAGACATACCCCAAGAAGACATCCGAATTCAATGCTGGCAATGATGCGTAGGTGCTGAAGGTGGGCGTGCTTCTTACTGACAACTGATTATGAAAGTAATAAACTTAACCTGATTCATTTCAATTTGTTATCATTTCTTCTCGATATACTACAAAGTTTCCTAAAGTTCAACAACTCCTGTCGGGGTGTAGTATTTTTATTTTATTTTTATTTCCGCTAGTGTATAAGTCCGGTCGATAACAGAGGCGGATCAAAATCTGCGGGAAATTGAAACTCTATCACCAGATCGTAAAACCACACAAACTTACTTGTCTCCAAATTTTACATTCATCACTGAAACAGATGTTAAACAATGAGACCAACTACAGATATTTGTAAATGCCACAAAAACATGTATAGCTCGTTGTTCTTAGTTAATTTTGTGGAAAGGATGGGAAGCTATACATAACGTAGTATCCATAGATTATTTTTATTACTACTGTGAAAGAAAAAGTATACACAACTAAGAAGAATTAAAATATTTTGACAAATTCTGTAGTATATATTTCTTCGCATCACCTAATGTTGATTATTTGAAATACATGAGCCCAAATAAGTTTTTTAAGAATGTTATAATTTACTGTTCAGGCACTACTTAATTTGTCTCTTACATTTACAAAAAAAAATTAAATTTTTTTCTCTATTAGTTATGTAACACAGGACTGGTAATTACATTTTAGGTGTCGGACTACAAACATCTCCAGCCGGTTTGGCTGCCTATATTCTGGAGAAGTTTTCCACATGGACAGACCCTTCATTTAAGTCTCTGCCAGATGGAGGTCTCACCAAGAAATTTTCTCTTACTGACTTGCTGGATAATGTCATGATTTACTGGGTTTCTAACTCTATCACCACATCTGTCAGATTATACAGTGAACATTTTACAGATGCACAGAGAGCTCTCAATCTTGACATGTAAGTACAATATCCATATGTCAACCGTTTTTTCCTAATAAATATTAACATAAAGGTAATTTATTTTTTAATCCAACAAGTTTTATAAATTCACACAAAAGAAATAAATTGTCCCCAGGAAATTCAATTCCATTTTGTCCAGATTTAGTTACAGTTAAGAGAATGTTATGAGTAGAAATTTCCCTTTCGTTTGTATTTGATCTCTGGTGTCTTACATTAACTGCTTTACTATTTTAAAATTAATGTTACCACTGCAAAGGGAATTCTGGTAATATGCTTTTGATACTCCAGGAGGAACTGCCATCTCATTTTCATTGTACGCTTTTAACTTTGCATGTAAACTATTTATGAGATCCAAGAAGTCCAAAGAATATGATAGACAAGAGTAACTGAAGGAATTGAAATGAATGAAAGAAAAACAAATAAATGTGAATATATGATTCCCAATTGGTGCTCAACAGGGCATAATATATTCATCCCAACTTCCCCTAGTCCAAAAAGTAAGAATTTTTTTAAATTATTTTTTTTAAAATATCTTTATCGATAGGTGTTACTATATACGTTACTCTAAATTTATATTATATAAATTTTATTCATGTAGGCCTACTTGTCATATCGTAATACCAGCATCTCTGATCAAAGAAAGTCGCCTTCAAATCATTGTCGTTCCTGCACAAAATCTTTTGTTTGTTAATCATTCTCTAAACACTGTCTCCCCAAAAATTTCTTTAGGCGGAGAAACAAATGATTATCACTGGAATTAGGTCACGACTATAAGGTTCATGTTCAAAGATTTCCTAAACCAATATTTCAGTTAATACACGTTTGCTGGTGGCGATGTGTGAATGTGCATTGCAGTGTAAGAGACAAAATCTAGCAGTTGGTAGTCTATGCCATCAGTTCTGGATTGCCCGACGCAAATTCTTCAGAGTTTCAAAGTACGAATCTGTATTTATGGCCCTACTCTGCTACACGAATTCCGAGAATTGGATTCCTTTGGCATATCGTCACAATGATTTTTCGAGCCAATATTTTCTGCTTTAATTTTTCCTGTTAAGGAGAACCTGCGTGATGCCACTGTAAAGACTGCTGCTCCTTTCAGTTGTGATATGTCCAATCCATATTTCATCATCAGTATCATTTTGGTCAGGAAAAGCATCAACTCCTTTCTGATAAAAATCAAGAACTATTAAGACAGCCCCCGTGTAGTTCTTTGGTCACCCATCTGACACAAAGTTGTTTTTTTTTATTGAAGGTGCTTTGTTATGATTTCATCTATAGACATCAAGAAATTATTGGAATCTGCTCATGCAATTCAAAAGTTGTGAATCTCCAGATTCACTTCACTCAGCATATCATCTGTCACCCAAGACGGGTTGTCCACTTTATTTCTCGTCATACGCTTCAGTTCAATCTTCCTTAACTAAATGACTCCATTTACTCATATGTCCCTTATTCATAATATTTTAACCGTAAACTTCAACTATTTGTCTGTAAATTTCCAATGTGTAAACTTTTTTATATGCAAAATCTCATCACCGAGCGCACTTCACAGCAGTATAATGTAGGTTTAAAGTAGTGTCACTATACGACAAATGCGTCGGTAAAAACGGTGACTATAGCAACTTAATATAAAGTTTTTATTGACATTTGGCAATAAAGACATTTTTAAAATATGTTTCAAGATTTTTATACAACCAATCGTTCTTACTTCCTGGACGCTCCAAACACATATGATCAAATTAAATGTTGCTGAGAGAATGGATGCTTCTTTACTGAATCACTGAAGGTCCGTTCCTACGGCGCGTGCTAGGCAGGACGATCCTTTGATCTTTTACCGACTGGCGGTGGGTCGAGGCGAGACGTCCATGCTAGCTTATGCGGCAAAGATGACAGGCGTCTCCTAACAAGGGCCGAGGGACGCACCGTGGGAACGCGGCTTTAGAAAAACTTTTAAGTACATATTCAGAAACCGCTTTAAAGTGGGGTCAGATTATATGGTTTTTAAATCTCAGTCATTTATTTTCAACTAAAGAATATACTCGCTTACTTAATGTTGCCAAGTATTTTAGATCTTGTGAAGATGAATCGGTGGCACGTTATATGTGGTTGAAGTGCTTTAGATTAGATGTCCAGGTAAAATTAACGATAATTTAATGTGATTTGGAAGGAGACAGAATAAAACTTCTTATTTCATGAGTAATGTTTCCACATTAAAATCTTATAGTGATGGTGCATTTTGAGATTCAAACTGCAGGTTAAGGAAATTAAAACCAGAGATACAGTGAATTGAAACATTTTATTTTCCTGAGACTTGCATTGTTTTAGAAAGATGCAAGGTTATTGTAACAGAATGTTTATGGAATACAAATGTGTTTATCCTCCAAAGATTGCAATTTTTATCCATTGTTTAATGTTTATTGCATATATCTCTTATAGGAAGTGACGTGTCATTTCTGCAGTAGTACCCTCAGATCCCAACCTTGTAGTTTTGAACTTAAGTCTATGGAATTAAAATTCATCTAACTTAGTATAAAATGTTCTCGGGGCTCCAACTGAGGGTGCGCGTCAATTTGATGTGACGTTTTGAAGTCGCTCTCTGACTTCAATTTCCGACGACACGTTGGGCTCTTTTTTTTTATTTTTTTATTTTTTTTTTAACTTTCATTCCTCCCAGCTGAAGGCCGGGAGGCGGGCTGCTGGAGAGTCACGATGACTCTTTTCAGCCTACTAGTCTACGGGGAGGGAAGAGGGATGGAAGGTCGGCCGTGGCCTTGTAGGGAACCATCCCAGCATTCGCCTGGAGTGACTGAGGAAAAACCACGGAAAACCCCAGTTAGGATGGCCGAACGGGGTTTGGCCCCCGTCCTCCCAAATGGTAGGTAGGACATGTAGGAGTCCTTATACAGCCCACACCGCGTAATGGTTGCTGGTGACGTCACGGCCACGGTTCAGAGCTGCTTTGGTGGAAAGGAGTGGGGATAGCGTAGTGGAAGAGGTCGGCTGTATGTCAGAATACATTCTGTGACGACCTTGATACCTCTTATCTGTCCCTTCTTAACTAGCCATTAACGGGTCCCGCTGATTTGATACCCTGTGACTGTTTACAGTATTTTCCGCGAGACGAATCACGCTGTTCCAGTATCTGTTTACGTAAGCTAGTATTTGTACCGCCTCGAAGAGAAATCCATGTCTTCTTTTCTACGCTGTGAAAAGCTAGTGCGGAATTCGTAACTTGTACCTGGCGCACACATCTCATTACTTCCGCACAACGCTGAAACACGCAGCGTATCGTCCAATATACTGCTGTTTACTTTCGCAAGGATGGAATATAAGCCAGGCTGTCAGAGATAAAAACCATCCTTTACACAGCGGAGGTAATATCTAATCTTCCTGGGTGGATGGAAGGGGGCCAAGCGACACCACATCAAAATTGATATTGATGTTAACTGTTTCAGTGAACCAACAAATTCCGTCGCTTTCCGCAAATGGTGAGCGCACTTCTCGCTAGTGACCGCAGCACTACTGAGGTGTTCAACAATGCAGTCTGCCCGACTGCGTCCAAAATGGAGGCGCCCATAACTGTAGGACAATTTGAAGCGGGGCATGTCCGAAAATATTACATTTTGCCAATCAGCACTCTGGTGATTGACCGAGGGTGGTGGGTGAGCGGTAACGCTCTGGCCTCGCATTCGATAGGAGGTGGGTAGGAATCGCCGTTCGCCCATCCAGATTTGGGTTTTTCATGGTTTCCCCAAATCACTCCAGCCAAATTTCGGGATGGTTCCTTTAAATGGATTTGGCCTAATTTCTTTTCGTTCCTTGCCCCCACTCCTTTCCCGCCTCTAATGACCTCAACGTCGACGAGGCGTAAAGCCATAAACAAAACGAGGACATCTAGTGACTGCATGCACGTGCCCATTGCAGACGGAGGCGTTGCTGATTTCTGATCAGTAGAAGCCGACGCCATGGCATGCATGCCCTCAGTCCAGGTCTTAGCAGACAGCGTGAAACCGTCAACGCAGACATGTGCACAAACGTAGTAGTGCTCTAACATCGATCCAGCACTGTAGACGAGCTGGCGACTGACAGAATTTTAGGAAACGAAAACATAAAAAATTAATTCTCCTTATTTTTTCACGCAACAGGTATAGTTTAGTCTATTTTATCAGTTACCGAACAATGAATGAGATAAAGAGAATGTCTTTAGAAACACTTCACTGACTGTACCTGAGAAAGAGATTTTCCCCAATATTTGATCATTTTCGGGAGGGGCTAGTGTCAATCAGGATATTTATAATTATAGAAAAGTACATAATTCAAATATCAGTAGTGTTCATTACATATGCAATTATTTTAGTAGTCTGTCAAGAGAAAACTGTATAAAATATCTTCTAGTATTAATAGGGAAAAAGGCATCGTGCCACAAGTGGGCGGGTGTTTCGAGTGTAAAGCCACGCCAGGCCACGTAATGGGGAAGTGGGGGGGTCCAAGGGAGGCTAAGCCACGTAGTTTATGGACGCTCCCTAATGTCTTCAGAATAATCATCGCAAGCATGACTAATTAGATCGTTTGTTGAGATACTTCGGGATGAGTGAGTCCCTGTACCCGCTTCAGTTCTTCGTCTGTCGTGTGGTGATAATGCTCAAGATACTGAGCAGTCTTGTCTAGCGTAAGCATCTACCTACAAGCACTGGTCTCGTGAAGGTTAAGGTGCTGCATATACCGGCGCCGCTCACGGCTCCATTATCCATGCAATCTATTGTTGTTGCTGCTTGATTTTGGTGACTGTAAGTCTTTCATAAATAAAATATAATCTCACATATCATAAGACTGTTTAAAATCATTCCCGTGAAACACGTAGTCGATGTACCAATTTCCATATTTCCTTAACGTTCAAAGAGGGAGAAGGGATCATGAGTTGAGATTATTTAAAAAAAGTATAGTCAAATCCGCTTTTCAAACAAATATACACCATTGCTTCTGGGATAGCCGAGGCAGCTCATTTAATATTCTTCCCTGTAGCATTAGTTGTTTCGGTGGCTTTTAGGGACATTAATCTATGCATTCATTGATGCCGTGTAAAGTGGCCAAGTTTTGACTATGAGATCGTTAAAGCTTTTACGAAAATGTGTGCTTGGCAGGCGTCGTTGACGACCCTTCTTCTGTTTCCGAAATCGCTTAACTCACTCATATCGGCCACACGTATCACTGAATTACTGGTGACGCACCCTTTCAATAAATATCTAAGACTTCGGTATTTTGACTTGGCTTGTTGACGAATATAGGCGATCATTCTGTTTTGTTTTCATCAGCTCCAAACATCTTCACCGTAATTTCCCTGTGCTAATGCTGTCGAGTATCCTAACTCCGCAGTTTCCTGAAGTGACAAAGAGCTTTTGGACTACAGTTCGCTGACTGAGGATCAGGGCCGCCGTAAGCGGGCGTGCGAGGCGTGCACCGCACGCGGGCCGGCACATGGAGGGGGGCTCAACAGCTGCTTCGAGCGGCCGGCGACACTCGGGATGGCAACAATGGGGGCGGCAATCTCAAAGTTTTTTGACCCGGTTCGGAAATTTCCTAGATCCACCACTGGCTGTAGTTAGACAGAGGGGCGGCATAATCGGTATTGCACGCGGGCGCTCAAACAGCTAGCGGCGGGCCTGCTGAGGATATAATGTCCACGTGTATGATTACAATAAACTGAAACGAAGTTAAACTGCTTTCAAGAAACAGAGGCATTCACTTTTATGTCTTATTTATTTATCGTGTCAGATGCAAAGAAAATATGCAACTGAATATACCTTAATTCCAAAGAAAAAGAAAAAATGTCCAGTCATATCAGACCAGAAATTATAAGTGTCATCTCGTTCAGGTGTTTCATTTTACACTGGGCTGGACGTACACTGCACAGCAGCAGATGGTCCGGAGTGTGCGTGGCTTTACTCTCGCACACCATAGACTCCTCAGGAATGCCGCACTTCAAGTAATTTACGTTTGCATTCTACTTGTATTGGTCCTAATTTTACGGGTTAGATACTAGGTGGTTTGCTCTGAATCTCTAATTTTGAAATTAACTTTCAATACTTGTACAATTACAAACGTTGGGAGTAGGATCTAAGAACCCATTACACTTACTTGGTAAGGTTGCCATTTTCTCTCAGCGCGAAGGCCTTGAAAGCATTCAATTGAAAATAGAAATTAAGTCTTCAGTTGTAAGTGTGTTACCTTTCCGGTAGGGTGGATGTGGCGGGTGGCGGACGGGAGGGAGGGGGAGAGGAAGAAAGGGTTGGAAGCTATTTTTGGATTCCAAACGAGTTTCTCTGTCCACTAATACTATTTAATCAATTTTGACTTAATTTTCTGCCCATTTTACGCGACAGTCTGAAACTGAAAAAAAAGTATCTATTATATATCCAAAACTAATGTTACATATTCGTTATCCACTCGGTACCGCTTCAGCCTAAAGCTGAAGAATATATACTATCGACCGACACTTGCTTAGAGAAGCTCGGATAGCAGACGTTCCGTTTACGGAATCAACTGAACCAGACACTTGAAATTGCGTACCGAAGCCGCATAAATTAGTAATATGAAGTTTCTTGGGCATCATTGGCTTCTTGGTGAGACGCTCTTTCCAATAATATACTATTTTATGTTTTTAAACAAGGCTGGTATGGTCTCAAGGATGTCAGCTTATACCGGATGGGCTGAGACAATAAAACTTTGTGAAATTCCTCGGCGATCTATCTTAGCAGCTCTGCCAGCAAACCCTAGTCCCACGTCCACGAAGGCGAAAGCCACGTGGCCCCTGGGCAATGCACTCTTTCGAGTGTAGCTAACGGGAGAGGATGGAAGGCGAGTCCCCGGCGCCTTCAAACTGGGGCACTGTGGCTAAGGGAAGGAAAAACCTAAAATAAAACCCTGGTCCTCCAGGATGGAGGTTGTGCGAAGGGCAGGTAGCCCTTCGACATAAAAACATATATTACTCATAAACCTCAAAGTAAGGAAAGTCGAATGGATCTTAAGAGGACAACAAAGACAAGGTCAAGGGACAAACTATTCGGAATCAAAGATAATTTGAAAATAGGAATGTGGAATGTGAGAGGTATAAATTATAAAGAATATGATCTGGACAGGGAGTTAACTAGAGAGGGGATCAATGTTGCTATAATTACAGAAACAAAAAATAAATTGAAAGGAACAGAAGAAATAGATAAATATACAATGATCTACAGTGGAGTGGCACGAGAGAAAAGAGCTGCAGAAGGAGTGGCAATATTAGTGGATAGGAAATGTAAAAATAAAATTGTCAGTTACACTATGATAAGTGAAATGATTCTGTCTCTAAGATTGAAAGTAGAAAGAGGCAACCTAACCTTGATCACCGTATATGACCCAGAAGAAAACAAACGAGAAGAATCTGAACACTTTTATGAACAGCTTCAAGTGGTGATAGACAAAATTAATAAAAGTGATTTCCTAATACTGGCTGGCAATTTTAATGCTCGCGTAGGAAATATCCCTATTCCAAATGAAAATGGGAAACTACTAAGAGAATTTGCGTCTTTCAACCAGTTAAAGATTAAAAATACATTCTTTTAAAAAAAAAAAAAAAAAAAAAAAAAAAAAAAAAAAAAAAAAAAAAAAAAAAAAAAGATATCCATAAATTTACAAGGACGGTAAGAGGACAGAGGTCTATCATTGACTACGTAATGGTTAATACAAAATTAGGTCCAGATGTAGTAGACACCAGTGTACATAGAGGTAGTGATATGTATACTGATCACTATCTCGTTATATAAAAAATAAGAATACTTGCTAAATGGAGGAAAAGAATGAATAAAAACTTACAAAAAGATCAAGAAGTTTTTAAGATCTACCTTTTAAAAGATGCAGGAATAAGACATGTGTGTCAAAGCCGATTACAACAGCGCTTACTGGAAAATCCAACAAATAATTATATGAATAAAGAATGGGAAAGCAGCATATGAAGCCATTGGCAAGAAAAAGAAATTTAGAAGAAATACTGGACTTAAAATGTGGAATAAAGAAATTGCAGAAGCCGTCAAACAAAAGCAAAAGTCTTATCTAAAAATTATACAGGATCGAACCCTAGAAAATGAATATAAAAGAAGAAGAAATATTGTTAAGACAATAACAAAGAAGTTGAAACAACAGTCATGGGATAGATTAATCAATTCAATAAATGATGATGTCCATGGTAGACAAGAGATGGCTTATGAACTTATGAAACATCTTAACAAAGATGAAAAGGAAAGTGCTAACATAAATGTAATTGGAGAAGTGACATGGATAAAGTACTACAAAAAATTATGGTACATTAGTAACTATAAAGAGGAAGAAAAGAAAATAGGAATTGACCATGTGGATACTAAAGAAATTGATCTTATAGAGATAGAGGAGGTTGATGCAGCACTAAGATCATTTAAAAATAGAAAAGCTCCTGGTCTAGATACAATTAATTTATAATTGATTAAGTATGGGGGAATGATTTTGAAATTTAGATATTTATACTTAATTAATATGTGTTAGTAAAAGAGGATCATCCCAGAAGAATGGAGGAAGGCCAAAGTTATTTCACTGTTTAAGAACGGATATAGGAATTTATGTGATAACTATCGAGAAATTAGTTTATTAAATATGGACTACAAAATATATACAAAAATTATAAATAACAGGCTCAAAGTAATAGCAGATGCTCTCCTATTCGAAGAACAATGTGGGTTTAGGAAAGGAAGATCCTGCATACATAATATATTTTGCCTTAAACAACTACCGGCAAAGAGAAGAGACTTTCATTGCTTTTATAGATTATGAAAAGGCGCTCGATAAAGTAATAGACAAAAACTATGGGAAATAATGCAATAATGCAATAATCCAGAACATTTAATACAAGGTTATTCAAGATATGTATAGAAGGACAAAAATTCACAAATTATATTAGATCTAGGCAAGGTTGTAGCCTGTCTCCAACACTTTTCAATATATATATATATATATATATATAGATGACTTAGTCAGGAAATGGAAAGAAAATGTCCATCCTGGTTAAAAAATAAGCAACAACACTTATATAAACACTATATTGTTTGCAGATGACCAATTTATCCTCCAGGAAAATGAAGATTGACTTCACAAAGCAATTCATATACTAAACATTATCAGCAAAGATTACAATCTGCAGTTGTCTCGTGCAAAAACGAAAGTTATGGCATGGGAAGGGAAATATCCCATCAGAGTTAAAATAGTGGTAGACAATCAGCCAGTAGAAAAAGTCTCCAGCTTTACTTATCTCGGATGTGGATTATCTTTTAATGAGGATAACGAGGTGAAGAAGAAACTTCTCCGATTTCAATATATGTGTGGAGTACCATCCCACAAGCAGAAGGGACATTGGAAGACCTAGGTAGAGATGTTCGGAAGAATGAGGTCGGAACAGGCTTTTGGCCTATCCATGAAGATGAAGTAAGTAAGTATTTAAACTTGGCATTTAGACATATATAGCCCGACATTGCGTTGGCTTTGATTAATTTTCACCTTCACTCCCACACAAATTACTATGATCATTGAAACTTTTGTACTAAATCAGTCAATTTTGACCGGAGCCTTTGACTGAGTCCTCAAAAAGCATCGTAGCCTCACCTAATCTGATGTTATCACTTGCACACATACCGAAACGAACAAAAATGGTGAGGTATCACACTCTGTTGTGCTCGGGAATCGAAACGATCTGCTCTTCGATTTGGTTGCCGAATAGTGTAATTGGATTTTGGATGTAGATGATTAATAAAAAATTACAGTTCCGAAATGTGTCCTCCGATTTTGTCACCATCTAGTTTTGTGGAGTGTCCCCCAGCATGGAAACATATTAAAAGACGTATGAAAACTGTCGACATCAAAATGGTATACCGACAAAACTAAGCAGGCCACAGCATCTGGTAGTTCACTATTATTCCTAGAGTGTTATACAGTTCTAGAAAAAATGTGATCCTCTTCCTGTTAATAGTTTATCAATTGAGAAACTTTCAGCTGATCCAAAGAATTGTAAAAATGTACACATTTCATCATTATTCTTGGCCGCCGCTGAAAAATTCTTTCACTCTTATCTTGCACAATCCTACATCAATGTCATCCTAAGAAACAGTAACGCAATACTGTCTCGTCAGTACTGCGTTACTGTTTCTTAGGATGAGTGATAGAATTTATCAGCGGTGGCCAAGAATAATGATAAAGTGTGTACGTATTCTGGAGTCTCTCAGATGCCTTTTGCTTCGCAGATGTGGGAAGGAGAGGGTTGCAGACGTTTTCCGGGAATTAGGTTGGTGGTAACGCTGAGAAGTTAGCCTGATTCAAGGTTTCCAGAATGGCTAAAGCATTATGTGGTTGTTTTACATGTTTGATTTTGTTGTGTTTGCTATATCTTATGATGTTAATCATTCTTCTGTTCCTAGTTATTAAACTGACCTATCAACTAAGAAAGTTTTACCCTTTTGATGGAAAAGAGACTGTTGATTTATAGTTAATGGCCTCTATGACATTCGGCAGACATGTTTAAATTTAATATACACGTATTTTCGGCGTTTTGAATTTTCAATTTGCCTTTCTGTTTTATAGCTAGACAAGTTATTACTTTTATAGTGGTTACGTATGTTGTTTAATTTCTTGTTGAAGTGTTTTAACAACTACGCGATGATTCCTCATCCCCTGTCAGTACCAATAACAATGACATATTGGACGTTTCTGCTTAGATATACCATTACGCAATTAGTATTTAGGCCTACAACCCACTTTCCCTATTCATTTATCATTATGCAACCGATATAAGAAAAGCAAATAGTGGTGTACTAAAAGCATAAATGATGCCGCACACGTAATACATTATTTTGGTAGTATATTTGCTGATTTGAATCCGTACTAATTCTGCGTTTCACTTTATTTCCCTGCAGGGTTCCTAACCACACGCCGACTGCCTGTGCTCAATTCATGAACGAAATGAGTTTTACTCCTGAATCCATACTTCGAGGCAAGCACAAGAACCTCATAAGGTATACTGTAATGCCTAGAGGAGGGCACTTTGCAGCCTTCGAAGAACCAAAATTGCTTGCTGATGATGTCTGGGAAGCAGTTAAAACCATCCGTGATATGAAGAAAAAATGATGGGAATTTTTTGATTATTATTGTAAACAAAAATTGAAACAAGAGCGTCCGAAGCTTTGAATGTGAGACTGCTGTAAAATTTTTAAATTTTGTTATAGTTTAATAAAATCCTATATTTTTGGTTTAAATTATTGCCCTAATTTAAATTATGATTTCCTACATTTACTGGTCTGTCATTTTTGATGTTAACGGTCACCAAACAAAAACAGGTAAGGATAGGGTGTTTTGAGTTTAATTATGCTCTCTGTACATCATTTAACAATTTGTAGTATTCTTTTTGCTTCCATTTGTAGTCAGTTTCAGTTTAATAGTCCTGATTTCCGCTCTGTCTTATTACAAGCTTCATTCGGCTCACCAATGACTTATCAGTTATTAACGTTATACGTTATACTATATACGCACACGAAATAACTAATAACGGGACAGGGTTTTTTTCTGACATGGAAGTTGATAAGGTTTCTAAAATTTTAATTTTTTACTAACTATGCTTCGTTACGTTATTTGGCGGTGTAGTAGGAAATCAAAGAATAATCTTCAAATTGAAGGTTTACTTTTTAAATATAAGCTACTGAACAGATTTTGATTGGAATTTCACAGCTTTAAATCTTTGTGTATGACTTAAAATCTGAAGATTAAATCAACACGATTCCTCATCAGGGAATGGAAAAGAAACATTGACAAAAAGGTATTATTTAATTTCTTAAGTAGCCATCTTTTTATGTAAATAACAAAAATCAAAAACTCATAATTATATAAAATTACTTCCCCCCCCCACTCCCAAGAACGAAGAATTTATAAAATGCTCTTGGGTTACTGCTGACCAGAAGATGGCGACAGTGATTGTGATCGCCGAAATATCGAGTGATAACACTTCGGTAACTGGGCTAGTTACCAGAGAGCGTAATACTTTCTTTTCGCTTATTATGAATCACCAATAGAGCTGTTTCATATAGTTGAAGTGACAAGTCAATATAGCACATTAATATTTCGTTGGAAAGGTTTCATTTTCATCAATAGTTGACCTACTGTTTTCGTATATGTTGACCACGTTGTACAAACGTACAATGAAATATGATTGAAATTTTTAATACGACCTCGTCTATAAACCATTTCTGTTAAGTCAACTTCTACTGTATATTTGCCTTCAGTAATGAAGTCAAATTTTTTTAAGTATCAATCACTTGAAATCAACAATAAAACACAACAGCGAAGATATGAAAACATGTTTCTCGCACTACATTTATCTCGTCGTTTTACGCGAATTACGATAATTTATTGTGGACTGCAAATCGTTTTACCATGTTGCTTAACAGATCTCTGATGATACCCGTACTTTCTCAGGAAGAAAATCATGTTTCAGCATCTGTCTGAGAAAACTTATGCCTCAGTACCGGATTAACTACGTAGCAGGAGATAGCAAATGCTATGGGCCTCGCGCCTTCTAGGGGGCCTCGCGCCTCTTAGGGGGGCCCCACACCGAGGCTAGATGGGCGACCTCTTTTTTTATTATTTAGCTCTACAATTTTCCCCCGGACGGCAAAAATCAAGGGCCTCTTCTTCACATTTGCTACGGGCCCCGCGCTGTAGTAATCCGGCCCTGGTATACCTTATCACGGAATTATACAGAAAATTGTGGTCTAAGGGATTTTAAAGAAAATAACATTATACGATACGAGTTACGTGACGGTCAAAGTCGAAAGTGAACAAGGAGAATCACTATAAATGATTTGCACTCTCCAAAGATGCCTGGCCGTTTCAACTTTCACACTATGGGTTAGCGTTCAGATATTTCAAAAGCGGATGAGTAGGCAAGTGCGAATTCATGTAATAATTAAAAACCAAAAATAAAACAAAAGAATCATGTAGTTCGTCGTTCTTTTAGATTGGAATAATCGAAATTTTATTAATATTCATCTAAGACGGTGATCTACCTAGAGATAACAGGCTGATATGCTGCGATGAAAACATTCCCGACTGCTAACTTAAGATCATATTTATTAACTGTTTCATCATTCAGTGGAAGATAAGGGCTACTTCGTCCCTCCCCATATATTCCACTGTACATGGTGGAATATATACGTCGATGAGAAATTGCCAAGAGCACGAAGAAAGTCATGAAATGATTCACAAATATAAATACAAAATTAGTTAATGCTGCTGACTCATGGCACATCGATCAGTATGCCATACAAACTATACACAACAAACACTGTTTTCTGTTAAGTTCAAATGTTCACGGAAAATACAATTTTTGGTGTCTCAGGACTAAATGTGACAAAGCGCTTAAGAGGACGATAATTTTTCAACCCCGACTCGATTACAAATAAAAATCTGTAATTTCCACCGAAATAAATGTGAAAGAAAATGTCATATCAATACATTTAGAGTCAAATAGGCAAAGCATCAGGTGTAGTTGCTTTCGTAAGCAAGGTCAGAGGTGCTAGTTTGTGGAGTTATTTACTAACAATAAAACACTAGCAACTACAGGAAAAATGACATGGTACAGCACTCGTATTAAAGTTAAATAAATTAAACAATACCGTTATGCATCTTAGAACGTTAGGTTAATTGGCAGTGAAGCAGGAAATTAAACGGTTTTTCCTTTAAAATTTTTAACTATTGAATGGATTTTGATTGGAATTTTACAGCTTTATATCTCAGGCTATGGCTTAAAATCTGAAGAATAATCATCACGAAACTTCATTGGAGATGGAGAAGAAACGTTAGCAATAATCTAACTTAATTTCCTGAAATAGCCTGCATTTTCTGTAAATAACAAAGGTCAAAAGTATATGTACTTATAAAACGCAAGTTTTGGGAATTATCTGCCACGCCATGACGTCACATTATGACGTCGGACTAAGACGTCACGCCTCCTGTCTCCGCTGCACAACAAACAACCAACAGAAACGTTCAGTGCGTTATTTAATAAATGTTCTACTTAGCTATTCAACTGCGAATAAATTAATTGTCAGAACACTGAAAGTAAAGTTCGTATTCCGTTGAAATAGACATATTAATTATTAGTTGCTTTTTCTTACTTAATAAAAAAGTTAACAAATACCTACATCATATCATATCATATTAACGTTATTTGTTGAAAATTGTTTTTTAAGTCAGCGAAGAAACAAATTGCTAAAATACTGCATTCAACACGTCATTTTTGACGGGCTTACAAGATATTTGTATCCAAGGTAGATATTTTAAGTCACTCTTGTTTTTATTTATTTTATTTTATCGTTTAGTCCACTAAGGAGCGCGTGGAACCATTAATTTGCATTGTCCTTCTTATTCTTCTTGATGTTCTTATCTTCCCCAAACAAACTCATCCTTTCGCTGTGGGCTTGACGTCTCTCTTGTGTCCAGGCATTTCTGAGTTTCATTTTTGCTGTTGGGATCTTAGGGGCAAATTTATGTAAAGTGATCAATTGTCTATACATACAGTACTGCGAATAGATGTCAGTGGATCTACGCTGGCTCCTGCGAGGTCCTTCTGTGTTTCTATAAACCAGCATGCTTTGGTTGGTCGGGGTCCGTTGACGATGTGGAAAATTTTCTTGGTCAGTAGTGAGTCATCCATTCGTGCTACATGTCCGTAGAATTTCATGCGTCTTTTCCGTGCGAGTGAGGTGAATCGTTCGGTCAGTGAATACAGATCTTCTGAGCTTTTGCGCATTCAGATGCCATCTTGGATCTTGGGGCCGAATATTTTTCTCAGTACCTGTCTATCTATTTTTTCTATTCCTTTGACATTTACCGTTAATGACAATGTCTCGGTCGCATACAGTGCTCCTGGAAGAACGTCGGTGTGGTAGTGATGGAGTTTGGCTTTGATGGAAAGTGATTTCTTATTGGAATTATTCCAAGTAATTGCATATGCTTTTTGCAGTTTTTCAGCGTGGTTTTTCTGGGCTTCTTTCTCAGTTCAAGTATTACCAATAATTTCTCCTAAGTCCTTAAAGTGTTTAAGTTGTTTGATAGTACCATATTTTGTCACGAGTGGCTTCAGGTTTGTGCTAAGTCACTGTTATAATATACTGGAAGGAATTATTTGCCCAAAACACTGAAATAAAGGTATGTACCGCGTTTAAATTAATATATTAATTATTAGTTGCTTTTATTACTGAAGTAACTATATCAGATACATTTAAATATTTCCAGTACGTCAAATTTAGATCGCAATACAATGAAAGTTTTCATAAGCGGGTAACAGCATCTATGAATTTTGAACAGAAATATTAGTAGAAGTTGTGGTTATGTCGAAATGCAGATAGGAGCAGACAACTGACACATTTTTTACAGACTAAATCACGAAAAAAATATTATAAATAATTTAAGCTGCTTTCATAAGCTCCGAGTTACTGAAGTTACCTTTTTCTTGTATACCGATGGAAGTAGTTCCGTTTTTATCGTGCAGAATGAGACGTAGACCAGGAATAAAACCAATATCACCCGCTGTATCCTAAGGTTTTAGGATTCCTAATCTATTTTTAATTTAATTGGTTCCCTAATTCTGACATCATTCATTCAGTAGAACTTCCACCTGTGTCGCTGTGGGAACTACAACCGAAATATGTACAAATTACAAAATAAGGTTATGAGCATTACATAACAACAAATCTATTTATTTAGGCAATCACAGAGAAATGTATTGTCAGAACACTCCGTTAAAACCGTTATTTTTTACGGGCTTTGATTAATATTCGTTTGATGTAAAATTATTCGTTGAAATCTTTTGCCATAGATATTTAACATAAAAGCTTTAAGTTTCGATTAATAGGATAATGTTAGTGGCAGTGTTGATAGACTTTTATTCGAACTGGCACTTGACGTTACCAGAGGGCATAAGAATTTTTTAATTATTTAAATTGTTTTATCAGTGTTCTGTTACTTATATCATTACTCCGTTTTAACCAAAGTATTTCCACACTGTTCGCGATCTATACAGCATAGACTTTAATTAAAACCAATATTACGTGAATGGAGTTATTAAGATTTATTCTTAATTTCCGTTTCTTTTACTGATGCCATTATTAAGCCGCATGTAACTCTGTCAGCCATTCGAACGTTGATACGAATCGATATGAATCACGAATATCAAAAATGGAAGGTGTAAGAGTACTAGCTCCACATGCTGAAGGTCGCCGGTTCGAGTCCGGCCGAGGGCATGGGTGTTTGAGTGTTGTGTCTGTGTGAATGTCCTGTCCGTCCTTCGTGTCCATGTGTACATACTTAGTTGCAAGATTTAGTTGAAGATTTTTGAACAAGTTTATATCGCCATGTATTAATATGCCTGTGGTTGAAGTATTGTTTTTCTGGCTGCAATTTTACAGTAGTTTGTGGTTAGGTTGAAATGCTACCTGAACCAGGATGACAACTGAAAGTTTTTGGTACAGTGCAATGCACGAGGAATTACTTTGAACTTTATTTTGTAGCTCTTTATTTAGTTCAGCAACTGCAAATAAATGAATTGCCAGAACACTGAAAGAAAAGTATGTATTTCGTTTAAATCGGCATGTTAATTATTATATCCTAATTTTTACTGAAATCATTGCTTGATTTAGATGAAATTAGTTCCAAATATAATGCTATCTATACGCCCCACACCACAATTGAAACTAATATTACATGGCTTAACGTAAGTAGTTAAGATTTATTTTTAGTATCTTTCGTTTTCACTGAATTCATTTCTTTATTTCAGCCACACGTAATCCGTGTCAGCTATTAAAACATTGATTTGGTTCGCGAATAACAAAAAATAGAGATATAAAACCTGTGATAATTTTGAATCAAGTTTATATCGCAATGCACGATAACATTAACATACGAAACAGATAATGTATTAATTCACGTGTCTACATCTACATCTATACTCTGCAAATCACAAATACTGTGAGTGGCAGAGAGTGCTAAGCACTAATCCTAATTCTGCGCATTCCAATCCCATATCGAGGAAAGAAGGAATACATAAATGAATCAGTACGGCATCTTATTTCTCTAATCTTATCCCTCCTGTCATTGCGACCTAAATAGGTTGGCGGAAGAAGTATTTCGTTGCACTCGTAACTTAAAGATTTTCGCATTACAGCTTTGATTTTCTAGAAGCAATATTAACGGAGTTTGTGGTTAGGCTTAAATGCAACCTGGACCAAGCTGACAACTGTTTTGTTAAAGCACAAGGGACGAGGAATTACATTAGCTTTATTTTATAACAATTCTGCTAGTGAAAAAATGAATTGCCAGAACAATCCATTCAACCTGTCATTTTTGACGGGCTTGTATATTGATATAAACCTAAAAATATATCTACATTGTTAGCAAAAGCAGTCATAATATAATTACTTTCATTTTGCTTGTTTTGGATCACTAATAGAGCTGTTCCGTGTGAACTAAGTGACAAACAAATTTTGCTGTCGTCAGTCTTTAGACTGGTTTGATGCAATCCTCCATCCCTTCCTATCCTGTGCTAACCTTTCCGTTTCTACATACCCCTTACAACCCACGTCCTCATATATCTGCTTCACATATTCTAATCTCTGTCTACCTCTACAGTTCTTACCTTCGACTGTTCCCTCCACTAACAAATTAACCAATCCAGCATGTCTCAAAATATGACCTAAACGCCTGTCTCTTCTTTCTGTAAGCTTCTTCCATAAACTTCTTTTCTCCCCCATCATTTCCAAAACTCGTTCATTTCTTACTTTGTCTCTCCACTTAATGTTTAGCATTCTTCTGTAGCACCACATTTCAAATGCTTCAAGTTTCTTTCTTTCCGGTATTCCTAAAGTCCATGTTTCGCTACCGTAAAGTGCTGTGATCCAAACATAGAGTTTTAAAAAGTTCTTTCTAATTCCTAGATCAATATTTGAAACAAAAAGGTTTCTCTTTTTCATGAAGGCTCTTTTAGCTAGTGCTATTCTGCTTTTAACATCCTTCCTGCTTCGGCCATCGGTTGTAATTTTGCTTCCTAAGTAACAGAACTCACTCACTTCTCCTATAGCATCCGATCCTATTTTTATATTTAATCTGCTACTATTGGTATCATTTCTGCTACATTTCATCACTTTTGTCTTACTTTGATTTATATTCAGTCCAAAATCTTCCCTCAGTATTTTGTTCATGCCATTCAATAACTTCTCAATATCCTCAGCCCTCTCTGCTAACAAGACAATGTCATCAGCAAATCGTAGCATTCTGATTTTTTCTCCCTGAAAACTTATGCCGCATGGAAATTTTTCTTTGACTTTCTTCATTGCTTCTTCTACATACAAATTGAATATTAACGGGGATAGACTACAACCTTGTCTCACACCCTTTTTGGCCGATGCATGTCTCTCGTGATTCTCTACTTTTATTACAGCCACTTGATTCTTATACAGTTTATAGAGTATTCTTCTATCTCGATACTTTAGACCTGACTTCTTTAAAATTTTGAACATCTTGTCCCACCTAACATTATCAAAAGCTTTTTCTAAATCAACAAATGCCATAAAAGTATCATAGTTTTTCTTGATCCGCCCTTCAAGTATTAATCTTAAAGACAGAATTGCTTCCCTTGTACCGCGATTTTTCCTAAACCCAAACTGATCTTCACCTACTATCTCTTCTACTACCCTTTCCATCCTTCTGTATATTATTCTGGTTAGTAATTTTGAAGCATGTGATGTTAGACTAATGGTGCGATAATTCTCACATTTGTCGGCTTGACCTTTCTTTGGAAGTGTGAAGATGATATTTTTATTAAAATCAGTTGGAATTTCTCCTGTATCATAACTTCTTGATATCAGCTTAAATAATCTTTCGATTCCTTCCTCTCCTAGAGATTTAAGAAGTTCTGCAGGGATCTCATCAATACCAACTGCCTTATTTGCTTTCAAGTCATTCAGAGCTTTATTAAATTCTGTTCTCAAAACAGGATCTCATAAGTCATCAATGTCGACATCGCCTTCCTTTTCCAATACACTATTGTTCAAGTCGTCCCCATCATACAGTTTCTCAATGTATTCCTTCCATCGGTTAGCTCTATCTACTGAGCTTAAAAGAGGTTTCCCATCGGCAGCTTTAATGTTCATACCTCTTTTCTTCATTTCTCCAAAATTCTGTTTGATCTTTCTATATGCAACATCTACTTTTCCTACTACCATTTCCTTTTCTACTTCTTCACACTTTTCTTGTAGCCATTTTTCTTTTGCTATTTTGCATTTCCTATTTATTTGATTTCTAAATTGCCTGTACTGCTCTCTTCCTGCTTCATCCTGAGCATTTTTGTACCTTCTCCTCTGATCCATCAACTCGAAAATTTCTTCTGTGATCCAAGGTTTTCGTGCAGCTTGTTCCCTAAAGCCTAATGTTTCTTTGCCAGCTTTCATTATTTCGGTCTTTAATGCATTCCATTCGTCCTCGGTTGAGCTCCTTTCACAGTTACTTCTTAGACGTAAGTCTGCCATTTCTGCAAATTTTTCTCTTGTGCTAGATTGTTTCAGCTTATTCACTGCCAGTCTGTTGTGCTTATGCTGCTTCCTTATTCGCTTGAGTTTCAGCCTGCACTTCATTACTATCAAATTATGGTCCGAGTCTATGTCTGCTCCTGGGTACGCTTTACAGTTTAGAACTTGATTCCTGAATCTCTGTTTGACCATGATATAATCTAGCTGATATCTGCTTGTATCCCCAGGACGTTTCCAGGTGTATATCCTTCTGCACGGTTCTTAAACAGTGTGTTTACCACAACTAGCTTATATCTTTCACAATATTCTGACAATCTGTTTCCTCGCTCATTTCTTTCTCCTAGACCAAAGCTTCCTACAGTATTCCCCTCTTTTCCTTCTCCCACTATTGCATTCCAATCACCCATGATTATTAGATTTTCCTCCCCTTTCACATATTGGATTAATTCTTCAATTTCAGCGTATATTTTTTCTATTTCTTCGTCATCTTCCTGTGACAAATTATAAGCACATTAATATTTCGTTGAAACGGTTTTATTTTCATGTGCATTTGATCTACTGTTTTCTTTTCTCTCTCGGCGTCACTTCTCGGCCTTGTATGTCTCCTCCTCTCAACACGTGCTATCTTTCGCCTAGTCGGCCGCCTTTAAGCAGTGAGTTGACTGTGGCTCCCTCACTCACACGCAGCAGACAGCGGCTTCTACTGCTGTTGAACATCGTAAGCCAGAAAACTGTATTATTGTTCTCTGATCGTGATTCTCTGTATCTGCACCTCATTGCCGTAATCTGTGGTAAGCCAAGTTTCATTTCTACAGTATTTTCTTATCTGCTGAAAGTGTTGACATGTTTAGGATGGTCGAATTAACAATACTGCATTATTCATAATGTTAACTACTGCTTACAAAAAGTACCGTGAAAAATGAATGAACAATTTTGTTTTCGACTTAAACAATTTCCGTTAAATAAATATCTGCTGTATATTTGTCTTGAAGTCAGATTGTTTAATCACTTGAAACCAAGAATACAGAAGTGATCATACCACGAAAAAATATATATCACACCACGTTTGTCTCGTCGTTTAGTGAAAAGTATGATAATTTATTGTGGAGTGCAAAGGATCGTTATAAACTACCGTAGCTACGGCTGAACAGATCTCTGTAGAAATGAGGATTCAGTATGACTCTACACTTTCTGCTTTTCTAGTATCTGTCTGACAAAATTCTCACGAAATTACACAAAAAATTGATGTAGAAATTTTAAAGATGATATACTTACACCATGTGAATTACGTGACCATCAAAGTCGAAGGAGAACAAGGAGAAGCAATCTAAGTGACTTGCACATTCATAAGATGACTGGCAGTTGTAACCACGACATTAAGCATTACTGTACAGGTAGTCAAAGCCAAGGTGAACGCGCAAGTGCGAATTCGTGCAAAAAATTATACCTTGCAATTCGTAGTTCATTTAGATTGGAATACAGAAAGATTTATAATATTCTTCTGGGAAATTTTAATTTGCAATAAAAACATAGTTTGGGACCGACGAGAAGCATATAGATAAAATTTCCTTATCTAAAATTAATCTTTTTGCTTGAAAATTATGGTTTTACGTGAAATTTATTTTATATCATTTTTCTGATTTGCTGTAAAATATCAAGTATGCAAAGCACTTACAATCTTGTACAGGAGGACAGTATTTCTTTTGTCAAAGTTGCATCCTTGCTATTTTTCAGAATGAACAATACCTTTCTGAATGTTTCCTGTATAAAACCAAAATACAATTTTTATCACTTTCTTAGTCCCATAACGTTAAATGGCAATGTATATTAACAGATTAATTAAAACGGTGGAATCTCATTAAGTTATAGTGTGAAAATTTGTCGTAGGAACAGAGATAATTCCATGTTAGAAGCAGAAAAGCATAGACTAAAATAATTTGCGTGCTTTTTAGATACTTCTGCGAGATATGGAAAAGTATTTACCTCCCCTGACAGTAAAATCGCCGTAATCGATCATTGAATAAATATGTCTACAGTAAATTAAAATATCGATAAATAAGGCTGTAGTCACGAGTTACCACCGTCACTGAGCAATGAGATCGATACCAGTGTGGCTGCTCGATCCATAAAGAGCTTTCTTTACCAAATGTACTAGCCTACTTCAGAAAGATGTTTGTATTCAGTTATTATTCATTTACTTCTGCAAAGAGGAAATCAGTGATATTGGTCTGTGTGAGTGCACAATTAAGGCTCATCATTAGCCATTGTTTCCAGCCAATATCGGGGCACACAAGACTATGCAGTTTCCTCTCTCTCTCCACCAATTCTTCACCACAACTTTGGTCCTCTCCTCTTTTCTGACGCACTCCTTCAACCTATCAGTCATCTATTCCTTGGCATTACTCTGGGCCATTAACCTCCATTTCATGAATCATTTCCTTCACATGTCGATATCATCTTGGCCTTTTGCTCTCACTGCTCTTCTGCAAGAGTTCCTCCATCCTTCTTATTCCTTCTCCTGTCTTGTTACCTCAGCTTCCGAAAAATATCACTCTCCTATATCGTTATTGTATCCCTGTTCTTCACTATCTAGATTTCGGCAGCATACATGACAGTAGAAACATTATTTCCTTACTTCTCTGTGCCACGGCCTAGTCGCAAATCATGCTTCTGAAACTTATTTGAAATGTTTCCGGCTGGCAACATTTCCGAGGCACAATATTTGAAAGTGTTAGCTGTTAACATAATTTCCCTGGTACTTACTTCTTTCTCGTTGAGGCAATATACCTGTTCTTCTTTGTATTAAAATTAATGCCACAACATATGTCTATTTATCTAATACCGCTGAACTTCCCTATTTTCCCATATCATTATATCATCCACAGAGACATCAACTTCATTCTTTTCTCTTCAATTCTCGCCGTCATCTTCTCAATTACCTCGTAGCGGGATTCCTCCATCAAAGACTTCGTTGTCTTAACTCACGATTTTCCTGTACTCAGTCTGTTCGTTCTTCATACTTTAATAAAGTTCACTCTTCCTAAGTACATTCTTTCGCCTTTTTTACTGTGTAATTTGGGACTACATTATTTTACATGCTTCTGTGTACACTATCAAACAATTGTTTAGAACCTAGGAACACAAGCAACTCCTGTCCGTAACCGCAAGGTTTTTACTCACTTAAAGCAAATATTAACTGTACTCTTGATACCCCTGGTCTGAAACCGTGCTGCTTTTTTTCTTATTTCTTTTTCGATCTTCCTTCCTCTAGAACGTTCTAAAACAACTTAGGCAGACTGGCACATCGACGTGACTCTATAATTCTTAATCACTTCTAGCTAAGGTCGTTGGGTTCCTCCGGCTACTGCTGCTTCCAGCGTGATTCGAAAAGTAAGAGTTCAGTATTGCCTTTTCATCCTTCGCGTAGGCCTTCTATAAAAGAGGTAACATGGTTAGCGACAGGTTTCGCTTGTTCTTTATCTTCCCGAGGAATAAACTTACTAGTGATAGCGACTGAGGGCAGTTCAGCAATTTAGCTTGGAAAAAAAGTTCTCTGTTTCATCGGAGATCGAAAACTGATCATCCAGACCGTAATCAGACGCTTTACCACCTGAGCTAATCATCATTTCCTGTTTTCTTTTTTGATCATAAATACGATTATCCGCTTCATTCATTCTTCTGTGGTTACACTCTCAGTCCATGTTGTTCTCATCACACGATGAAGTCAGTGCATTCCTATCACCACCACTGTTCTTACCATTGTTTTATCAACAACCCTTCAAATTGTCTAAAACTGTTTCTATTTACCACCTTAGGTTTTTTCTGTGTCTGTTTCTTAGTTGTTGTTATCGTGCTCTAGCAATGGTTTTTCTATTGTCCAGGGGTTCAATAGAGCTCCAAAATAATTCCTCCACATCTATTTTTTTTTAATTGTTTATGTCAGACTTTTGTCATCTTGCATGTTAGGGTTTACGGCCAGAACTTCACCTCTCTTTTCTACCATTCTACACAGTACTTCGATATCGTCCTCCATCAACTTCTCCATGCATTTCCTTCCCTCCTCTGCTAAAACATTTATGTTCTCTTCCTCCTTCATTTTATACTCTACTCTTGTCTCTGTTATACTCCGCTTGAACCAGTCTCTGGAAGGCTTATTGTTCCTCTATACTGTCTCTACTTCTTCTTTTATTCTCCCATTCCACCATGGTGTATTGTTTCATGCCACTGGTCCTTCCACAAACTGTTTTTGCAGCTGCAACCATCATTCTTTCACTGTACAATTCCCGTGTAGAATTTTGCTCCCTACAATTCTTTGATACTCCTTATGGTTCTCTTTCAATTTCCATTTAGTTTCTTCTCCTGTTTACATGTTTTTCTGCTTTCTGTTCCTGTCCTTACCTCAATTACGATTAGTCGGTTATATCTATGAAATGCCTTAGTTGCTGTAACCATTACGTCAGCAATACTGCTTTTCGGTCCACTTTGACCGTTCAGCTGTCTCAAAAACTCGTCCATAAATTCACTATTGACAAGCGATAAACGACTTCTTGTGAGAAGTATACTATAATTATCCCCAATGGAAGTTAGAGGAGGCCAAATATTATGGATTTCCTATAATTGGTAGTTTTCTCATTGCCAAAGCTACTTACTGAACAAGTGCATTATCCTTATGAAAGATGAATTCTTTGTAATCCACATCTTTTCCCACTAATTTATTTATGTAGTTAGCCCAATAGTCTTGCGTACTATTCGCCAGTTATTCCATTACCCTCCTCAAGGTATAAATGAGTAAAAAGAATTCCTTTTAGATATCCTTTTTATGGTGGAGAGCTATCGACTTCCACTTATAGGTTTGAATGCCCGTTGGTTTCTGTAACCCTGCGTCTCATCAATAGTAACAAATCGCCGCAAAACAGGTAGGAATTCTTTTAAAAAATGCTACCACTTTTGAGAATTTTTTTTACGAAGTGGTTTCTGCTCGACATCAAACAAACACTGCGCCCATCTGGCACCAAGCATTCTCATAATTAATTATTGATGGAAAATATTTCTTTCTTCTAATACTCCTAGTTATGTCATAAATCTTTAGTAGCCATTCGTCCAGCACCATAATGGGCACCTTGTCGATGTTTTCTTCCAAGGTTGTAGTATTTGGCCCTCATTCACACAGGTTATCTTCAATAGATGTACGACCAATTCAAATTCAGCCGCCTATTTAATCACTGTTAAAAATGAAGGTAGATTGCTTATAAATCTGTACCAACTTTGTATGAATTTCCATTTGTGATAAACCGTTCAAAAGAAAGAATTTTATGACGGCAGATTATCCATTTCAACGAAGCGCAATCTTAAAAGGTAGAAAGTAAAGCGTATCAAAAGAGTGGAAGTGATCATGGGAATGCAACAGGGTATTGGGGCCATTGTTGATCATTATAGTTTAACTGTAAATTGACAACTTTCCACTTCACACAGTCCACAGAGCCAGTCTCCTATATATTGGAATCAATAGAAAATGAATGTATTGTATTGTATTAATATAATTAGTGGTTGTATTAATGATTTTCAGTCATAAGTTATATTGTTTGCAGATGACTTAGTGTTATATTACACGACTAGAACGGGAGATGACTGTGAACAATTACAGCGCTATCTCAACAGTATAATTAACTGGAATGTAACATGGAATGAAGGTAAATGCCAAGGAAAGTCAGCTTTTTATGTACACAGATAAATGAATAAAGCTTTTTAACTATAGGGTGTGTGTGTGTAACTACTTATTGGAGACGTAAAGAATAAATTTCTTGGAATAACATTTGATTGTTAACTCAGTTGGACAGGTTGTAGGAAGAGGTTTTAAATTCCTTCATTTATTAGCGTGAGTTTATCAGAGAAGTACGAGAACTGGGTAACAAAAACCTAGGTCTGATCATTACTTGAATATCGTTGAGTGGTACAGGGCCCACACTTTGCATATCCCATACGAAGTTGGAGTGATGCAAAGAAGGGCGGGTGAAAACATGCTGAGCAGGTCGCCGTGAAGGTGGCGGTCGCGCTGAAGGTCGATGTCGCGGTAGATGGGTAAAAATATGCCGCGTAGCTCGCGCTGGAGGGGAAGGTAGATGTCGAGGTACTGCTGCTAGCGTTCACCTGTGTTTTGAAAATCCTTGTAGGTGTCACAAGTTGTAAATCGTTAATATTTTGTGTTTAACGCGAGTATCATTTACTTTATTTAACCTGCAATGATTTGCGCAAGCGATAACGATAGGGATGATGATGGTCTGTCAGTAGCCACAAAGTGGTGGCTACTTTCTTAGGCTGGTAATGGAGAGTCCAGTTAACAGCAAATAAATGAACGGAGACAAACGCTTGGTGAATTTCACCATTTAAATCAGGATCTGACAAATGATCCAGACTAATTCCATGCCCACCTACGAAAGACACCACAAACTTTACGGTAAAATCCTGGACAAACTGAAGTCAAATGTTTATAACAGTTACCACACCAATCCAATACATGCTGAGGGAAAATTCGTCGTGACTATAAATTAATAGTAATTATTGTAAATAAAGAAATGCGCCGTTTAACAAAGCATTTTCAAGTCAAATCTAGAAAAATTTAATCCAAAATCAGAATTTCTATTTAAAAATCAGAATTTTCCATTTCAAATTCAGTCAACAGTTTATCTTAAATAATAATTACCATGATAATTTTTTTTTTTTACTTTCTGTAAATTTATAAAGATTGTTGGACTGAATTGTCTGATGTTCCATTTCCGTCGGTATATGATGTGTAATAATTTCTGAATAGTCAATTAAGTCACTAATAATAGATAATTATTTCAATTAGTAAAAATGTAGGTGGTTGAAGGAAAGGGGGAAAGATGGGTGTGTAGGAAAATTACCACCGGAGCGTGCGCTCCATTACAATAAAATTAAATATTATTATTGTAAAATTTGTTGTAATTTATCTGCCGTTGACTGTCTAATTGTTTGAAACATTCACTTTTCCGTAGTTGTCCAATTTATAAAAATCTGTATTTATTATTTCGTCAATAATTTATTTAAAACAGAATGTAGCATTGTCAACGTCAGTACATTGTTAATTTATATGTGCAGTTGTGTAAAACGAAATGACATCCATTAAATAAATCAATATTTAGAACAAGACAAAATTAAACAACACCACTCTGTATAATAAGAAACCCTACCTGCATAATCAATTGTAGAAGCTGGATAGCGTGGCCTTGACATAGTTCAGCTAATCAGAGGCAAGCAGACCTCCAACGGCGCGCTAGGCCGCGAAGTGAAAACAAAATACTTTGTTCTCTCATCGACATCGCGGTGAGCGGCGAGCAGCGGCGGCGGGTGCGACCACCTCGGCGTGGATGAAACATCTACCGCCACCACGACCTTCATCGCGAGCTGCTCGACATGTTTTCACCCTATCCGAAGAACGCAGGTTCGACCATCTGTCCCCATCCAAATTTCTGTATTTCATGATTTTCCATTATCACTCCGGTTCATTCAGAACGCAAAGTCCGTGTGTGTTCACGTTCTTTGCCTATTTCCTTTTCCGGTTCTGATGACCTAAACGACCACGAGTCATAAAACACTAATTAAAAACATTTTTCTTAGGAATTGCTAATTTATTGAGCAAAATCATTTTTCGTTTGAAAAAACTAAATTTATATCCATGGCGCATTGGCCGCTAATGTTATAGATAAGAATTTAAAAAACATATTATATTCTTCGTACCATGACTATTAACAAGAAGTTCTTACTTCTGAGATAAATCTGAGGATTCTACCATCAAAATGGAAGGTTATAAGTAACCAACTGATTTTGGTTTCTTACCACAAGATAAAGTAATGGTGATAGTAACATTTGCTTCTATTTTTGTTAGTGTTAATATATAAATGTAGGCAATAACGTTTCAAAATCTTCCATGGTAGCTCCAGATTAGCCGTTATTAAAGTAATTATATTTTTTTTGTTATTTAAGTATCAAAACTGCAATAAACGATTATGTCGCTTATTCCAAAACGTAATCTAATAATTAGAAAATCAACTACAAAAAATTCTGGTTGTCACATAGACGTGTAAGTGCTAAGCTACAAATATTCCACATTGAAGATTTGATATGAACTTAATGTTGTATTTCAAGACTATCTTTACAATTTACTTTAATCAACTAAAACCAGGAAACAAAAATATCGAACTATCCAATTTGTTCCAGACTCTACAGTCATGGAAGCTTCCACAAAATAACAAGAATATTGTACTTGACACTAAAAAAAAACTTAGAAATTTGTGAGGATACCTAAAATCAACTTTTTTTGTTGAATAAGAGTTTAAACATATTATTTTCAATAGAATAAAAACGCAAAAACACAGCCGTTAGTCTTGTGATGAGATGAGCAATCAGAGCTGGTAACATCAGTCCTCAATAAGCGGCAGTTTTGCTCCAGTGTGTTTAGCGTCTGTCCACAATCTGTGCGTCGTATATTTAAGATTTTATGTCAATCTGTGAAACTGAAATTATCAACGAAAGTAAAAAAAAGTCACAACTGAGGGAGGCGTTTGGAAGGGATGGAATCAGCAACATCATCCTGATACAGTTATTAGCCGCTGCAATCACAACGATGCACAAAAGTTCAAGTCATAAGGCAGCGTCGATTCCCTGAAGCGTGGAAGGAATCGATTGTAGTGGCAATTCCAAAGCTTAGGAGGACATAAATTTCCCGCAAAAATACAGAACGTGTGGGACCAGCTCGGACGTCAACGCCATTGTCCAGGGTATCGAGGATCAGTTATAACAGTTGTAAGCCAGCTTGCCTCAGGAGATTCCCAACAAAATCAGTGCATGCATTCAGGCCAGGGGGACGGGGAAGGAGGGAGGAGTACAAACACACACTGATAATTGTGCTCACAATATCAAGTTCTTTGTAAATTTGATTCGATTTTGTAATTATAGAACTAACATAACCTCTCAACCAGTGAAGATTCGGTTTGTTTCCTCCTCCACTTCCAGGTGCTTTTTTTTTCCAGACTGTTTATTCAGTGAAATGTATAATGCAAAAAGCATGAATAAAAATCTCAGATCATGACTAACGAACTGCTGTCTGGCTGTTTGCTCCCGGAGTTTCATTGAAATATGATTATGAATGTAACTGTTACAAATACACCTCGACCAATATAAACAAAAACTTTCACAACGGAATCTAAGTGTCAGAAATCCAGATGCCGAAATTTTCTGCGGTTATAATATTTTTTGTGTGACGAGATATACGAAGAAATTAAAAATTTTCTGTTAGACCTATTGCATATCGTGTTGCAATTTAATATTAATTTATATTTCTTGGTTGAAGAAAAAGACTTTAAGTTCGCAACATTAGCGGGTGAATAAACTGTGAATATTGAAAATAATATTACGCATCATGCACTGGTAACTTACTACAAGCATCGAAAAAAGATAAGAGTAGCCTGAAGTTGGAACAAACAGATAAAAGCTGGTCGCTATTCAAACAGTATCACAAGACGGAAAGACAGCTGCGAGGTAAGTTATAGCTATCCGCACAAAATGAGAAACAGCTTGAAACAACAAAATAATTTTTAATGAGTTTTATGATGCTAATTTATCAACCTAAAATTATTTGACACCTGTTCACTTATTAATAACAGGAACCAATCTTCTGCGAAAACGGTCCTCATATAATGCAGACAAAACAAATATGTCTGTTTCGGGTTTAGCAAGTTCATTATATCATAATTCACTGACAATGACATTGTTCCCGCTTTATGCCTTGTTATCAAACAGATGATCGTAGTGTTCTTAGAAATTTGGAGGGTCGCTTAAAACAGTAGAAATACTGCCAACGTTGATTTTTATATATATATATATATATATATATATATATATATAATTACAATGAGAATAATCGAAACGTCACTATCAAACATTCTAAACTAATAATTTTCGCAATAAACAATATCCATATAGAAAAACCAATAAAATAATTATTTTTCGCAGCTTTTTTTTATACGATCATCAAAAAAAATGAGCTTCTGGAGCTTTTTTTTGTCGACCTTTGCGTTACTGGAGACGATTATTATGCAATTAATGCCACGGGAAAGGTAGGGTATCCATCTTAACATTTAGGAATAAGTCATTGTTATCTAAAGGTATGAAAATATTATATAAATTAAAACAGTGAAACTAGAACACACGTCTTCTTCAGTGCTACTCTCGAAAGTTACTTCTTAGCCATCAAACTTTGGACATAAACTAGTAATGTCTTAGCTCGGAAATGAAAATAAAACAGAGGCGTATGTAGAAAAGTTTCTCAGATTTTGCAATGACTACTGAGAATATAGTCTATTTCTTTTAGGTAAATAGTTTTCCCCTAAAGTCAAATTTTTAGACAATTAATATTGTGGATTTTGTTTGAAATGTGAATGAAGCCAAACATTTATAATTATAACTTGTTGGAATAAGAAGAGCATTTACATCGACGTTTTTAAATGTTCCTTCGGGCTTTATGGCTCGTCGACGTCGAGGTCATTAGGGCCACCAGTGGAGGGGGCTAGGAACGGGAAGGAAGTTGACCACGGGCTTTTGCAGGTACCATCTCGACATACACCTGCAGCGGTTTCGGAAAACCAAGGAACTGGATGGCCGGTCAGGAATTTGAACCTGCGTTTTCCCGTTTGCCAGACCCGAAAGTTACCACCTAGGCACCAGGCTCGGTTTGATAGCCTGAACATTTCTGAGTCCAAAGAGATGATTTTCTATGTGTTTTAGATGACAGTCTTCTTAATATGCCTGTCATACATACTATCATTTAAACTCAGGTATGATTTCGTGAAAGTTAAAATATAGTAGTTTTGTTATTAAAAACTCGTGGTATTTTAGTGAAATTGTTGTCATAGATTTCTCATATTTGAAGAGATTTGTAGTTATCTTTAAAAAAAAGTGATAATTTACCACAGCAAATTATTTCTAGCTTCTATGCGATGGTAAGCATTTGGAGTACCTAAGAAGGTAAATCTTTGCAACTACAAATTATGTAAGAAATTATTGGTGTTTGTTGGAGGTAGTTGTCAAAAATTTGCTTAGACACTATGTTCAACACACGTTTGTTAACTTGTAAATCTGACTGAAATGAACGATGGTATACAGAAGAAGCAGACAATGTTTATGTGTGAATGAGTCAAGGGGGGAAAAAGCGGAAAAAAAGCGATGGTTAGGCTCTGAAACTAACCTGATGGTGCAAAAATCACAATAATTTCAAATGCTCTCGAGCAGTAAGTTGAATCATGTGATCTAGAACTCTTCTCTCTGATGCTAGTAACTAATTAAAAATGTTCGTGGGTATCGGGGCACGTCAGTTCCCCGTCACTAAAGCCGCGTTTACACGATGCGAGTTGACTGGAACGACAGTTGGCCGGACCGTCGGTGGTGGGGGTAAGAGAGTGGACTAGCATGCTAGTAATAATTAGAAGACAGTCCACTGTCCACTGTCCACTGTCCACTGTGAGGACAGTTCTCTACTCCTACATTGTGATCTTATTGAAAATAGTATGTCCATATTACAGAAAGGAATTAACATCGTAGCTAATTTGTTGATTATAATGTTGAATGATATGAAGAACAATTAAATAAAACGTAGAAAAACGTTAAAAGAGTGGATATTAAAAAGAAATGCTTTAAATGCCTCAGCGTCTTTATAAAAATATAAAGTTGCAAGTGAAAATATAGCGTTGCATCATTTAAGTCTAACTGTATCTCAATTTGAAGAGCTATTGGGAAATATTTTTTCCGATACATAAAAAATGACACCGCTATGAAGCACTTTTTTGATAGCAGAGTCTCTAAAAACCTTGTTCTTATAATTTTTATTCTTAAAATTCCACGGAATTTCCTCACTTTCATGCAGTTCTCGAGATTTTAATGCCTTTGCTTCACTGCGATTACGCGACTTGTTAATTGTCGCCATCTTGTTTGTTAAACTCCCACGCCAAAAGTTGGTCGTGAACCGAGTCCACTATCCTCAGTCAACTGTCTGTCTTGTACCTGAGAAGAGTGGACTATCCAGTGCTGCGCGCGCAGTAAGAAGTACACTCGTTCCAGCCAACTCGCATCGTGTAAACGGGGCATAAATCTGAGGTTGAGACTCGTCAAAATGACCAGCAATTAAATTTTAAATACTTGTTAGTTATTACCAATGAAGAGAGCCTCTGACATTGTCCTAATAACGCCTGACAACCAATGCGTTCAATTTGTTTTTCTACCAAGTTCCTTATTTTAGGGTCTCATTGTTCACTGCAATTGTACAGAATCTTTCGTGTGCTTTTTTTATGTTCGTAAAAAAAAAAAAAAAAAAAAAAATCTTTTCGCAACGGGAGAAAATGCGGACAACGTAATTCTGTTCCGATAGCTTGCCCGTATGGTATTTTATGCTCACTACAAGATAATGCGGAGCTGGATCATCATGACGCTGCAGGAAGATATGAATCACTCCTGAGATAACACATTCACGACGTCGGTCTCACAAATAAGAACGTGCTTTTTAGTAACTGGTATTAAATATAAGAGCAAATACTATATCCAGTTTCTTTATTATTCTTTATTTAATATATAGCAATTTAAGGTATTTCTTTCACTTCTTTGTTTGTTCGCCTCTCTCTTTTAGCGTAAGATAAACTGAGGGGGAAAAGTGTTTTTTTTTTTTTTTTTTTTTTTTAGCTTTCTATTCTAATCCCAATTAAGGTTTACAGCTGTTGCTTGCAATAATTTATCCACTGGTCCCTCATGTATGAGGAATGAAAGATCATTGGAAATAAAAATCTTACGATGTTATGTCAAAGCTTTTATCTTCAGAACGTTTTATTTGAAAAGCTCCTTATTAGCGTACTGTTTGAATAAAGTAATCTACAAAACACGATTGTGATCTTTTTATTCTTCGTTATCCACCTATCAGTTATGGTATGTCAATAACAATTAAGTCCCTTACTTCTTGGTACACTATGAAAAAAAAAAAAAAATGAAAACTAGAATTTGTCTCTCCATGTTTAAACAACAGAAAAATAAAAGTTTCGTGAATTTTTCTTGAAAATAGATGCGATCTTCCAACGACGTTAAGCCGAATTTGCAGAAAGCTGTCTCAGAATAGATATTAGTTCTCCTGAGGTTATTAAGGGAACCTTCAGGAGGTTTTATGGTAGTATTTCTTGGTTACCACCCGACTAATGGCCATGACTTTTAGGCGATGTGTAAATTATGTGATTAGTGCTGTTATTTAACTCCACGATGTTAAGTTACTACTCTTCAAATATGCAACAAGGTTCCTGCGGGTAATAAGGCCTAGCTCAGGTAGATTTGAAACAAATCGAAAAAATGTCAAATAAAATCTATATATTTTATTAGAAATCAGCATTTAAACATTATTAGTAAAATATTTAAACTTAAAATGGAAAATTCTTCCATAAACTATTACACAAATGAACTTTTTAAAAAAAATAATGCAGTAGGCTTTATTTTACCACTATAGGCTAATAAGGCCTATGGTTCAACTGTTAATATAATTACATTTCACATTAAGTTTTTAACCTGAGGTCAATATTGTGACAAATACAGTCTCTTGACGTGAACAAGTAGAAATAAATGAAAACTTAACGTCCTCTTCACACAACTCGACACTTCGTGGTACCATTTGCCGCATTTTCGCATGTCGGCCATGCTATCCTCCTCACAGCCATGACAATACAATCCATTTTGTGTCTGAGAAGCACCGCTATTAATTTCAAGAGTTGTTTTCTTCGTCGAATTTGTGTTTTTCATCTCTTTCTTTCTATTATCGAAAAGTTTCTTTGTCACTCGGCTGCCCCTGTAATTGATGTCTTTCTTTCTTATTGTTGGCGTTTCGGCGTCAGGTGTTTTTACTGGCGCCAAGCATCAGCTCGTGAAATTAAGTTCTTTTCATCTGAGACACTGGTATATCATCTTCTTCATCCGAATCAGAAGACACATAAATCATTCTCTGAGATGATAGCCGAAGTTGATAGTTTGATCAATTTAGACGGCTGGATGTGGTTTTGGTCGGCAGTATCAGGTATCAGCTGTACTATGGCTGGAACTTCTGTTATTAAAAATTGAGCGAAGGCAGTTTCCGAAATAGCTTCGACATTTGATGGATACAAACCAGTTGCTTTAAAGCCACTTATAATGTTGCTGTGCGTCGAGCATTTCTATGAGACAGTGGAAAGAATGGCATTAAATCGGGTCTTACTGAGCTTCTTGTCTCGATTTTGATCCAAGAATTATAGGACTTCAGCATTCATTGGTGCTCCAAAGAACGATACATCGCTTTGTCGAGGGGCTGGAGTTCATACGTGGTGTCTTAGTAGCAAGCAGTATAAAGATATGTACAGTAAATACGTGGAATCGACGATGGTCGTTCAAATGATAGGCTGCTCCGTCAAAAATAAAAAGACATCTTCCAGCGCTTTTTTATCTGGCTAGGTGGTTCACAAACTCCTTTCGATGATTTTTCTTCAAACGTTCCCGGTGGCAAGTTGTCGAACAGCTCCGGCTTCAGTCGTTTACCTTTGAATATGAGCATAGGTGGTATAGCAGTACCGAACGCGTTTACACATCCTGCAACAGTCACCCTTTCTGCGTGTTCTGAAGCCTGTAAATGCACTCTTTTACCACGTTTCTGAGCCAAAACAGTTTGTTTGTGGTTGATCGTGAGGCAGCAACCCTTTTCATCCATGTTATAAATTATTTCACAATGATTGTTGAGATCCAGGTCATCATACAGTTGCCTTACATTCGCAAGATGGTCATGTTGAGCTGTGGCGAAATTCATGAACTGAGCTCTTCGTCTAGATATTACAGGGTTTCTCTTCATGAATGATTTAAACCCATTTTTGGCTGTTAGTTTGGTGGTATCTTTGTAATTATCCTTGATATTATTCTGTTCACAAAATTTGAACACCAGGCGACGTAGAATTCTTGGTATCACAGGAAGTCCTATTTCAGAAAACCTGATTATACTTCTCGCAAGATCAATTTCATGTTCTTCATTCAGGATGGCTTTTCGACTCAGACGTTTTTTACAAACTGCCGCACTGTAGATGGTTGATTATGGTTCTTCTAAGGAACTTGTACCTCTCTGAAGCAGTATTCGTACTCAGCATACCCATTTCTACTGACCGAACAGTTGACACGAGGTTTTTTTTCACACCATAATGCCCGTATGGGAGCCATTTTTGGCCATAGATACTGAAAACAAACCAAAATAAACAAGATAAAGCATAATATTAATCTAGCATTTAAATAAAAACTTATAAAATGAGGTATTTACATTGCAAGAAAAGGCGGGTAATGAGGCCATATTATCCTCCTGCCACGTAATAAGTAAAATAAAATAAAAAATTAATCAACTACAATACTGAATTCAAATTTCAAGTTTAAAAAGACCGTGAATTTTCAGTTAAATAGACCTAAGGTATACATAATTAACTGCAAAATTAGTAAAATACTTACGGTTGCTTCTAACAGATTTTTATTATTCGTGCGACGCGACCGCCCCTCACGAAATCAGGCTTAATACTGTTGGCGTGAAGCGTGGAACATGAGGCGGTTCTACTGAGCGTACTTTACATGTGAGAGTGTCGTTTAAACGCGAGCGCCTATTTTAAATACGATTTCCGTTACTTTGGCCTTATTAGCCGACAGCCCTAATTACATTACATTAAAATGTTAATTATGGTGGCACTTAATAGCATTTCGCAACAGAACAGATGCGAAAAGCCTAGGAAAAAGAAAAAAGACGTGTGCCAAGCAATTATATTTACAAAGGCATGTATTCAGTCACTTTAGACTGTTAGATGTATTGGATGGTGTAACAGCCCTCATACCTGAATTTTGAATAGTATTATACTGTATGAAGTATGTGTAGTGAGCTAAAGTTTGCTTGAATATGATCTGGTATGTTTGTTTTGTAATTTCTTGTAAATCAGTGTAAATAGACTTTGTTTTATGAAAGAAAATTATTTAAAGTCCATTTAATATGTTTAAGAACCGAATGGTGCAAGAGAATTTCTTAAATGTTTGTAATTCCATGTATTAATGCAAGTTATGATGTCTACAGGACAATTTTCTACAGTTTGAGATGATTTCTGCAAAAAATTTTGTATTTAAGTATCTCGAATTACCATTTCTGATCATTTTGTAATGTTGTTAAGTAATTTTGAATTAATTCCGATTGTTTTTAATATGTTTGATTGTTTGTGTGACTGTTAATGTTCGAGAAATATCGGGCGGATGCCTTTGAAGAATTCTCGCAATTTCGATAGAGACTATATAAACAGATCGGCATATGGACAGAGTAGTTAGTTGACATCATTCATTCATCCAGTTACTTTTTCAAGTTGAGTTCACAGAGATTTTATAAAGATTATCTTTGCGACGGCTCAGAAGTACGTCTCTGTATTGTATCTATGCTTGTGAATATCGCTGACTTCGTTTTGAGCAAACAAACAAATCTTCAACATAACCTTTTGGTGGACTTTTTAATTAATCAATATATATAAATTAAACCACCGAAGACCCTAATATGGTGAAGATTTCTGAAATTTCTAGCGGATGACAGCTGAAATTCCTCATTTCTCGCGTCTTTGTTATGACAGAGGGCGTGTGAGATTCGGGTTGCCAACCTTACTGTATTATAAAGTATCATATTTTCTTTTTGGCTGTTATACTTTTTCCTCCGATAAAGTATGCGATATACGACACATGTAACTGAACGTTCGTCTGATAGTTTCACAACCTTCTGCAAGAAAAAGTGCCTCTCGGCCAGTGGGTTTTTGTTCGCTCGCATCCTTTGATTACCGCATCGGAGTCGAGGCAATAATAGCGGACCATTCATGTTGTTGTACTCCAGTCGACTCATGTCCGCTCGGCGTTATTTCTGAACATATCCATAAAGTGTGCGGAAACAATTATTTTTGGTAAACTACACAATTCATTAATTTACAAACGACATTTTAGTACTTATGATGAAACGAAATAAATGCAATATGGTGGGAAGGGAGAAACAGAGCGTCCATAAATTTAAAAGTGAGTGTTCTTTTTTTTGTTATACTAGATGTAGAAAATGGCTCCAGCTATAACACTGAAATGAAACCAGCAATTAATAGCTAGTCGAGTAAGCCCGAAAATATATGTATTTAAGACATAAATAACTAACTTTTTTTCTCTTTTCATATGATTCTTATTTTCCTCTTCAAAAGACAAATATGCTTTTTTTCTAAATAAGTTGGCAACCCTATGTGAGGTGTCCCATAAAAATTTGTGGGTCTTTTAACACCGCTAGCAACTCTGTCAATACTTCTTTTTTTATTATCTGATGCATCAATCTCAAAATAATAGAAAACGGGGAACCAGGTAGTGTGAGCACAACCGAGTGAGGCTTTACACGGCCAGTTTTCAGGGTAGAGTGGTGGGGGCCCCACTTACCCCACCCTTTCGCCCTAAATCGGATGGAATTTCCACCCGACCACCCTGCCTGGTCTCGCGGCAAAAACGTGACCAGGAGTTCGCTTTAGAAGACCAGTTTTCAGGGCCGCAAGCTGACGTAATAACAAGTAAAGAACCAATCAAGAATAGATAAAGATCTTTGAAGCATGTGGAATCAATAGCGTTGTCTGTTTCTGCTTTCAAAGTGGAATAAGCAGTTACTGTTGTTATGTTCAGCAATAACGTTCTCCTAAGTTGATTAAGTTATTTAACTAAACTGGGTAACACAAGACATTAACTCATCGAACCAGTCGATTGGACAATGAATGATTGTATCTGCATTTCCACCACAGTTTTTAATAGTCATGAAATACACAGGAATTGGTACATACTTTGGCGGTACACGTAACCAGTTGATTCAGCTTCTGTTGTAATTTTCGATACGCTGTTACTAGGGAAATATGCGTTCAAGATGCGCAACAATATGAATTTTTTTTATTTCTAAGGCATACTCATTTTTCCTTCTTTAATACGAAACTCATCATAACTTTCTGAATGGCTGATGTCTCTATTAAGCATCTCTGCACGAAAAAAAACTTTTAAATCCAAAACTCGAAAAGAAATTAACTAATACAAAATTTATTAAGATAGGCAGATTCCTCTGTGAATTATCATGATTAACAAAAATTACCATTTATTGTCGTAATAAACTATACTGCGCTATCAATTTCATTTGCTCGCTGTTAAGATTTTTTCTATTCCTGCAGTTCAAATTAATATAGTTCCCCCCTCCTCCCTCCCCAAAAATAAAGTATAATGAGAGAGATATACAGAATAATTATCAAAACAAAATGTCCAAACACAAAATTACAAAGATAACCAAATACAAGCAGTTAGAAGATAAAGAAATAGCATGTTGACAAAAACTCCACGCAGATGCATGGACATTGTAATGGAAGTAGTATCAATGGCTCCAATACCAACATAATGATTGCAGATTCTGCCTGATTATTATAGTTTTTTTAAAAAAATATATAATTTAACAGTTGCAGGAAAGTGACCAGTGTGTACTAATTTGGCCCCTCAAGATGCCTGTCCTGAAGCTGGCGGTGTTGGCTGTGCCGGTGGTGGCAGTTGTCCTGTGGGTTTGGCTGAACGCGACGCCGCCGCTACCCCGGCTGGACACACAGTGGTGGGGACCTGGTCAGCCGAGGCCAGATGACGTCACCATCAGACCCTTCACGATCAACGTATCCGACGACGTGAGTTCACCAATAACAGATACGGCTTTATTTTCTCCACAGAGCACAAGTGAACTTGCAACTTCTGTCTTCTAACTACAACAAGGTCATTTACACGAAAGAGTAAAAGAAACTGGTACACCTGCCTAATATCGTGTAAGGTCCCCGCGAGCACGCATAAGTGCCGCAACACGACGTGGCATGGACTCGACTAATATCTGAAGTAGTGCTGGGGGGAACTGACACCTTGAATCCTGCAGGGCTGTCCGTAAGATTACGACGGGGTGGAGATCTCTTCTGAACTGCACGTTGCAATGCATCCCAGATATGCTCAATAATATTAATGTCTATGGAGTTTGGTGGCCAGCGGAGGTGTTTAAACTCAGAAGAGTGTTCCTGGAACCACTCTGAAGCGATTCTGGACGTATGGGGCGTCGCGTTGTCCTGCTGGAATTGCGCAAGTCCGTCGGAATGTACAATAGTCATGAATGGATGCAGGTGAACAGCCCGGACGCATACGCACTTGTCAACTGTCAGAGTCGTATCTAGATATATCAGCTGCACACGCCACACAACATTACAGAGCATCCACCAGCTTGAACCGTTCCCTGCTGACAAGCAGGGTCCATGAATTCATGAGGTTGTCTCCATACCCGTACACGTCCATCCTCTCGATACAATTGAAAACGAGACTCGTCAGACCAGGCAACAGTCCAATGTTGGTGTTGATGGGCCCAGGCGAGGCGTAAAGCTTTGTGTCGAGCACTCAAAAAGAGTACATGAAAGGGCCTTCACCTCCGAAAACCCACATCAATGATGTTTCGTTGAATCGTTCACATGCTGACATTTGTTGATGGCCCAGCTTTGAAATTTAATTTAATTAATTTAATTTAATTGCAATGGAGCACCGGCTCCGGTGGCAAATTCCCTACACACCCATCTTCCCCCTATCCTGCACCCACCTACATTTGCCCTCTACAAATTTTATCTTTAAATTCCTTCAAAGTTTTCGGTAAATTATTCATCATTTCTCTTGGTAACTCATTCCAATCCCTGACACCCTTACCTAAAAAAGAGAATCTTCCCCCACCCTTGTGCCTGAAATCGAGTGCCAGTTTGTGGTCATGGTCATCTTTTCCCTTCCATGCACTACTTTTCATACCTATTGCAATATCTTTCCATGCCTCATCACCAGTATATGCCCTGTACACTCGCATGACCCTCCTCATCCTACTCCTGTCTTGCAATGAATCCCATTCCAGCTCCTTTATCATGTCCGTCACTGATTGCATTCTGCGATAATTTCCAGAAACAAATCTAGCAGCCCTTCTTTGCACCCTCTCCATCTCCTGTATTTGATACGTAAAATGAGGGTCCCATACTACACTACCATATTCGAGCAATGGTCTGACCAAAGTTTTGTAACCCAATTCCTTGACTTCTCTCGTACATCCCCTCATAACTCTCTCCAACAAGTGCAGAACTTTGAAACCTTTTCCTACCACCTGTCCTATGTGTCCTGCCCAGTTAAGTTTGTTATCAAAGTAATTCCAAGATATTTGCATTTCAAGTCTTCAGCAAGCAATTCTTTCCCCACCTTATATTCATAATTAACCTTTTGTTTTTATTTGTGTATCTAATAAGCTGACTCTTCTTTGCATTTATCTTTATTCCATGTTTACCAACCCAATTAGATATCCTGTCCAGATCACCCTGCAACTGTTTACAATCCTCTATCGTTTTGATTCTTTTATACAGCATTATGTCATCTGCAAACAATCTAATTTCAGATAGTAAACAATCAACACAATTATTCATTAGAATAATGAATAGCAATGGTCCCAATACGCTACCCTGTGGCACACCCATTTTTACTTCCACTTCTTTTGATACTACATTTCCTACCCTAACTTTCTGTTTTCTACCTTTTAAAAATTCTTCTACCCAGCAAATGACTTTCTTATCCACTCCAATGGTTTTTACCTTATTTACTACCATTTTATGGCTTACTCTGTCAAACGCCTTAGACAGATCTAGTGCTACACTATCAATTTGACCTCCCTTGTCCATTTCATCTGAAATATCTTGCATATATCCCACCAACTGAGATTCGCATGAATATCCTTGCCTGAAACCATGTTGCCTGCTTGAAAACCAATTACGTTCCTCACATATATTTCTGATGTGGTTGCATATCAATCTTTCCATAATTTACCTACCACTGATGTCAAACTGATTGGCCTGTAATTCCCAACTCTATTTCTCACCCCTCCCTTATGTACCGGTACTACATTGCACTTTTCCAGTCCTGTGGTAAGCAGCAAGTGTCTAGACTCAATTTAAATAATATTTCAAGATAAGGTACAATGTCACATCCGGCTATCTTTAAGATATCTGTAGTAATATTATCTTCACCAGCCCCTTTATGTTTTTTCAGCTTTCTTATTTCCTTCATGATTATTCCCTTATTTCCATCAGCAATTTGCGGAAGGGTTGCACTTCTGTCAAGTTGAAGGATTCTCTTCAGTCGTCGTTGGTCCCGTTCTTGCAGGATTATATTTCCGGCCGCAGCGATGTCGGAGATTTAATGTTTTACCGGATTCCCGATATTCACAGTGCAGTCGTGAGATGGCCTTATGGGAAAATCCCCACCTCATCGCTACCTCGGTGATACTGTGACCCATCTCTAGTGCGCCGATTATTTACATCTACATCTACATATATACTCTGCAATTCACAAAATTGTGGGTGGCAGAGGGTGCTCAGCACCAAAGCTAATCTCTTTGTTTTGCATTCCAATCCCTAATGGTACGAGGGAAAAAAGAATTCACATAAGAATCATTGCGGCACCTTATTTCTCTAATCTTATCTTTCCTGTCATTCCGGCTCAAATAGGTTGGTGGAAGAAGTATTTCACTACACTCAAAAGTGAAAGTGGGAGTACGCATGTTTTCCAATAAGTTTAAACGAAATGTGCGTCGTCTATCTACCAGAGGCTCCCAGCCTAGTCTACTAATCATTTCTGTGACGCTTTCATAAGGACTGTAGCAAGCGGTCACGAATCGAGCGGCTCTTCTCTGTACTTTCTCTATACTTTCGATCAACCCCTTACGAAATGGATCCCAAATGGCACAACAATAGTCCAAATGTGGACGCACAAGAGATTTGTACGCTATCTCCTTTGTTTGTTCATTACAATTTTTCAATATTCGATTAAAAATTGCTAGAATTAGCTCTACCTACCAACGAATTAATGTGTAAGTCCCATTTCATGTTCCTTTGTACTGTTACTCCCAAATATTTCATAGAATCGACCATATCAATAACTAAATTGTTTAACTCGTATTTCTGAACAATTGGATTCTTTTTATTAGTTATGCTCATTGTCTTGCACTTTTTACAATTTAGCGTAAGTTGCCACTCAGCGCACCATGCCAAAATAATATCGAGACCACGCTGAATTTCTAAGCAATCGGCCAAATTCCTTACTTCCCTATAAATAACCGCATCATCAGCAAACAATCTAAAAAGGCTTTTCACTTTGTCTCCGAGATCGTTTATAAAAATTAAGAAAAGAAGTGGTCCTATTACACTTCCTTGAGGTACCCCCGATGTAACATCTAGACTAGAAGAACTTTCTCCTTCAACGACGACATACTGCGACCGACCAGTTAGAAAATCCTTTATCCATTCACAAAGCTGATCCGATATACCGTACGCTCGTAGCTTCGCTAAAAGGCGGTTGTGTGGCACAGAGTCAAAGGCTTTCTGAAAATCTAAAAAAATTGCATCTACTTGTGAAACTGCATCAATAACTTTCATTGCGTCGTGTGTAAATAGGGCAAGCTGTGTTTCACATGATCTTTTCTTCCGAAATCCGTGTTGATTTGCTGTAAGCAAATTATTATCCTCTAGAAATTTCATAATGTTCGAGCATATAATATGCTCCATAACTCTATTATAAACAGATGTTATAGATATTGGACGATAGTTTCCAGGATCACTTCGATCACCTTTCTTGAAAATCGGAGTTACTTGCGCGATTTTCCAGTCTGAAGGTACTTTTCGCTCTTCTAATGATTTACTGAATACATCAGACAGAAATGGCCCGATTTCCGCCGCATATTCTGAAAATATTCTAACTGGAATTCCATCTGGCCCCGGTGCTTTCCCCCATTTCAGGAGCTCTAATTGCTTTATGATACCTGCAGTATCTATCCGTAATGATTCCATCACCAACTCGACACGGCGTGGGAAAACGGGAACACTATCCTTATTTTTATCAGTAAATGAATTTTTGAATACAGTATTTAGTACGTTAGCTTTATCGCGGCTTTCATTAACCTCTGAACCTTCTCGAATTAGTGCTAGAATATTGCTATTGGTACAATTGACTTTTCGTACATACGACCAGAATTTCTTTGGGTTTTCTGTGAGACTCCTAGAGAGAGTTGGAATGAAAATCGTTGAAGGCCTGACGCATTACATTCTTAATACGTCCTCTTAACTCAGCTAAGGTTTCAAAATCGCTGCGACACCCCTTCCTTCTTGAGCGTGCGTGTATTTTCCTTTGTTTTTTGAGTAATCTTTTGACTTCGCATGTGTACCACGGTGGATCATCCTCCCCATTTATTATCCGCTTCGGTATATGTATATCCATACCTTCCCTGACTATTCGTATAAATCGATGCCACATCTCTTCAACGGTGTCCTTTTTTGACTTGAAATTATGGTAATTATTCCTCAGGTGGGTTCTAAAAGACTCCTTAGAAGCCTTACTGAATTTGTATACAATCCGCCGTTTACTCCTTTTTCGCTTGGTCATTAGTCTCATAGATGCAATTACCGCTTTGTGATCGCTGGTCATTGAAATTTCGGTGAATAATTCTGGCCTATTGGTAACCAGCAGATCTAAAATATTTTCGCTACCGTTATGACACCGCGTAGGTTCATTAACTAGCTGCTCGAGATGATTATTTGAGAACAATTCGAGAATTACATCAGAAGCTGCCTTATCCCTGCTACCTGTAATGTGAACATAATTACGCCAGTCAATATAAGGCAGATTGAAGTCGCCTCCTAGAATCATAGAATGATCCTGAAACCGGCTAGCTATACTGTTTACATTATTTCTTAACTCCTCGGCGATAGCTATGTCGGAATCGGGTGGACGGTAGAAGGCGCCTATGATGAGTTTTGACCCAATAACTTTGAGTTTACTCCATATGATTTCACAGATCGTATCTACTTCTATTTCATTACATGGGAGTGATTTACTCACAGCTATAAATACCCCACCTCCATGAGAAGGTAATCTGTCTTTACGAAAAACATTCATTCTATCTTTAAAAATTTCAGCGGAACTTATTTCCGGTTTTAGCCAACTTTCTGTACCGATAACGATATCCGCTTCTGTGCTACAAATAATGCTATCAAGTTCCGGTTGTTTTTTACAAACGCTTCTACAGTTAATTACGAGAACTTTTAACTGTCGAGATTCTTTTACGCTCCTCCTATATTCCGGTGTTACATCTGATTGGGTTGCCCGTAACTGTATTTCGTGTTTCGGGTCTTCCTCCCTCAGCCTATAAAACCACCCAGTGCATTCCACACGGCCCCTGCCACCCGTGTAGCCGATTCACGTGTGTAGTGCACACCTGACCTATTAAGGGGAACCCTACGTGACTCGACCCTATGGCGAAGATGGAGGAATCTGCAGCCAATATCATCACAGAAACGTCGTAGTCTCTGGTTCAGCCCCTCAATACGGCTCTGAACCAGAGGTCCACAATCTACTCTGTCTACAATGCTACAGATAGTTAGCTCTGCCGATATCTTGCGGCCACTGGCCACAGAGTTCACCCTTTCAGCCAGCCGCCGGAAGGAAGAGTGGATAACCTCCGACCCAAGGCGACAAGCATCATTGGTGCCGACATGAGCCACAATCTGTAGTTGGCTACACCCCGTCCCTACTATGGCATCCGGGATGGCCTGTTCCACATCTCGGATCAGGCCACCCGGAATACACACTGAATGGACATTGGATTTCTTCCCCGAGGAATCCGCCATTTCCCTAATGGGCTCTAATAACCGCCTAACATTAGAGCTCCCAACTACCAAATTCCCCTTCTGTGATTGCTCAGACCTGGCGCGCTGGGGGGGCCGTCAACTCGCAGGATGACAATTGTGGGACTGTGTCAGCCTCCGACAATACATAATACCGGTTGGACAGTCGAACAAGTTCAGCGTCTTGGCCTTTAAGCCTGCTCGACTGCCCCCGTGTGCGACTTCTAAGGCTAGAGGCCATACGCCAGTCACCAACAGGCGACCGAGGCACAGCCTCCAACTCTTCAGCCTGGGTTGCAGGTACGACGGTCGATATGGGAGAATCTGTTATAGGCTTTGCTACATCAGTTTCCCCAAAATTACATCTGCTGCAACCTTTAACGGCAGCTTCCAGCTGTGTAACTTTTAAAGCACTACGTTCAATTTCGTTCAAATCGAGATAACCTTCATTGTAGCAGCAGTAACCGATCTAACGCCTGCGCCTGATACCTGTTGTTTTATATTGATGTTGGCGACTCTGAGTGTTTACATATCGCTGTGTTTGCATACGCATGCCCATACCCGTTTCTTTTGCTCTTAAGTGTAATTGGAGCAATTAAAATTATTTGGTGATGATGGTGTTAGCATCTGCTTTGCTCATGGCAAACATTTGGAGATACTCATTCACAATGTTTAACATAAATTATAATGGAGATCCTCAAATACTTTTTATATATCTATATAAGAAGTCATTCTCATCCAGAACATAATGAATATGTTACCAAGCATCATTAAGCAACTGCTTTCTGTATCATAAATTTTATTTCGCAATTACTAATATTAATAATATACTAGCTTTCCCTCTGCTTAGCAGGCGTGGACCTAGGTGTATGGGTAAATTTAAAATGTGTGCAGTAAGTGATACTAGAATATAGAAAAAATAAATGAAGTATTAGATGTATTCACACTAATTAAACATACATATTCATCAAATTTTCCTAATGTGAAAAATAAATTAATCTAAAGGGAAATTTTTTAAAACAAATTTGTAATTCTACAAACAGCATATAATTCCCAAAAGGAAAGACACAAGGAAAAAATTACTGTGTCAGATAAGGATCGAAAGTAACGCCGTAAGCACAGAAATGCCTCAACATACGTAACTGCCCACCAGAAATAGTTCACCGCCTTTTCTGTTGGACTACAATGAGTAATTCACATTTTTAAACTGCGATTACCCGTAAGTGAAGACTTAACCATGAGAGTAGAATTAGCAAGAGATACCCGAGATATTATACTATTCCAATTTTCTTACTGTAGAAATCTCCTCAGGCACTTATGTAAATAATTGAAAATAACGCTAAAAATGTTGAGGTTAAGAAAAGATTAGAGCTCCGGCGCCCACCATGTAGAGTCATACCGCAGATTTTAAGGTAGAACATAAGCTTTTAAGCTGTGAAAACCCCATCTAAATTGGCTAGGTAGCTTTGGCGTAATGCCAGAACAAACAACCAGCAAGCCCCAGGCCATTACATATATCTACAGAAGACTTAATATGATGAGTGGTTGAATTTTTTAATTTTCAGGTCATTAAGGATCTCAAACAACGACTTAAATCAGTTCCGTCACTAACTCCTCCTCTGGAAGGAATTGGTTTCGAATACGGCTTCAACTCCAAGTACCTGCAAGAGGTGCTAGAGTTCTGGCGTACCAAGTACGACTGGCGGGAGCGGGAGAAGTTCCTGAACCAGTTTCCGCAGTTCAAGACGGTGGTGTCGGGGCTGGACCTCCACTTCCTGCACGTGAAGCCGCGCTCGGTACCCGCCGGCACGACAGTGCTGCCGCTGCTGCTGCTGCACGGCTGGCCCGGATCCGTCAGAGAGTTCTATGACGTCATACCGCTGCTGACGACGTCGCGCCCTGGCACCGACTTGGTGTTCGAAGTGGTGGTTCCATCACTGCCAGGGTTCGGCTTCTCACAGGGAGCGGCCAGGCCAGGACTTGGTGCCGCCCAAGTCGCCGTCGTCATGAGGGATCTCATGGAGAGGATTGGACATAGAGAGTTCTATATCCAAGGCGGAGACTGGGGATCAGTAATTGTCGCTCATATGTCTACTCTTTTCCCCGATCGGTAAGCTTATTTTCTAATCTAACATTGTTAATCATTTACCAGGCTGGTAGGAGTTATGATTTTCAGTCGAACTCAGTAATTATAACGAAATAGTTGTTTGTATCATCACATTGAAAAAAACAATTCACAAATAAATTATAATTAAAAGTATATCAAGATTAATTCAGGGCTTTGAATGTTCAATCTTAATTTACTACAGAGACGAATTAGTTATAATCCCTCGTAATCTCAATGAGAGTAATACTGTTGTAATAATTTGATATTTGAGATAACATAGCTGATTGAGCCCTTTGTGCAGTGAAACAAGTCTTAGGGCTTCGGAAAGACATAAATATCTTAGCAGCAAATGATCATTCCAGACCAGTCTTGAACCGAAATAAGAGTACAACAAAAGTAACACTATGTGCTAAGCTTTCAACATCTTTGCTGTAATAGTGCTTTCCAGAAGTTTAAAAAAAATACAAATCATGCTGACAGGAAACAAAACGGTCACACAAGAAACTATTTAAAAAGGATTTAGGTACATAGTATTCTTATAAAAATCTAATTAGGAATTGCAAAGCGCTTTCTTTCGTGATAGATGTTGATCACAGGCGAATGTGGCATATATAATCAAAAGCCCATAAAATTAATGTTAATTGTGGCGGAGGATAATAATAATTTAAAATATATAAGCTGATGTCATCATTTCTAGATCTAGGTCCATTAAAAATTGACTTAGAGTAATCACGTCAATTTTAAACACCATTTTTATTCCATTCAATTATAAAGTTTTCGTTATTAACGTAGAAACGTTCAAACGATGGTAAATAAGTTGCCGCACTGATCCTTATATGAATTCTTTTTTTCCCTCGTACCATTTTTTAAAGAAATAGTAGTAAATATTAAATAATATTATTGGAAACATATTGAATGTCACGAGAAAAGTTATTTGGATGTAATTACTGTATGGCATATACGGTTGGACAAGGGAAAATTATTTTTCCAATTTTGTAGGAATCAACATGAAATTAAAGATTGCATACCGTTAATTATTATTATTATTATTTTTATTTCCCAATTAGATACCGTATTTGAGGGTTCGAATATAACTCCCTTCTTTAAATTTTGTACATTTATATTGAATTGTAAACGGGTACTGCTACTTGAATTTTGTTAAGTTTACCATAAAATATTAATGAAAACACATAACTTAATAAAATATTGAATATCACACACTTGATAATACTAATGAACTGGGATGTTATTATTGAAATTTACATTTGCTATGCAAAGTAAATAGTTTATAAACAAATATTTGCCATTAATAATTTAAGCGCCACAGTAAAACATAAAAACATTTCTGCTCTTAGAAAACAAGCGACATACTCAATTACTCATAGGAACATAAACAACTCCTGGAATAAGTTGTTGAAATTGTACACTGTTTAAATGATATTACCTTGGAGGCATAATTATTAATTCGGCTAGGAGACGAAAAGACATGAAAACTCTCGTGAAAATACTGAATTTTATCGCTACAGATGAATTTAGAATTTGGCATTCGCACAGGCCAGAATTGCGATCGGGTCTTTGAGAAATCACTTCTTTTGCCGCGATCGGTTCGATGCGGATATGTTCAGTTATACGATGTATTTTTGCAGGCAGGCGTCGAATTTCCACAGCAAGTCTGGAAACAGTAACACAAAATGTTCTGCTGTCCACGAGGTGACCAGGACGAGCGATGCAGGATAGAATAGAGGTAGCAGCGGCTTCTCAGTTCCCACTCCAGACACCCTCCCTCCATTTACCTTTGGTGGTGACCAGAGCGTTGATACTCCGCTGGCCAAACGTACGTGGAAGGAATGAGATTTATAACAAATTAGAAACTATCTCTAAAACATTCCATGGTTGGATAACCTCAAGGTATTCATCCACGTGCATTTCATCCCATTCACACTATGTCATTATTCCATGATGCATTTTTTGTAGTGTCAACCGATTATACTGCCATCTGTAAGTGTCCGGTTGCAATGCATCAAGTTTAGCGACATCATTATTGGCGAATCTGAAACACAAGCCAAATCCGGCAGTAGCTCACCTAATGTGTTTACTGTGGCCGCTCCCTGCAGTGGTCTGACAACACATTAGAATCCGTCTTCTGACTCAACCTTGCAAACTGTTGTATTTTTTTTTAAATGTCTTTCGCGTTTATAGCCATTCTGCCAGGATCTGTGTATCTATTTCATTTTTCCTCAATTATATTTCACTCTGCTAGTGTTATTGATGATCATAAGTGAAAGGACAACACAGGATGAAGACAACATTTAATTAAAATCACCCATGAGCTAGGCCGGTCTTGAACCCCCTGCAATGCCAAGTCAATTCGCTAACACTGCGCTACCGGGACTGGGGAACTGCTTACATTCAACACAGAAATAACATATGAACTTATGAAGAAATTATTTACGTATCAACAGCGTCATCAAAGATTTGCATATTGCGCACTAGTCTCATAATATGCAAATCACTTTTCCCTTCAGTTAGTCTTGTAATTTTATATGCCGCTGAAAGTGACGTAAAAGATACGTGCATATCTTCTATATAGGACACTCTTTTATATTTGTCTATGGATATGCTGAAGATTCATGGAAAGAAGGCGCACTCACACATTATCCTTTGTTCCAGAATTCTAGGAATGCATTCCAATTTCTGCGCTTCTATGACTTTATCAAGCACTGCTAAGAGGATTCTTGGCAGTCTCTGGCCTTCACTTCTAGTTGAGGAACAATATGTCGACAAAGTATATCCTGTTAGTGAAAAGTTCGCAGATTTGATAGAAGACAGTGGCTACATGCATATACAATCAACCAAACCAGACACTATAGGTAAGTCACCTTATCATAATAAATGTTTCAGCCTTTCTGTTTCAGATTTGTTAGAGTTAACGAAAGGTAGTTGACGCCTGTCTACATTTTCATCTAAAAAGTTACGATAGTTCAAAAAATATGAATTTAACACGAATCTTATGTTAACGATATAATTAATTTCCAACAATATATTCCACCTTCAACTATATACGGAAGAATTATGTCCACCAACTTTTGGGTGGTAGAGATGACGCTACCACGTGTCACCCAATAGTTGTCTTGAGTTCTGAATTAACTACATTGCTGCGCAGCTGTTTTTGTTAAGAAAGAGAGAAAATGTGTATCTAGAGGCGTAGGAATTCATTAGTTAAGGAAGGGGGTTACTGGCTCAAAATCCCAATCATACGGTCCCTCCATACAAACCACTCTTCACTCCTCAATCTACCCCTCCCATCACTAAACTACCATTTGGCGGATCCAGGGTAACAAAAGAGACATATGGCAAGATATATTGCCTCACTAAACCAAATTTGGATAACAAAGAAAATTATTAATATCACACTGACAAGATTGCGGAAGGTTTTTGTCGAGTATTGTCACAATAGTGAATAGAGCTGGCAGTGCACCTGCACTCGGCATGCAAAATTTCTCACATCTAGCACCCAGAAGGCTCTATGGGAGCTTATTAATGACAACCTTACTTACAACATCAATATATATGTGTTCACCATCAGTTATTAGCCCTATATATTGGCTTTAGTGCAAACCTGCCAGAAAGACAGTACATTTATTAAGAAAGCAACAACCATTAAGAATGCAACAATATTGCATAAAGAAAGCTTTTCGTCTGGAAAAGGTAAAACAACATTATATATGTCACATTAAATAGGAAATTTCCTCATGAGATTCAATTATCTAAGTGTTTGATGCCACAGCTCGCGAGGAAAAATGCCTGAAATCTTTATCGAACAATTACTCTATATTTATCATATAGAAATTTTAAAAATTGCATTTGTACACAATTAATCGGCATACACACCAATATAATTAGATTTATTCGAAATATATCATGGTACCACTTTTAGTGCCCGTCCCCTATAAAGGTGCTTTGAGCAGTAGTATACGTAAATAGGTGCACTGCAGGATGTGAATTATTGATCACATATCGCGTGCAATAAATATTTGAAATATTTATCGGATAGTTACTAGCTCAATAAATATCCTAAAAAAATTTAAAAACACACATTCGTTTGCAATCAGTCTACAGATCTATGAAATTAGATTTTTCGAAATATGTGATTGAACAATTTAGGTTATATAAATTCAGGTGAAAGTAAAATATTTGCGTATTTATGGGCAATATAAGATTCATTACTTAGAAGTTGTCTTTTTTGTTTAGGATTTTTCTTCTGCGAATGTTTCAATTAATCCGAACATGGAGTAATTTCTGATTATATTATCAGACTATTACAGTCGTACTACTTCTGCGTCTGCATTTCTATGTTTCAGCTGACAAGGCAATATCCAGGGAAACCTACAGAACCTTCACTCACATAACGTTACCCTCGTGACATTTGAGTTAAGGGGTGCAAAGGATTGACAGTACTGGTGTTTACTTCATAGAGCTCAATGCTATCAATTAAAGGTGCTTGCAGAATGTATTCGGACACAGGAGCTGATATTAACACAAGAAAGAATAGACACAGAAACATAAGGCACACTAACACAGTCATACAAGATCTCACTCACCGAAAAACATACACTAATCAGTACACACGTAGAACTGCATGAAATATATCAGTAATCAGTTAGAGTACACTCAGAAATTGTGAACTAGTGTAAAAGTCATGTATTTTTTGCGAAAACTGAATAATAGTTGAAAAATCTCGAAGATTGGTGAAAATAATTATTCTTAGTGAGAAACTCCATAAATTTGGTAAGAATCGCGGAAGTTGGTAAAAATCATGAAAATTAGTAAAAAAATTACATGAATCTGAGTGAAAACAAGAATTTTGAAAAAATGACATACAATTGGTAATATGTTCATCGCCTCAACCGACCACAAGACAGAGTGTTACAGGTTAGGATAGTCTACAGCAAGATGGTCAGGTAAATGTCGGATGATACATAACATACGTTGAAACTGCTACCAGTGGCGGATCCAGGATTTTGGTTTGGGAGGGGCTTGAGCGAGCGGATTTTGGTTTGCGGAGGGGTTTAAACGGATGTCGTTTGGGGGGAAGGACGCTCGAGTCGGGTATGGGTTGGCTTTAATAGTCATGCCGGCCGCCGGCCTTAAAAGATCAGTAGAGCTAAAAAGACATAAGAGGTCTTCAAATATAAAAAAATTCCGATGTTGGTGGTAAACCTTAAATACTTTTCGGGGTAGGGCTTGAGTCCCCTTGTCCTCTCCCCACTATGGATCCGTCACTGACTGCTACTATCATTGGTGTATCATATGCAGTTGCAGTGGAATACAGTTCTATTACGAGTTGGCTCTAACTCCTACTTTCCTAAAGTACTGCATATGTACATTAATACTATGAAGGTTTGAACTGTCATCTCTAACATAATTAAGGAAACAACAATTCATAAAAACATATATATTAGACAGTTATGCAAGATTTCACTAAATTATAAGAATATAAAATCAGTACACACACGGATGAAACGAACTGCATGGCATACATGGTCATGAGATTGTAATCAAGTGTTAATTTTGTGCAAAAATATATAAATGTTAAAAAATTACATGCCACCAGCTGCCACCACCCGTCACAGAGGGAAGGAGTGCTAAATACACTGGTTCACAGAGCACGTGTGATTTCTGACAAAGACAGTCTGCCTGCTGAACCAACACACCTCAAGAACGTGTTCCAGAGTAATGGCTACGACAACCGCCAAATTCGGCGTGCCTTCAGGCGGAAGACCACTCAAGAACAAACTGAGGAAGAGGAAAAGCCAAGAGCCACAGCCTTCATCCCGTACGCCGGCAATGTAAAAGCAAGATTGGCAGAATTCTACGCCGACAAAACATAAAGTGCGTTTACCGCCCGCCAGCCAAGATTAAAGCCCTACTTGGCTCAGTTAAAGATGATTTGGGTCTCAGCAAACCTGGCGTGTATCACATACCGTGCGAGTGCGGTAAAGCATATGTCAGGCAGACAATTCGCACGATCGAAGAACGGTGTAGGGAACATAAACGCCACACCGAGCTACAACAGCCGTCAAAATCCGCAGTTGCTGAACATTGTCTCGAGACACGGCATACTATTAAATACGAGGACACCGAAGTTCTGAGAAACACATCTCACTTCTGGGACTGTGTGTATAAGGAAGCCATTGAGATCGGCTACGGGGTAGCCTTATAAACAAAGACAACGGGTGCCAACTAAGCCAAGCTTGGAACCCAGCATTGTCGCGGCTGCACAAATACCGGAGCCGAGGCACTGTGCGCGACGGAGGTGGCGTACAAACTGATGGTCACTGCTCGACGCGTTGCAACGCACTACTCCCACCACCGCTATCTTTTTTTTAACTGCTTTACGTCTCTTTTTAACATCGAGGTCTTTAGAGACGGGAAAGGATGGGGGCAAGGAATGGGAAGGAATTCGGCCATGGCCTTATGAAGGAAGCATCCCGGCATTTGCCTGGAGTGATTTGGGGAAACCATGGAAAACCCAAATCTGGATGCCCGGACGGGGATTCGAACCGCCGTCCTCCCGAATGCGAGGCGAGAACGCCAACCGTTACACCGCCCCGCTCGGTGTCACCGCTATCAGAGCGCAATGGCGGGAGTGGGGGGGCGGGGTCCGAGGGTATAAATATCGACGCCCCGGAGCAGACCAGCAATCGCGTCCCGGACTGCGCTCTTCACGCCGACCAGTGGACGCTACCTGCAGATGATAGCATGTTACGCCATCGAAAATTCGTACATCTGCGATCAATAGACCCGGCTGCACGCCCGAGAAATCTTCCAGCAGCAATGATGTATATCAAAAACTATTAGACAACAATTTTATATTGTAAATTACACTATAAAATAATAGGTATCGATTCTTAAAATAAACAAATTTCACGAATGTTTGAAATCAATAAACCTCACTAATGAACTATCAATGAAAAAATAGTAACTTTCTCAAATTATCCATGCAAACTGTCGTGTCTATTTAGAAACTATGCACTGTAAATTTTAATGTTAAACAAAATAGAAAGTACAAAATTAGTCTTTACGTTGCCAAAATTAGTTACCTGTGGGAGCTGGAACGTGTTCATATCTATACAACAAATGCGAGTAACGAAACATGCGAGTAACGAAATGAATTTGTGAGTAACGATTCGGTACTTCGAGTCAGCAACGAACCGGTTACTCAGTAACATCGTTACTTTTACAGCTACTCCTAAAGAACTGGTATTATTACAAAACCCAAAATTGACGAGTTATACTATGTACACTGTATCTTAACATCTCTGCAATAATTATGTCTGCATCTGGTGAACGATATAACAAAATTCAGTGTGGATTTGAAGATCAAACATGATACATATGTTTCAGTTCCCTATGTAGTCATCTTATGCAACAAAGATGAACGTTTCAAACCTATCTGAATGGACTAACAAAATGCTCAAATAGATGCAATTTATTTGTAAAATTTAGCTATTTACCTAACGTTTTTGACGCGAAAATAATTGTAATCAGAGACCGTCAGCCGTAAATTATCTGGGTTCCTGCTGTAATGAAGATAGGGTGTGTGACCCAAATGATTTGCTACAGTCGAGGTGTGCATTAATTATGAAAAGAATTCTTTCTGTTGCAGCTTTTATTAAAATTTATATGCATTGGGAAAATGGTAGGGAAGACGAAATCCTAGTAACTGAAATTATAATGAATTTACTGCTCAAAATCAGATTGGAAAAACAATGAATATAATACAGTTGTATGACTCATAACAAAAGCCATTGAGAACACCCTCAAAACAACAATATTTATTGAGAGTAGATAAGAATATAAATCTGGATCATTATTTTTATAAGCATTACATCAACGCCCTAATGATCCACTTTACATGTCGGGGTATGAAAAACCGTAAGTAAATGGCAAAAGAGCAAGAGACTCTTGCAACGCGACAATGTCGTTGACTTGCTTAAGTCACACGAATGGAGGTAACAGTGTAAACTGTCCAGGGCCGTCACTGGGTGGAGAAAAACTTGTAGGGTATGGCGTTAGGGCGTAGATCACTTTACCAGCATATGTGGAGCTGCAGTGGCTCCGTCGGTGATGGTCATCATGTAGGCGCAGTTGCGTCACGTGTCGTTATTGATAGCACACTCTGTCGACACATGTGTCGAATCGGAGCGGCTGGACACGTCGCTCGAAGCACTGGCTGCACCTTGCATTACTTTAATACGTAACTCTGCTGAACATGATTTCCATGCGAATATGAACGATGGTCGGACATAACAGTTGACTGTACGGTCGGCAGCGGCACCAGTTGTTCTTCGACCGCGCGCTGACCGCTCGTTGTCCTCCTCTAGAATACAAATCATCTCAGCTACGTCCCCTCTCCGGTGCGTCGGATTCGACAGTCACATTCGTTAACGGGTTTGCATAGGCCGTTTCAGATACGCACCCCCACACACTCTTGCAGTTCTCGTGATGCGTAGGTGTCTCCCGCTATTTAGCGTTATCCCCCCATTTCAGCCGTACGCCATTTTATAGTTTCCTATACTTAACAGTTAAATTTTGAGTTCTTTAAACGTAACAGCTCCTGCTTTCCTTCTTAGCACAGTTAATCAGCGCAAGCAGTGGTATTGCGGGTATTGCATTGTTCCATTATCTCGAAAGCACGCACTCAGTGGCCTGAGGCCATGAAACGACTATCTGCTGGTGAAAGAGTTTTCCTCGGCGGCCGCTCAATACGCAGTTAACACGAATCCCTCTCTCACTTCTGTATACGGTATTGTTTATTTTTTAAATTAAAAAAAAATATATCCTTGATAAATCAAACCCGTCACTTTGATTGACAATTCACTTGTGGTCGGTATCCTACCAGCACACTGTAAGAACCTTACACTTAGGCCGGTCGTCCGCTGGCACCAAATTCCGACCGGCTCTCGGTCGTATACGGCCGAATATGACCGATTAATCCCAAGACAAGTAAAGACACTGTTACGCGTCCACTGGAGACGATCTACTCAACCGTATAGAGGCGAATACGGCCAAGTGACGGACGGATCGCGTTGAAATGGGATTAGTCGGACGTATTCGGCCAAATGGAAAACACATGTTGCGCTCCTAATAAACATGTCGTCATTTTTTATCTTTTATTTGAACTTGATTTGTATTTTCTCAAACTCTATCATACACTATGATGGTACGCAGTCATAAATATTTTAAGAAAAATATTTATGGAAAGGGCAATTATTGTAAGAGCGTCTAGCAGTTACAATAATCATTTTCTTAACAAAAAAAATTTACAGTAAAAGCTATGATTTGAATTTCGTACTGGAATATTCTCAAACGATTATGAGATCATCCTTGTCGGGAGCGCATTTAGGTACAAGCTTAACAGACTGCAGCCAATGAGCTTGCACCACAGAAATAAAATTTGGTCGTTTCTTATATTCCTTCTTTTTGTACCTTCTTTTTTCTCATATGTTCATTTATTTTTAAAATAGAAATACTGATTTTTGAAAATTTACGAACATTGACATAAATCTCAACAAGGCTTTCTTTGTCTTCTATAATTTTTCAGAGCGATGTTAATAAATCGTATTGAATACCTTAATGATTTTCATTTTTATCTCAACAATTCCATATTATTCCGCATACGAAATAGTAAAATATTCTGCAAATCAAACTTATTTTAGGCTGTGCTTAGAAAATTGTTATAAAATGCGAGGTTGAATTTCCAAGTATTTGCGGGGTAGTGTGCGCATCGCAGGTTCAACCCAGTGGTTTACTCATCCTAAATACTGCCCTGACCTTTGTAATGTTTTGCGAGGGCAAGGTAAAGACTGTTTTTACGAAATGTAAGTCACTATACAGTTTATAAAACACCCCGATCATTTAGTGTCGAAGCAACAATGATGGATCGGCAGAATGTGCCAGACGTTATTCGGTTGCAGTGGACGAGGTTAATCCGAAGACCTGGTTGGCTGTAACATCGGGCGAAATTCGGTTCCAGTGGACGACCTGCCTTATCCTCGCAGTGCTAGAGTGCTACAGGTTTCCCATTGAGTTTTACCTTTAGTCTATTCTGTTTCATAACATTTCCAATTTTCTATCACCAGGAGGATGCCTCAGATTCATAGGATACTTTTTCTCGCGTGTATAAGCAGTAAAAATATACACTTGGAAAAATATGATGGAAAAAGATCGTCGACGAGGTGTAAAACCAAAAATTTTCGGAATTAAAATCCTAGTCACAAATAATTGACAAAAAAATATATAATTCAACTGCCTACAATGTTCTAGTTCCTATTATTACATAACTGAAAATAAAAAAATCAATATCACAGTATTCAAATCATTCGTATCATAATTTTATGTCATAAAAGCAGTGAATTTAAAGGTTCTTCTGGGAAAAAAATCAGAATCTACGCAACATTGGTATTATCTAAGTCAACGTAATTTTCTCGCTCAGCTTTCACTGAGGGATTAGAGGAAGAACTCTTCAATTTATGGTTTTATCTTCGCAATAGGTTCCATCCTCAATTTTCCCATTTGTTCCAAAACCTCCCATGTCCCCTCATTGTGTTAATGAACAAAGCTGATTTTCAGTTGCGTTTTGTTTTACCGTATTACTTCATTACCCCCCCCCCCCTCCCCCATCAGTAATCAAATTGTCAGTGTAATGTTTCAAGTTTGTTTAATTTTGTAGATTATGGATGATACAGAGTAACCTTTTTGTTTCCTATATTATTAAAACTACCACTTTTTTGTGCTATCATCAGTCTATCTATTAGTTTAAAGCAGTGTTTTTCATTCTTTTTGATTTCGCGACCCCTTTACAAGTTGAAAATTTCTGGCGCCCCCCCCCCCCCCTCGACCGCGGACACATCATAGAAGACAAAGAAATAATTAAATTAAATTACTACGTAAAAGTTTTTTTTTCTATTTTGGAACATTTTAATATTATCCAGATCTACACTCTGCAAGAAGCCGCGAGACTTTTGAAAGTAAGTACGAGGTAAGTTGGTAAGGAGACGGTGACGTTGTTTTTTTTTTTTTTTTTTTTTTTTTTTTTTTTACCTTTCATTCCTTTGGCTGAGGGCCAAAGGCGGGCTGTTAGAGAGCTATTGCTCTTATCAGCCATCGGGAATGTGCAGTTTTTTGGGTTTTAACCTTTATTTGACTCATCATGTGTTACAAATGTATTTGGGTATTTCTGTGTACACTAGGTCCTTGATTTTCATTGATTCCTCAGGGGGATCATGACTGATAGTAGTTCTGTCATCATTTGGAGCAGCTTGGTCAGCTGTTCTCGTTGACTCCCTTCCGTCCAATCTTGGTGTCGGCAACACCCCTTCTCTTGGCAGGCGTTATCGCTCCTTGTTGACGGGTTTCGTGCATGTTGTTGCGTTGAGTGATGTAGGGAGATAGTTGGTCTTCTGTCTGCCTGTTGCTTGGAGCTTCTCTCTTTCTCCCCTTGGTGAAAGAGTAACTCTTCTCGTCGGTTCTTGTTCCGCTTGGCTGGCAGTTCTTCAGTCTTGGCATTGTTGGTTTCTCGCCTTCCGTAAGCTTGCAGGTTGCGCTTCACAGGAAAGCCTTCATATGCAGCGGAATGAAACCCTTGGCAGTTGGCACATGTTGGGGTGTCTGTCGTCGAGCGTCCACAGTCCTTGACATTGTGGCTTCCGCCACAGCGGATACAACGCTCGGTAGAGCGGCAGTCTGCGGCGTTGTGCCAAAATTTCTGGCACCTGTAGCATTGGTGTACACTCGTGGAAGTCTACTTATTGCCTCTGGTCCTTCTTTTCACTGTTTGTTTTCTTGGCGCTCACTTTTTCTGGGTGCTGGCTGATGATCTTGGCCCACCTGGTCGACTGGTTTTGTTGGCGGCTGTTGCTTCTGGTACAGGATGCCTCCGTCCTGAAGCACCCTGATGGCCGCCTCCATGTCACATCGGCGTATGTAGAGGTGGTCCCATTTGCCTCCTTCCTCTTCGGTGGGGGTTCTTCCTCCATGCTTGTATGCGAACGGGTCGACTTCACCGTCTCTGTACATGGTGTTGTCACTAAGATGCATCTGAGGTCCTTCGTTGCAGAAGGGGCTGCTTCCATATCCAGTCTATGGGATGACCCTTCTATTGTTGTGCTTGGCGTTGAGGGTGCTGTTGAAACTGAGACTGGCGTTGGTGGTGGTGTGAAGTTACTCTGCAGTTTCTCCAGATACTCATTCTCGCGGAATTTCTCGGTGAAGACGAGCGGTAGAGAAACCTTCTTAGTCCAGGCTAGTTCTTCTTCTGGTTCTACCCCCTCTTCGCGTCTTGGTATCGCGAGTTTAGAGAATGCCGGGTCTCTAAGTGCTCGGTGCAGGTCTTCAAATCTGCCGCATGGCAGCAACCATCTGTATATTTTATGGTAAAATTCGACTCTGATTTCCATACTCGTTGCCACACCGCAATGTTCTTTTGTTTCAAACTCTCAGCTCACTCAATTCAATTAAGTGCAGTCAACAAGTAAGGACGCCATTCTTTGGTTTTTTCCCTTGCTCCGCGCGTTTGTAAAATGGATAAGTTTCTCAAAAGATCGCAGCCTTCAACATGTGGTACGAGTGTCAATAGCGGTAGTGGTGAATCAAACCCGAAAAAAAAATAGACATTACGATGACAGTTATTTGAAATACGGGTTCACAGTCATAAATAATAAACCTCAATGTGTAATTTGTGGCGATGTTTTATCACGTGAGAGTATGAAACCGTCACAGCTTATGCGGCATCTCACAACCAAGCATCAAAAAGAAACCGATAAGCCTTTGGATTTCTTTGAACGAAAGTTGAAAGCTCTTAGTCAGCAGCAAAATACTATAATTCAGGTAATAAAATCGTTTTATTAATTTAATTTTAGCATGGATAACCGAATCAAGTCGAGTTTATTGTAATTGTTGCTATCTCTACTGTTGATGTCTTATTATGTTTATTTCTTTGCTGTTTGCATACAAATTTCATTATAATTAATTTTGGTTTGCAAAGGTTTCGCATGATTAATTTTTATTGACTATTTCACACTCACTTTTATATTGTCTGGTTTATTTTCAGCATCCAGTGTCAATGAGTCAGCATTATTAGCTAGCTATAAAGTCGCATATCGAGTTGCTAAAGCAGGGAAATCACATACAATTGCCGAAAATCTTATTTTGCCAGCAGCTCTTGATATGGTTGAAATTATGGTCAGTAAACAGGAGGCAAACAAGTTAAAAAACATACCACTTTCTGATAATGCTATTTCACGCAGAATAACGATATGGCCAATGATATTCAAGAACAAGTAATCGAAAAATTAAAGAACAGCCAACATTTTGCTTTGCAGTTTGACGAATCTACAGATGTTTTCCGATTGTGCTCAGTTTGTAGTATTTGTGCGCTTTTGAAGCAGGTGACAATAACAAGGAAGAATTCTTATTTTGCAAAGCACTTTATTAGGTTCTTCGGTGGTTTTAATTACTATATTGATTAATTAAAAAGTCCACCAAAAAGGTTATGTTGAAGAGTTGTTTATTGTTTCCAAAACAAAGTCAGCGATATTCACATGCATAGATACAATACAGAGATGCACTTCTGAACAGTCGCAAGGATAATCTCTGTGAACTCAACTTGGAAAACTAACTGGGTGAATGAATGAAACTCTCTGTAACACTGAATACTGAATCAACGATGTCAACTCACTGCTCTGTCCAGCCGATCTGTTTATATAGTCTCTATCGAAATTACGAGAATTCTTCAAAGGCATCCGCCCGATATTTCTCGATCATTAACAATCACTCAAACATATTAAAAACAATCGGAATTAATACAAAATTATTTAACAACATTACAAATGATCAGAAATGGTAATTAGAGATACTTAAATACAAATTATTTGCAGAAATCCTTTTCAAACTGTAGAAAATTGTCCTGTAGACATCGTAACTTACATTAATACATGGAATTACAAACATTTAAGAAATTCTCTTGCACCATTCGGTTCTTAAACATATTAAATGGACTTTAAATAATTTTCTTACATAAAACAAAGTCTATATACATTGATTTACAAGAAATTACTAAACAAACATACCAGATCATATTCAAGCAAACTTTAGCTCACTACAAATACTTCATACAGTACAATACTATTCAAAATTCAGGTAAGAGGGCTGTTCCAACTTCCTGCAAACACTTAACCAGTGTTTTTTACGATATGTTTTTAGAAAGCACTTGCGACTACGATATTGATTGGAAAAAATGTATCGCTATTTGTAGCGATGGCGCTAAAGCTATGACTGGAAAAAATAGCGGACTCATTGCGAAATTAAAATCGATAATGCCAAACATATCCTGGACACACTGTTTTCTTCATCGACAGGCTCTAGCTGCTAAGGTAGTATCTTCTGATTTAAATTATGTGCTCAAGGAGGTAATAAATATTGTGAATTCTATCAAAGGTAAAGCCTTTCAAACCAGGATATTCAGAATCGTTTGTGAATATGGGCTCGCTTCATCAAAATCTCCTTTATCACACAGAAGTCAGGTGGCTATCCAAATGAAAGGTATTGACAAGAGTTCTAGAACTGAGAGCTGAATTGTTAATGTTCTTACATGATACAAGATCTGAATATGCTAATCGTTTTTCTGACCCTATTTGGCTCTTGAAATTAGGATTTTTGGCAGATCTTTTTAGCCACCTTAATAATTTGAACAAGAACCTCCAAGGTAAAGAAGAAAATATTTTAACAGCTAAAGATAAAGTCAAAGCATTTCACGCAAAACTTCGTTTGTGGTTAACCTCTCTGCAAAACAGTTTTATTCGAGTCTTCTCCGTGTATTCAGAAGATTGTTGAAGATGACGCATCAGACCAAAGTCTCATAGTAAGGGCTCACATTCCTTGCATGATACAGAGCTTGCATAATTTACAACAGAAACATATGACATAGGTACTTTCCAGACTGGCATTCTGAAGCTGACAATGGGCGTAGATGGATTTTAAACCCTTTTTTAGACAAGTCAATAGATCTGGCTGATGTCACCACAAATATGAAAGAATGTCTTATAGATTTAGCTGCTGATGGCATACTTAAAATGGAATTTAATTTGCAAAGTATCGACGTATTTTGGATGAAAATAAAACATGAATACCCAGAGCTGGCAAGGGAAGCTCTAAAATTATTAGTGCCATTCGCCACTTCATACTTGTGTGAACTAACATTTTCTGCAATGGTAGACATTAAAACTAAAAGAGAAATAGACTGCAATTAGAAAATGATTTGATTATTAACGTTTCCAAAATATCACGACGATTTGATAAACTTTTGAAAAATAAACAAGCCCATCCTTCTCACTAAAATTGTGTTTTGATTGTAGTGGTAGAACCTTGAATTTTACATTCAGCCCGCGACCCCCCGAGTAAAGCTTCGCGACCCCCTTAGGGGTCGCGACCCACAGATTGAAAAACACTGGTTTAAAGCATTCCTATCTTGCTTTCTTCGTCTCAATACACACCTCAACTAGGCGTCATCAACTGTTTACCTCGTATATTCTGATCTTTGTCTGTCTCTTCAAATCTTTGCATCTACTCATTGACTTAAAAATTACTGTATGTCTTAAAATGTTAGTGGCCATTCTGTTTCTTCTTTCTGTGAGACTCTTGCACATACTTCTTTCCCTACCCATCATTTACAAAACATGGGTTTCATACTTTATTTTCCACTTAATTTTAATCATTCTTCTATAACACCAAATTTCAACTGTTTCAATTTTCCATATTTCTGGTATTCCTAGGGTTGCCAACTTTCTTTACAAGAAATAAAGTATATTCAGGTCTATGAAGGTTATTAAACAGTATTTTAGAAAAACGAACAGTATTTTATTTATTTATTGTTTTAAATACATATTTTTTAGAGCTTGTCGCACAACTTACTAATTTACAATCTTTTTTAAAAACTTCATATGCCTCATCACAATTAATATCGAAATTAAAATAAATGAGGAGCTCGTTTTTTATTAATTTGATAGATGATCTATTTCTATCATCCCGCCACTTAGCATTCATTACTGAAAAAACTCTTTCAGTAAATGCTGAGGTGGTGGGAACAGAAAGTAGATATGAGACAATTTTAGTGATGTTTTTAAATTCTTCTGAAGTGTTTACTAATAAATGGCTCCATTTTTGGCTAGCACTCATTTCAAGAAAATCTTTGTCTTCTGATATTTTTTCATAAATTACTTTAAAATTTGTTAATTCTGAATATAAATCATCCATACCAATATTGAGTCTATATAAATTTAGATTATCTATAATTTTCTCAAAATGATCAAATGTGACCGCAGACTTCAATGACAAACAGCTAATTAAAGAAAGCCAATTAGTCTGATTGAAATCGAACCATTCTTCTAAATACAAATTAGCTTTTTCAATAAAAAGTATAAAGTTATTTATAGTTCTATTAAAAACTTCTTGGGAAGACTCTCTAATAGTATTTAAAACTTTTTTTGTTTCATGGCCAAAATACTTATCATTTTTTCTTTGAATTAGCTCAGTCTTTAAACCAGTCATAATGTTATAAACATCTAAAATAGTTACATTATTTCCTTCTAATTTTTTAATTGTTTTATTGAAAACATTTAATATATGACTAGCATACAGAAGGTAACTATAAACTACTTTATTTTTAACATTATCATCTAACATTAATAAATTTTGAATAACCATTGGACAGTCAACATCCAAATCAACAAAGTAATTACAAATTGGTGTCCAATTAAGCAAAATTGTATCAATCGCTGGTAGAAGAGATAGCCAACGAGTTCCTATGTGTCGTTTTATTTCATGAAACTCTCCTTCAGCAAGTGCTACAAATCTTTTTAATTCTTCTCTTCTGCATGCCGACACAGAAAAATGGCTATAGATTTTTTAATATAATGTTCTCAATGTCATAACTTAAACAATTCATAGCATGTTTTACTGAATTGTGCACAATATGGGCATGACAATTTCCTTTTATTAAGTCTGGCACAACCTCTAAGATGTTTGTATATAATGAATGATTATGTCCAAAATTTGCATTTGTATTGTCAGCGCTAAAACCAGATAATTGATTGAAAGGAAGTTCTAAAGACTCTAAGGAGTTTTTAATGGCTGAAAACATCTCATTGGCTGATTCATCTGGATTTTCATAAAAATCAATTAATTTTTGTTGTATTCCACTTTTAGGGGTAAAATATTGGACTACCAGAGGAAACAATTTGATATTTTTTTTATTGGAGGCATCAGTTTGTAGACAGTAAAATACATTGTCTTTATTTAACTGGTCAATAACAGACTGCAAGGAATGTGGGCCAAGAACTTCGGTCACTAATGCCTCCATTTTTGTCCTAGCCAATCGTAAGTTAGTGGCTGTTTTGGAATCAACATAGATAATCTTATTTAATTTGATACTACAGTCCTGGCTATTGTACGATAAATTATGCTTGACAGTATGGTATGTCATCGCTAACTCGGCCGCTGTTAACTTGGTATCTTCATTAGAAAGGGGAGACAAGCCTGATGTAGAAGCAGAAGTTTTAGGAAAAAACTTTTGTAACAATCCACTAGATTTTCTCATTTCCATTTTTGCTTGATGTTTTTTGCTGGTCAAGTGTTGTTTAACCTAAAAAAACGGAAACGAAATATATTATGTAAAATAGTTACCTAAAAATATGTAATAATTTAAGCATATCAAAAAATAGATAAGTGGAAATCAAGCTAGACGCAAACGAAAGTATCAAACCTGCCCAACACCTGCGTGAGAAATAGTAAATGTTAAAGCACATATTTTGCATTTAGCATTAAATTTGCACAGTAGATCACTCGTTAACCAGTCATATTGGCAGTCCCATTCGTGCTTATATTTTTGTTTTACTTTCGATAGTTTGGCTTTCTTACTTGGCGTTGTAGGAGTAGTATTAGTAGTATCACTTTCCATCTTTTGTACACTAAGCTTATCACTACAAAGTCCACACAAAAAACGGTTATATTCTGAGAACGTAACGTAGTAGTAATAGTAACGTACACACCACACTCGCACGTCTGCCAGTGAGTGGAATGACAGACTTGAATATTTGCCACTGACAGATTCGTTCAGAAACTCAGTGTGATTTGTTTGTGGCTGCACTGCACTGGCAGTGAGCGCCCTCTGACTAAATAAAAACAATTTGTGAGCGTCTAAGAGTAACACATAATAATATGTCTGCATTTTGATGCTGAAAACAGTATTTTGTATACTTTATTTTTGTTAAACAGTAAAAAGTATAATTTAATGAAAAACAGTATAATACTGTTTAAAACAGTATAGTTGGCAACCCTAGGTATTCCTAAAGTCTTTGTTCTGTGTGCTGTGCTATATACATACACAGAGTTTTAAAAAGTTCTATTTGGAGCATAGATCAATATCTGAAACTAAATGGAATCTCTTTTTCGAGAAGGCTCTTTTGGTTAATGCTGTCGTGCTTTTAACTGCTTCGGCCGTCAGTTGTAATTTTACTTCCTAAAGATCTCAATTCTTTCACTTCTTTTACATCTTAACCTATTTTAGTATTTAATCTAGCATTAATTTTATTTTTACTTTTTGATACATTTCATCATTTTTGTTTTGTTTGGATACATTATTAGTTCAAAACCTTCCTTCAAAGTTTTGTTCATGTCATTCAGTAATTTCTCAGTATCTTCAGTCTGTTCTGCTAATATAGGGTTACCAGAATTTTTTCACCAAATCCGGGGACGCTTCACAACTTTTTCACCAAAATCCGGGGACGCTTATAACCCGGCTATATTCTTTCCAACCTTACCAGGAAATCCAGGTTATAAATTGCCGATGATGCCTTTTATTTGTTTCGGCAGTTGTGCATATTAATGTAATGCATTTAATTGAACATAATATTTAATAAAACAAGAAAAACCACACATATATGGTACACCAATAACATGAAAACATTTATTCAAAACCAGATAGCCAAAATAACAAAACCTCTCGCAAGCTTAACACAGTCCGTGCTCCCTTTGTTTCTCAGCGATCACACACGTCTCTCTTACTAGTTATATTATTCTTTGGCAGCGCCCGCTGACCAAAGATTACTGTCACTTAAAGTCAATACTTAGAAGCTAGTACACGCTTCCCATTTGTCCTAATTACGCGTTGTACGTATATAAGTGATATGATTAAAGGTTGGATTAACTTAAAAGCCACATATTGTTTAAATTTTGTATTTTAAATGAGGATCACAGAAAGCCATGTTGCACAAAGCACACAGCTGTTGTGTCCAAGACGCAGTATCCTTGTAATTTTCTTTTATTCCTAGGCACGTACAAGGAAAGAAGTGCACTTCATATCTCTTGCTTTAAAAGAATGCATTAGCAAATCAGGGCTTTTAAAGAATTCTCGCTTGACTAATATATATATATATATATATATATATATATATATATATATATTTGAAGACAACAATAAAAATCCGGGGACAATGCGGGGACGAAATCTGTCTGGGGACAGAGAGCTAAACACGGGGACTGTCCCCGGCAAACGGGGACGTCTGGTAACCCTATGCTAATAGGACAATGTCATCAACAAATCGTAGTATACTGATTCTTTTTTCTTGAACAATAATGCCACATACAATTTTATTCTATTTCCTTTATTGTTTCCTTTGACTACGATGTTATCCAAGCCCACTTTTAACTGATGCATGTCTCTCATGGCCCTTAGTTTTACAGTTACCATCTGATTCTCACATAGATTATAATTTATTTTTATATCTATTTTAGACCTGAATGCTTTAAAATTTTCAATATCTTGTTCCATATAACGTCATCAAAAGCCGTTTCTAAATTTAAAAAAACGCTACAAAAGTATGTTTGCTTTTCCTGAAACGCCGTACAGGTATGAATCTTAAAAAAGATTATTTTATACCATTTTCTTACCCTAAATACAAAATGATCTTCAGCTACTGTATCTTCTGCTATTCTTCTGTATATTATCCTAGTCAGTAATTTTTAATCATGTGATGTTAGTCTTGCAGTGCGATAATTCTTACATTTGGTAGCTTGAGCTTTCTTCGGTATTATGAAAATGATGCGATTATAAAAAAAAAGTTGGAATCTTTCATGTTTCGTAAATTACAATATCAGTTTCAATAATTTTTGGAGTCCTTCTTCTCACAGACATTTCATATTCTTCAGGAATCTCACCAACTCCCACTGTCTTTTTTGAGTACAAATCTTTCAAATTCTTTCTTTAAACAGAGCTATCCAAAATGAGAGGTCTCCAAGCATTTCAGATTAAGAGCCACACTTACTGCTCCACTAATTTCCAAGCGCCAAGCACTAGCTGGCTTATCATGCCAACAGTTTCGGTTGGTACTTTCAGCAGCAGAGGAAATGCTTAAAATTATCACTTTGTCATAAAAGTAGTTGATATTGCAGAAAATATATTAACAGAAATTGATACTTAGTGTGATTCTCTTTGATCCTGAATGACTTAACAGATATTTAAGTTACTGCTCAGGTGTTACTTTTAACTAGAGAGCTTCTTGTGGTTCATATCATTCACGGCGAGAATAATGGAGAAGATGTTTGTAAAGGAATGAAAATTATGTTCAGAAAAATAATCATCAGTGTAAAAACTTGAATTTTATCATTGCCGATCGTATCAAAAACAAGTGTGGAAAAATAAAGGTATCGTCGTTCTTTTATCAAACGTCATATAAAATGACGGTGGTGCAGAACAATCGTACATTGAATCGTTCATCAACAGTCTTTGTGCGAAAAATGCTTGAATAAATCAAAAGTTTCAAGGCCAGTCATGTAAGATGTTAATTATAACTGATGAATCATCGTCAGTTCCACTACTTTACTGAAGAGATTGGATAAAATGACTTAACATATTATACTGCAATTCTAAGTTGATGTTTTTTAACTGCGTGCAGTAAGAAATTTTCTAAAATGGGATCGTCCTCTGGCTGAGTTACAACAGAAAGAGCGGTTATGATAGTTATCATTTTATGCGTATTTATCTGAACACGTTAATGAACTTAATTTGAAATTACAAGAAAGAAACCATTTACATACTTTCGGCCAAAAAATTTCAGGCATTTTAATATGTGCCAAACATTTAACCAACAGACTAAGACTCCATTTTCCAACAGATTTCGCAACTGAAGCTTTGGGTGCTTAGAAAATAAATTCTGAGGCTTGTTTTTTTTCAGAGTCTGATGAAATTGTAAATTATCAAGATTTTTAAAAACCTTTTTAACTAAGATACACAAAACGCCTGCTCCCTAACTTCAAATGTAAATAACTGATTTGAAATTTAGCGATATTTTTAAAGTAAAATAATTAAAGTCATCATTGTTGCAATTTTATGAGTTTTCCACTCATTTAGTTTGATCATTTTCTTAAATTTTCTAATGTCTTTTTTTTTCCCTCGCTTTAAGCATTATTATTTGAGTGAAAAATGAAATTTACAAAAAATATTTGCATATCCAAATTAATCAACGAGTAATTGAAGTCGTGGCTTATGATTTTCATTGGTAAACTTCAGCAACAAGTGCAGCTATTAATCATAATTATAATAATCAATTTAATTATTATGAGTTTATAGAATAAATCTAATATCATTAATCACAATTAAAATGTTTGATTTTATGCTCCAGATACCGATTTATGTATGTGGTACGTATTAATGACCGTATGGTACACGTTTCGATTATCGAGCAGCAACTTTAGCAGATGTGATTAGGTTGAAACGCAGCGTAGACCAAATGTAAACTGACATTCCTTATCACAGCATCCAATTCACCTCGTTCTGGAATTGTCGGGTATATCAATGTTTAGTTTACTTCTGGAAATGACTAGTGCCGAATAATGAAACTTGGTACACACGGTACACATCGGAAATATGAAAATAGTGTACTGGTAAATCAATCCCAGTTTACCAGGCAACGCCGGTTAGTACGCTAGTATATATGCACATATATAAATCTAAACATTGAAAAATAAGTCCTTGATTACGGGACTGCGAAAAGTTGGAATTCCTATACCCATGTTCTACTGTTTCATTCTAATGTTTAGCCCATTTGGAATTAGGTCTCAATTTGACCTATTTCGTTAAGATCATATCGTAGCACCATCAACAAATCATCTGACAAAGATACGTGTCGTCACTCACAGAATAACTCCAGCTGAGTCGTCGATCACAAACACGCAAGCTACTCAAGAGGTCAAGGAACCCAAATATCATAGCGTTGAAGCATGTTTATTGTTAAACTAACTTAGTCCACAATCCGAAAGGTGGTTGGATCCACCCGAAGGAGGCATACCAAGCCTTTGTATCAGAGGTAGGACAGTCAGTTCCTTTCCTCTGGGATTACGGAACGAACTAGCATAGTTCATACTGTATGATGAAACATAATTTTTTAAATATTCCTGCCACCAGCAGGATTTGAAACCCGGGGCTGGAGCCAAAAAATTTTCAAAGCAAGTGCCTTAACTACTGAGCTGCCAGGATGTTCGCCAAATGAGAACTGCTGTCCCATATTTCAAAAACAAAACAAACTAAAACCACTAAAAATTTATAAAAAAATAATTGTTACAAAAAAATAAAAACCGCCTTAAAAACACACTAAAAATGTTAAAACTTATACCTTGCTTAGAAGAAATTAAATTTAAATGTACAGTATTTTACATTAGTATTATTTAAATTTTTACATTAATCGGATAAATGACAGCAAGGAATATAAAAATCATCTCATTTCTTACCTATGATTAATGTTAGAAACATGTTTCAACATAACTGAAACATACAGATGATACAACACATTATACTAAATGTAAAAAGTTAACAGCATGATACAGCCTACCGACTGACAATGTAGTGCCAGAGATATGCCTTGACCACCAACGACGCCGAGCCGCAGATTAAAATACCGTCTAATTTGTTCCCCTAAACTATCTCCCGCAAAAACATTATTCGCCTCACTATATGTAAAATATTCAGAATTTTTGTTCGTATTCCCCGTGTCGCCTCGAACAGCAAATAACGTGTAGGTATTCGTTCCTCACGATGTGATAGCTGGCACGGGCTCCAGAATTAAGTGATTAATGTAAAACATTCAATAATAGAAATGTAAAATATTATCAATTTATATTTATTTTGTTCTAAGCAAGGTATAAAGTTATTTTAAAACTTTTAATATTTTTTTAAGCAACCATTATTTTCTAAAGTCAAAGTTCATGAGAGTTATTTCCGATTTGGCTGAAATACGAACTTCAGTTGTGTTTCATCCTAAGGGATAACTTTCCAAAATTTTATGAAAATCTGTTTGGTCTGAACATAGCTGGAAGTAACAAAGTCCGAGGTTTAGCGCGGATAAAGTCTACGCAATGTATCCTAAACAGATCTGATGGAAAATTTCCTATAGTGCGCCATAATTAGTGGCTATATTTGACTGATGTGTTGAAATCGTCGACTATACTGATTTTGTGTACATTGATTACTACCATTAAATGTTTTGTTGCAATTAATTAGACGACAATGTTTCTTATAGGTGTTGCACTGCAGACATCCCCTGCCGGCCTGGCTGCTTACATTATGGAGAAGTTTTCAACGTGGACCAACAACGGCTGGAAATCTCTGGCAGATGGAGGAATCACACGAAAATATACTTTGACAAACTTACTGGATAATATCATGATACACTGGATCACCAACTCTATTACCACCTCAGTTAGACTGTACAGTGAGAGTTTTAACAAAGCACAACTCGCACTTAATCTTGACAAGTAAGCTAAGTTCCTTGAGACTTCTAACAATTCTTTTAAATGGATAATTAACAGCAATTATTAAAATGAAAATATATGGTTCTAGAAATCTTACATCTCAAAAATTTCGGAGTTGATAAATGCAGTAATTAGTAGAAAAAGACAAATGACTGTAGTTTTCTTAATTTGAACTACTAATTAATTCAACTCAGGGAATATTTCAAGTGCTCTGAATTGAAAGTGAGCAAAAGAAGTATTGCCAAACAAGTAAAATCTTACAAAAATTTCACACAATGTTGTGGTTATGGTTAACACCCACCTTTCCGAGAACTACTATTCTTCGGTTGATATTTCTTTACAGTGATAGGACTGGCCGGATATTTGTATATATTAGATAACACAAGAGTAGTGTGGTTAAGCCGGTGTGAACTCACAAAGGATTCCGCCCCTATTGTTCTAATTGGATACATTGTATCATTCTATTGATCTACTAGCTTCGAGCCCGTCAAAAATGACGGTTTGAACGCCATATTCTGGCAGTTCCTTTTTTTGCAGTGGGTTAATTATACGGAATTGTTATTACGTAATGATAAGTTCTTTGATTTTGTACTGTTCTAAATATTTGATTTGCTGTTCACATAGCAATATTGCAGTAACTTCTACTGAATTAATGACGACGGAAGTATAGAACCAATAAAATTAAAAACCATTTAGGATTCCCGAAAACTTTTGCTGTCCATGTAATATCAGTTTTATTCCTGGTCCAGGCACAATTCAGCACGATAGGTATGGAACTACTTTCACCCGCATTAATTAATACGTTCAGCAACATGGCGCTTATGAAAGCAGTTTAAATGGTTTGTAAAACTGATTTCAGAGCGAATTATGCTGCAACAAAATGTTTCAGTTACGAATCTGGTCTACTTAGCCACAACCTCCACAACGTTGCATTCGAAAATCATAGCTTTTATTACCCTCATATGAATAACGACAGGCAGCACCTATGGATTTATTCTGGAAAAACTTGTATGGAAAAGCAAATATCAACCATTTTTTAATGATATTTTCGTGATAAGGGTACCATACTGTGGTTAGATTATCGGGGTATTTTACTATGATTTATTTAAATAAATTCATTTTACTTTAATTTTACTATAATATCAAAAACAAATAACGGTCATGTTATCTGGGTGGATATATTTCGCAATGCGTACATTTCTCTGAGTTTTGAATTAACTTCATTGTTTCTCATCATCTAACTGATACAGGTAATATAATGTAAACATAGAATAAATACCCTTCTCCTTACATTTACATGAATAAAAAGCAATATGTAAATTTAAAGGAATGTACTAATTGTAACTTTGTGACATATAATTGCCTCGCATTAATTTTTTTCCCCTGCTCTCCGTATTTCTAATATCTCCGCTCACTGCTGTTTTGCGGCAGTAATATCGTTGTTGAATTGCGAGTGTCACATGGCTTATACAGTTGATGATATAAATCTAATAATAAGGTTATCTTAAATCGCATTTAATAGCTAACACATGTATCAAATATTAAGGGTATCATCTATAATGGTAGTAGGAATTTATTCAGAAAAAGAATTATTTTTAATTATATCTTTCATTATATGAATACGTTACTCTGGTTAGATTATCAGAGTATTTGGTTAATATTTTAAAATAAATAAATGCATTTCACTTCATATGACGGGGACTATAATTTCGAAAACGGATAACTGTTATTTATTTGACTAATACATTTCGCATTACGTACGTTACTCCTAGTTTTTAATAAACTTCTTTGTTTCTTACCTTCTGCCTAAAAAATTCTTAGGTTATGGTGCTTATCACTGATGCAGATAAAATAGCGTAAATATTGAATCCTCTTCTCCTTACATGAATATCTGCGTCTAACTGATACAGGTAAAATAGCTTAAATATTGAATCTTCTTCTTCTTATATGAGTTTCTGCATCTAACTGTAGTAAATAAACAAAACGCGACATGAATTAAGGAATACAATATGGTGGCTGTTGATTGGCGAGTGACGTCTGTCACGTGACCGTTCTGTAGCCAATCCGTGAAGTAGCTATAGACGACGCACGCAGACCACACGTTAGCTTTTTATATAATAGGATTGTTCTCTCCACTCCCCACCTGTCAATCATTTCTCACACCTATTGTTCTCTCCCCCCTCACACTCTGTCAATCATTTTCACACCTATTGTTCCATTTGTTACGCTAATTAGGCCAATTGACTTGAGGGTCACTTGACTAACCTCAGTTCTCCACTATTGTTCAATTGGTTTATTGCTAATTAGGCCACTTGGAGTCGACCCCCAACCACCACCTAGGTGTGTCGCCGCACAGCTGCCCTCGCGGTCCATGTTCGATTGTTCTCCTCCCTCCCACCTGTCAATCTACATGGACAACTTGTTTGCAACACCTGCCTTCCCCAACCCTCATGGCCACTTGGAGTTCCTTTGTTACTATTGTCAGGCCACCTTGAGGGGCCCCAAACCCACACCAGGTGTGTCGCGTCCAGCTGCCCTCGCTGCTCCTTTGTTCGATTGTTCTCCTGTCCCTCGTCACCTGTCAATCAGGCCACATTGTTTTGAACCACCTGCCTTCCCAACCCTAGATGCTACTTGGGGTCGTTTGTTCTATTGTTCTTTTGTTAGGCCACTTGAGCGACCCCAACCACACCAGGTGTGTCGCGCCAGCTGCCCTCGCGGACCTTTGTTCGATTGTTCGATTGTCCTCCTCCCTCCCACCTGTCAATCATGGCCACTTGATTGAACACCTGCCTTCCCCAACCCTAGCACCAGCTGCCCTTGGGGTTCTTTGTTCTATTGTTCTTTTGTCAGACCACTTGGACGACCACCTGCCTTTTCCCTTCACCCCTCCTCTTTGGGTGCACTCAAGTGTCAGAATCAGGGTCTGCTTCCGTGTATTGTTAGGTCACGTAATTACAGATCTTTTAGCGCCAGAGCGACTTAGTGGTTAAAGCGTCTGACTGGAGACTGAAAGGTTCCCGGTTCGAAATTCCGTATCGGTGGTGGATACTCATAGGCATGTAACCAGACATAGCTTGCCATGGGCGCCGGCAGGATTGTTTCTAGGGGGGTGCACCAGGGCTGCATTGGTGCCCCCCCCCCCTTATCGGGCCCAATTTTTTTTTTTTAGCTCTACTACTGCCCAGACTGTGACCCGAGATGCCAGGGGGGTGTCTGTCGAGGCGGCGTTGGGGGCCCCAAAGTAAGCGGCTGCTGCGTAGAATAAAAACAAATGCGTTTATCCGGAAAACCGGCGCGTCAAATATGTTCTTCTTAGGCCGCGCAAAATATGCCGGTCTCCTTAGTACGCGGTGGGGGCCCCCCAAGCAGCCTCGACAGACACTTTTGGATTTCCATGTATCAGTGGCACCATGAGAATGGCATATGACAACTTGTTGTCGTGACCTAACAGTATTACAACCCCACAGTACACCTAGGGTGAGTTGAAATGTTTCATCTGGTGTTGAGCCCATTATGTTTCGACCTTGTGGAAGGTGGTGCTTTTAACATACTGTTTAATGAAACGTGTGATGTCGTCATCTTCTGCATGCTCTATTTAGTTCAGCTTCAATACTTTAGTGTGACTTTCGACAGAAATCTGATGTACTACTCGAGTTGTCCAATGAGTTTCATTTATGATGATACACCGCATCATGCCGTGGGTTTTTCTATTTTGGTGGAGGCATTCAGTACACATCGTATGGTATGATGTACAGCTTCTAACCATGTAAACCGATGACATCTTTCGTATAGTGAAATTACATAATTGTGGTGATGTTTTACCTGTTTTCATGATCTTAATCCACGAAAGTTATATGAATAGTATTGTGATACACGCAGGTGTATTTGTTATGTTGACCAGTGACTTAATTCAAGGACGAAGATTACATTTTTACTGATTTTTGTTATATATGGCTATGTTTCACGATTTTGTACATTTTTTATACTTTTTTAATGAAAATCATAGAAAAGTGTCGCATACGTACTTATATTCAACAAATTTTCGAGTGTTGGGGTCTATTACGATTCGGTCTTAAGGCTAGTGTGCAAGTAATGAAGCATCATACCACTACAAGAACTCATTAAACTCGAAAAAGGACTTTATTAATAGAAGGTGGATAAAATAAAACAAAGTGAATAATTTTCTGTGTGTATTATTCACACTTTTCACATCCATGTATTATGCAGGGTTATAAATCTTGCAATTTAGGGTATCTAAACTGAGGAATGGTGAATTCGTAATGAAATCAGTACAGCCTCAGTGTATAAAGGTCAACGAGATACTTCTCTACTCCGCTTTATACAACTATTTAAAGCGCATTTTAAACCTACCATACTCTTTGAAACTGTAGGGGATTCACAGAGTTCAAGAATTTTATATAAGTGTCTCTAGACCGAATTTCTGTAGGTGCAAGCAAACATTATGAAACTGTTCAAACGAGCAGATCCGATGTTTATATGTGGAGCCAGAATACCACACCGAATCACAGTCACATTCAGTCTATATGTCGCCTGCACACCAGATGTAATTCAGTCACACAGAGATACAAGAACAACCATGACATCGCCGCAAAAACAATGATATGAGGGAAAAAAATCATCAGCAAAATACATTTACATTCAGATAGAAGATAGAACTTCAGTTTCGTAGTATAAGTTGTGAAATTTACAACTACCTATAGCTGTGCAAGTGAGTTATGCGATCCACCAGTGACTTAGTAAACTTGTCAATATTTACACATTGTATGTATGGAGCAATGCAATTTATGATGATGCAGCATGGGTAATCTGAAAACAATTATTATGAACTTGTTGCATGCTTTCGGTATTCACTTTGTGTGTGACAAGTTACTACTATTTTAGGAAATTCGCGGAATACAAAAAAAAAAAAAACTAATTTCGGTTTATCGTGGTTTCTCAAATCACTCCATTGAGTCATTTGACTCGTGTGCAACCAGCTTTATTCACAAACACATTTCGGTCTCCTCAAATGACTCCAGGCGAAAAAATTAGAAATTTTGATTAAAAAAATTACCACGTTTTTTTAGTTTACCTAGAGACTGCCATTACAGTAGAAACTTTTTTTTCTGTATTTCAATGCACAAACAATTATTGTGAACTTGTAGCATGAATTCGCTGTATCCACTCAAATATCTGTATTTCAAGAATTTTACATTCACCCCTCAACAAGAATGAGAAGTGGTAACTTAGGAGGGTCTATGAGTATACACCACTGACACAGGTATTCGAACAGATAAACCTGCAGAACTCCCGCCACACACATCGCGTTACCATCCCTTGCTACAGGAACAAACACCACTAAACGCGTTTTTTTTTTCGTTGTCGGAGTGTTCGCAGTGACTCTTGGCGATAAACGGCTATTTGTGTGTCTATACTACAACAGATACTAATTAACATCCGGACCGGGAATCGAATCCTACATCTCCCACATGACAGCACCGAACGTTAAAAACTCACCCACCAGGAATAAAAAAAAAAATACCTCTGAAAGGAGGACGAATATACAGACCTGCAGTGAAATCGTCTACCTGGCTAAAAAGTTATATTTAAATGGATAAAAGCACATGCGATCCTGCCAGTAAACGAAGAAACAGGCTGCCTAGCAAAAGAGTGCTATGAAAAGCGGCGAGGAAGAGACAATATGAATCACGAACATCCTTAAGAAAAACTGCAGGGGAAGTATGGGATAAAGAATGGTCGGAAACATCACAAGTTTGTGACGTTAATCACATGTTCTTCAGCTGCAAGAAATACTGGAACATCACAGACTTCATGAATACACTTTCTCATGAGGGCATCCAGTTACCAATCAACATTAAACATTTATTGCCCGCTGGAAATGTTACTATATATCGCTTAATCCGATCATTTGTCTGAAATAATAACCTAAAAGTAGCGTGGTGGGTGAGCGGTAACGCTCTGACCACGCCTTCTGGAGGGCGCTGGCTCGAATCCCCGTCTGAGCATCCATATTCTGGTTTTCCATGGTTTCCCCAAATCACTCCAGGTGCACAAATCCTTTCCCCGCCTTTAATGACGACGAGGTGTAAAGCCATACTGGTACGCTAAAAATAATAATGTATCCACTTACGATGGTGATCTCTTAGGTTCGTGGCCTGACACTGATACACGTGAGATTCAACATAGTCTCCTCTGTGTTCGACAGACTTCATATATCTCAGTGCTGTTATGCCATCTGCTTAAATAGATTTCTCATGTGTTTAATAAATTAAGGTGACCGCACGAAAGACGACACCATTTTACTTCAAATAGGTGCCAGACATTAATGTTACGGTGATTTTCATGCAGCTTTGATGGGAACTGCCTGTACGCCTGCTAAGTCTCCACACCACTACAGATCAAGTACAAAAAAAAAAAAGCTTAGATTTAAGTGAATAACATATAGCCGCCCGAAATACAATCATGAAAAGTTTTTGTATTCAGTTAGATATACTCGCGACCGTATTTTTCCCCCCCCCCCCCCGCAGTTCTGGCCTAGAAATCTTAGCGAATTTTTACTTCATCTGTACATTGCTACGTGTGATAGCTCTATAAATTGGATAATTTTCACGATAAGGAGAATGCAATTTTATCCGAGATAAATATGTCAATCCCGTTTAGGAGATACTAACGTAGCGTTATTATATTGTATGACGAGAAAAAAACCCTTCTGTACGAGGGTGAGTGGTAACGCTCTGACCACGCATTCAGGAGGGTGCTGGTTCGTATCCACGTCTGAGCATCCATATTCTGGTTTTCCATGGTTTCCTCCAAATCACTCCAGATGACTGTTCCCTGCACCAATCCTTTCCCGCCTCTAATGATGTCGACGTCGACGAGGTGTAAGGCCATACCGGTACGCTAATAATAATAATTTATCCACTTACGATTTTAATCCCTTAGGTTCGTGGCCTGACACTGATACGCATGAGATTCGCATTCCGGGAAGATGCGGTTTCGAATCCTCGTCCGGGCACTCACATCTGAATTTTCCATGGTTTCCCAAAATCACACCATGCGAATACAGCGATGGTTTGCAATCAAATGATTTAGAACGTCTCATGTTAACATTTTTTTTTGTTGCGCTTACGCTTTTCACCATATCTACATGACTAGTAACACCCACCTCAGTTCCCTGGATTCGTGTCATTACATTTTCATCTTGCTTCCTGCTAGCAACCATAGCGAACAATTGGTAATGATGAACATCTCAGAAAGGTGTATTTGAACCACTACCATTTTTAACGCATACATCCTTCTAGTAGTAATTTCAGCTCCATCAGGAGTCCCGGCTTCTGACTTCTGACGCACACGAAAAGTTCCTGCTATTGAGCAACTTTATGAAAGAATATTTCTTGTATAATGATTGCTAGTAGGAGATGAAACTATTTCGAACCGTCTCTCATCAATATTCTGCGTAGGTTTCTGCGAGGCGTTGAAAGCACAAAGAACCAGTTGAATGCCGCACATCAGCATTTAGTCTCTGCAATAGAAAATATTAACGGTAACTTCTAAAGTAAAGGAAAACGTACTGGGCTTAAGATTTTTTTATTTTTACTTATGGCTTTACGCCTCGTCGAAGTCGAGGTCATTAGAGGCGGGATGTGACTGGAGTCAAGGAACGGAAAGGTATTCGGCCATCGCCTTTTAGAAGGAAGCATCCCGGCATTCGCTTGGAATGATTTAGGTAAACCATTAAAACCCAAATCTGGATGCCTGGACGGGGATTCGAACCCGAACCCGCGTCCTCCCGAATGCGAGGCCAGAGAGTTAACCGCCCACCCACCACGCTCGGTCTGAGCCGTAAGAATATGCACAAAACTTTGTCCAAAACACTCGCCGTCACAAACGTCTTTCGCCGAACTTATCGCAGTTAGTAGGTCTTGGTCACTAGGAAACACCTCTGAATCCGTCCTGGGAACATTTCTTAGTACAGGATGATCCTACTGGAATCGGTATATTCCACCTAAGTAATTTATTACAATGCAGCAGCGGCAGTAAATTTTCGATTCAAGCTCTATGTACAACCATCAATGACGCTGCGTGAACGCTACTGCGTTGTTTGCGGAGTTTAATTTTCTAAACAGCCACTCACTCTTAGCGCGCACAATGGTTCTCGGCGCGGGGGTATCAGGTTACAACAGGTTTGTACCTGCCCGCCACTTGAACTAACAATAGAAGGACGAAGTCCCCTGATTGATATGACGTTCAGAAGTGGGCACTTGACCTAAAAATACACGGAAGCAGACCCTGATTCTGACGCTTGAGTGCACCCAAAGAGGAGGGGTGACGGGAAAAGGCAGGAGATCGCTCAAGTGGTCTGACAAAAGAACAATAGAACAAAGGCCCCCATGGCAGCTGGTGCTACGGTTGGGGAAGGCAGGTGTTCAAACAAGTGGCCATGATTGACAGGTGGGAGGGAGGAAGACAATAGAACAATCGAACTAAGGACCGCGAGGGCAGCTGGCGCGACACACCTGGTGTGGTTGGGGTCACTCAAGTGGCCTAATTAGCATAACAATTGAACAATAGGGGGGAAACTGAGGTTAGTCAAGTGGCCCTCAAGTCAATTGGCATAATTAGCATAACAATAGAACAATTGGTGTGAAAATTATTAACAGGTGGGAGTGAAGAGAACAATAGAACAATAGAATGAAACAATGTATCCAATTAGAACAAAGGGGCGGCATCCTTTGTGAGCTCACACCGGCTAAACCACACTACTCACAAGTCCATACCTCTGAAACAACTCTCGTAACAAGAGAAATGTTAAAAATCTTTTTCGCATCATTTGTAACTGTGATAACCAATGAGCCTGTCGTGTCTAGATCAGCTACCTACCTTGCCACACCTATTACTTGGACATGCAGTTCCTCAGGATTCGGTTGGAGTTAATACTGGCATGGATTGTCCGAATTTGTGCTCATTCATCCCTAACAAAACCCCAAGAATATTCGTAACTCAACGCAGAATACCAACGAGAGAGCAATCGTGAAAAAAATCACTCCTCCCCTTTCTGTGGGGAGGAGGGACTCTCCGCAGAGTTTCTACAGGGAGTCATGTTAGGACGGTGCCACCACTGGTGGAGCAGTACACATAATCCGAGCCAACTGTCATGGTTTAGTGTACTTCCGCTCTTAGGTACGCATGCTGGCCACAGGTATCCCAGGGCCTGGTTAGTCGGGTCGTTTACTAAGTCTAGGGTTCTATTTATATCCCCATCAGCTGTCAGCCTAAATTACAACTACAATGTTATCTTCAACGGCTGGTTTTCCTGTTCCTCTAGTATCTCATCTAATACCATGTTCCAGAAAATGGAGCCACATGTGGAATTCAAAATACCATGGTCGCAATCATTCCCATTCATTAATCCAGTCCTTTCCCATCTCTAATGACCTCATTGTCGAAAAAAATTGTTTTGAAATTAACTGCGTAGAGATAGTCGCAGAAATTGGTAAGCTTAAACCGAAGCAGGATGCTCGGCTACCAGCATGTTCGACAGCGCCGGAGATGTCCGTGAATACTTCAATGGAGCACTTGCAGTCTCCCAGGGAGTGCTCAGCTAGAATCCTGGCGGCCGATTCAGTTCTCAGATTCTTTTTAAATCCCTACTGCATCGCCGATACCATCCCTGCATCCGCGAATAGTTTGTGGAGCATAGTGTTCTCCAGGACGGAAAGCAAACGTATTGGCCGCTATTATTTGGTGTAATCTTTAGGTTTCTGAATAGGTCTGATAGCTGTCCAGTCAACTAATTGTACTCCTGCGTTATATTTGACAGTGTGGAAGACACTGCCTTCCCTTAGCTTGCCTCTAAAGATACATACGGCTTACAGCGCGGATGGATCCGAGTTGCCGTTTTCCATGACGGATTCTCCCCATAATTTCTCCATTTTCACCCCGATTTACCATTTACTGTTATTTCGTAAGGTAGTGGATGCATTGTTTGCTGCCCTATCACTAGGGTTCGGATCTTTATTAACAAAAAACTAGAAAAATGTGTATGCAAATGTAACCTTAAAAATGACTTAAAATGACAAAACATGGCGAAACATTAAATTTACTATACTTCAAAACGAGCTCAATTATAAATAATTTATTTTATTTAGTAGTGTCGATTTCTTACTGACAACGTAATTTGCTTCCGTGCACTCACCATTTTTATGTTCCTGTAAAACAGTAGATTACTAGATCTTTAATTTAAAAAATGGGAATTTATCATAAATTTCTTGTGGTTTAATGTACATACCATTGTGTATTCTTGTTTGATGCCTGCTTTGTGGTATATCACCACATACGTCCTCCAGTTCTTGTCTTGTACTGTGAAAAGCCTCGTTCGAACCACATAATGGCACAGGAGCTTACTTAAACAAAAACAAGTGGCTATAATTTTATCGTGGGTTGTCTTAAGTCGAAACAGATTAACCAACAAGCAAATTCCAACTAATTTTACACGTTGATTTACATCCAGTATTCCTACCCAATACTTTACCAAGCGTGTTCTCTAGCGAACTAGCCACCCTGCTTGATCTATCTATGTTTCCATACTTTTAACGGCCCACAAACTTTCGTTCAGTTCTAGACCAATTTCTTGAAGACGGGAAACTGCAGTTGTGATGCCTGAAAAATTTGGCTTTATGTACGCCAGATTTCTGAACAAGTAGCTGGAAAAGAGCTATTGGACAATTTTTAAGGAAGATGCTTAATTGCTATCAAAATTAGAAACTATGTTCTTTATATTTTCACAGTATTCACAGCAACATTTAACTGCACCGAGCCAAGTGCCCTAATGTGAAAGTATCGGTTGGGGTGACGGATGGACGGATTGGAGCTTTGACAAAAATATTTTTCACATTTGATATTAACATATCAACATCAGGGAAATTTAGTCTTACTTCCTCGGCAACCGTATGTAATCATTGAGCGAGACAAGTTAAGTGCACCATCGAAGAATACAATATCTTAAGACCTTTTCCATCCTTTCCTATATACGGCGCATCATCAGTCACAAAACAGTAAGAATGTTCTCGCTTAACTTTACCGTTCCATAACAGATTCATAGCGTAATTGAAATGGACTGCAATTTGAGAGCAGTTTGCTGATTTAAGAACTTTACAGTCCAATAACAATATATATCACCTAGGCTGTCAGCTAATGGGGTTCCAACTATAACATTTACAACGTATCTCCCACAAGCATCATTATTTTCATCCATTGATACCCAAATCCTATTGTTGCCAATCTTAGTTCTGATTTTCTCATAACACAACCGTAAATAGTTTTTCCTAGCATCCTCAATCCAGATGTCAGAGGCCCCTTCCGTCTGCGCGCCCCTAGTATTTTATTCGTCCTGCCTCCCAATTGTTACGCCACTGGTGTTGTGTATTTCTCCAAGAAGTTTTTGAAATTTTCATTGTTCACTTTATTAAGTATGATCAGAACCGGTTTAGTCAAGTAGCAGGAGATAGCAAATGCTACGGGCCTCGTGCCTTCTGGGGTACCTCGCGCCTCCTTGGTGGGCCCCGTGCCTAGGCTAGATCAAGGGCCTCTTCTTCACATTTGCTACGGGCCCCGCGCTGTCTTAATCCGGCCCTGAGTATGATGTTGGCGTATACCATCATTTCACAGAGTTCTTTAGAAAAAATTAACGATGTAGAAGATCACGAAGCTGTAGATGCATCATAAGAAAAAGGTCGTTGTCTACTTTGTCGTCAGAATTCCTTGATACATTTTTCTTGTTTTGCTGTATCCCGATGCTGCTGCACATGAAATCGTTTTATTGAAGTCAATTAATTTGCAGAAAAGAATTCTTTCGTCTGTACTAAAAAACTCCTCTCCAAACTCCTTTTCGTAATTCCGTAACTTCGAACTTTCGGAAGTTGTTTTCGGTATGGCGGTACTCAGGGCCGGCGTTAAGTGCTAGGAGGGGTAAGCGGGGCAAAAGTACACCGGGCCCTAGTTAAATAGAAATCAAATGCAAGATTTAAAATCTTCAGCCATCATTTTGAACATTTTTGCAATAAAATCTTCTGACTTAATCCAATAAAAAAAAAATAATAATAATAATAAAAAAGACATGGCGGCGGGGGACGGAGGAGCAAAGAACGCATAACTGAGTCCCGAGAATCCTAGCACCGGCCCTCGCAATACTCACTGATGTACTGCAAATTAACACTGATTCAAGATTTCTTTCAAAAGTATTGGCGACATAGTATTGAGACATTGATTGATGCGGCTCGGCACAGGCATGGTTGGTGGTGCTGCATTGTCGAGATTACAAGCCCAGCGGAACATTAATGTTTAGAGTGACAATAATGTATAACTTTAATTTTTGACAGGTGAATTCTGACCAATTCAGTGACAATTAGTTTTGTTTTTTCCCCTCCAATGTATAACAGTAGATTTCTACGAATAATTATCTTAAATTTTTCTCATCTGTAACTTCTAGTGAATAACTAGATTTTTATTTTAAATATGACTATATAACCGTAACTATTATCGCAATATGACCTAAACCCACAAACCGGCTTGAATATGCATTTATAGGTTACATGAAATATTTGTAAATACAATTAGAATCTTTTAGTCAGTGTTTACAGCTCAAAAAGAATGTAGGAAATAAATATGACCTTTCATGAAGATCCGAACCCTGTTCATCACCTTTGCTTCGTGTCGTTTGAAACGCCCTGCTGTGTTTCCGAGTTGACTTTCTATTTTCATTTATTTTATGACTTTACGCCTCGTGAGGAGAGGCGAAAAGATACCATGACGATATTCGCGTGGAGTGATTTCATGGAAAACCGAAATATGATTGTCTGGACAGGCACTCGAACCTGTGTTCTCCCAATGCGAGGCTACAGCATCATCGCTCATCTCCCTCGGTTGGTAAACTCTTTGGCCCACCTTAGTACAGAGAGGGGTGTTTGATATACTCCTCTCACTTAAGCATCGCAGATTTCGTTGATGTCTTCTTGAACTCAAAAGTCCATTTCATCGATATCAAGCAGCCCGCACTCCACCAGCGACTCCTCATTGAATTTTTTAGCCTAATGTCCGTTGAAAGTTTTATACCTTGCGCTTCAGACATTATATTGGTTTGTGGTGACGCAATCCTTAATTACCTTAGTTCTTGTGATCTTGTATTTGATGCATCTATGACCACTGGTGGTTCAATCAACGATCACCATTCATTTGCATACATCGTTTGTCGCGGATTGAATGCACAAAGATATTTCTTTATTAGTTTCATCATGTGCAAATGTGTAGCTTGTATGCTTCGACTTCTCAGTAGAGGTCAAAAGCCTGAGTTGAGTGATGAAATCTTCTACCGTCCTATTCCGCTGGTTCGTTTTGCTTCCGTCCTATAGTGCCGATTTAGCGTTAGCGTCAGTTCCAGTTTTAGCGTCCTGTTAATAGACTTTTAACTAATCTTTCCAGAAAGTATGCACTAACCACATACATAGCGCCAAAAGCGCCGGTGATTGAGGCACATTACTACATGAAGTGCTGATGTTTAGACCATTGAACCGAATGAGCTGTAATGCGATACGTGAACCGAAACTCTCTGTTCACACACAGTCCACATCAATCTGTCGGCCACTTTATTAACCTTCGACGCAGTTTAGGGAATCTTCCGAACTACCATCCGTTATGGCAGAAATATGTTATTCCACCACGTAATCTTATAAAATCTTCAGTCATATTCAAGCGTTCCTTTTACCAGCGTCCACAATGAATTATGATCTTAAATGGAAAATTTGGAGACACAACTTTTCACGCATGTTTGTGGAACATAAGAATATTTATATGACGTATTTCATTCCAGAACACAGCACACACCACTTTAATCTATCTGTTCTTTTCTTTTCAGGATTCCGAATGTAGTACCAACGGCATGTGCACAATATCCCAACGAGATAATCTTTAGTCCAGAGTCTCTTATGCGTGATAAGCACGTAAACCTGGTGCGGTACTCTGTTTTGCCAAGAGGAGGACACTTTGCAGCGTTTGAAGAGCCAGAGCTGTTCGCTGATGACGTGTGGGAGTCTTTCAAAGCGATAAGGAAGTACAAACAGAAGTAGCTCCTCTGCTTTCGTGATGCGTCCCGTGCAGATGTTCCGCAGCCTGCAGATCAAATACTAAACGTGTGGACTGTAAGTGAATATAGAAGGAACTGCCAATGGCTATAAAAAGGACCTGAACTGCTTCTTAGTCAAATAAACACTAGTGCCAAGGAACAAATTAGTTTCGTCACATGTGTCTGTTGGAAAGAGCTATCTAGGAAGTGAAAAGAAGCAATCAAATAAATAAATTATAAACAAAATCAAACCTTTAAACATTATTTGTTGCAGGACAGCAGTACATTGCCTTATCATTAAAGTACAAAATACGTAGAGGTAAGTAGCACATCCAACAGTTATTATGAAACCCTCTCAAGACATTCAAATAACAGAAAAACTCATATGAAGCATTAAATAACTATAATAATTTAGGATTACAATAGGAAAATTGAGTTTTTACATATCATTGAAGGGTAAAGAAGCGATAAAAAAATCTTAAAATCTTTCGCGACTTCGAAAGATTCATCAGATCCACACTGGGAACTGTGTTGTGTTTGGAATTGGTCATTTTAAAGATTATAAAAAATCCATACCTAGCCTCTCCTAGACTTGTACCACACAATTCTCTGAAACGTAAAAGGGGCCAATAGTGGATAGGTAACGTAGGACCGCTGCATTCTGGCGGAGTCACGTACGATTCGAAGTCTGATACGTCCATCTTTCATTTTCCACGCTTTCCAGGGGATTTATTCCTCCACCTCGGCAACAATGGCATTAATTATCCCGAGGTCGTCATTCCATCAAGGTCCCAACTAATAGACGACTAAAGCACAGCCGCAGCCGCTGACGGCAAAATTAGGCAAAAGTGCTCGTTACATGTCCGCTCCCTTCCTTCCTCAACACCGGTTTATCGACAATACCTACGTGTTATGTGGACAACATTGTCGCTCTCTCCTGTCTGTTTACTCAAGGCCCTTCGGTGACGGCTTGAGGCAGTCGGCTCGCTGCTGGTATGATCATACAGTTACATTCCAACCACAGTTTACCCTTAGCTAAACTGTTTATTCGCCACAGTGGTATATTGCAGTCTAACTTCTCTTTATAGTAAAGTCCTGATTTTTCCGTTGCGTTTTCCATGAGGAGAGATCGCCGCTGTAGCAACAGGTACAGCGTCACAACCTTCCATTACCTTGCCGTGGGCAATTTCAAATCATGTACTTGGTTTCTTGATAAAACAACCGGAGCGTAAAGTTTTATAGTTTCGGCTACCAATTTCGGTGCAGTTAATGTAGTGTGTATCCTTTGAGTCTAGATTGTATTTGTGAAACGAAAACCTAAGAAAAATTGCTGTAATAAATGGGAAATTACGTAAACAGTACTGTTCACGACTGCAGTAAGCATCCGGAAAATTCTTACCGAATGGAGCGTTTCAGATCCTTGTACAATCGATACTGTGTTCCCAAACTCACTAATTACACTGTTAAGCTAATATACGCATGACATAATAAGCTACTCACGGTGCCTTTAGTGAATAAATACCATTATACACAAACTGTAAATTGCCTTATTTCCATTCTATACTATTTAATGTGACTACCGCTGTAACCACACAAATGTCATCCATGTTATTTATTTAGTACCACCTCATGTAATCATCTTGAAGTAATGTGAAAGCTAGATTAACGATGTACCTTTTTTAACTAACAGCTTTAAAGCGATCAAGCAGGGTGAACTACAATGATTTAGTGAAGTATCCTTCAGCTTTATAATAAGTATATGTCTAAAATATAAGTAAGTAACTCATTAAGTAAGTAAGTACATGTTATCAAAAACAGTATTTAAGAGAAAATAAACGGTTAGTACTAAACAAAAAATTGTTTCAATTACGAGGCAAACGCCAATGACGGCATGCGGTAGGTCGTCGTCCGACCATTCAGATTTCGGTTTCTCATGGTTTCCTGCAAACATTCCAGGTGAATACCGGGATGGTTCCTTCAAAAGACCATGGCCAAATTCTCTCCCGTTTCTTGCCTCCAGACTCTTCTCGCCTCTATTGAACTTGACGTCAACGAGGCGCAAAGCCATAAACAAAAATAAAGAAATAAATAAAATCTTTTATATATAAAAATCAATGTTTGTTTGTTCGTCTTCTATGTATTCCTATACCATTTATCAGATTGCAATGAAACTTTGGAGAGTTTTCGAGTGTGCGTCTGCGAAGGTTCCTGTGAAAAAAAAAAATCCTAAAAGTCACCCCCTGTTCCCTATAACACCCCATAGTTTAGGCAAAACCACATTTTTTATCCGATTTAGATAGGAATTTGTACACTTATACTTTAAAACAAACATAAAAATACTGCCTACATACGGTTTCCGAATATTAATCCCCTTGCCCCCTATCCACCCCCATAATTTAGGCAAACCACATTTTTTATCCGATTTAGATAAGAATTTGTACACTTATACTTTAAAACAAACAGAAAAATACAGCCTACGTATGGTTTCCGAATACTCATCCCCTCTCCCCCTTTCCACCCCCATTACGTTTTCACCCCATAATTTAGGCAAACCACATTTTTTATCCGATTTAGATAAGAATTTGTACACTTATACTTTAAAACAAACAGAAAAATACTGCCAACATATGGTTTCCGAATATTCATCCCCTCTCCCCCTTTCCACCCCCATTACGTTTTTACCCCATAATTTAGGCAAACCACATTTTTTATCCGATTTAGATAAGAATTTGTACACTTATACTTTAAAACAAACAGAAAAATACAGCCTACGTACGGTTTCCGAATATTCATCCCCTCTCCCCCTTTCCACCCCCATTACGTTTTTACCCCATAATTTAGGCAAACCACATTTTTTATCCGATTTAGATAAGAATTTGTACACTTATACCTTAAAACAAACAGAAAAATACTGCCTACGTATGGTTTCCAAATATTCATCCCCTCTCCCCCTTTCCAACCCCATTACGTTTTCACCCCATAATTTAGGCAAATCACATTTTTTATCCAATTTAGATTAGAATTTGTACACTTATACTTTAAAGAAGAGAGAGAAATACTGTACACATTAATTTCACAAAAACCCAAACCCTCTCCTCTCTTTCCACCACCTTAATTACCCCCTCTTCCCCATAACACCCCATAATTTAAACAAACCCGCAAAACCGTTCGTCCGATTACGGCGAAGCTATCGTGAATTGTCGAGGGGATGGCGAAAATGGTTCCTGTCAAAAAAATTAAAAAACCCACCCCTCCTCCCCATAATTTAGACAAAACCACATATTTCATCAGATTTCAATGGGAATTTGCACACTTATACTTTGAAAAAACAGAAAAATACTGTCTGCATATGTTTTCCAAAGCGCATCCCCTCTCACCCTTTCCAACTGAAAATGAATAAAACAGCAGTTTAAAATTTATATGTAAATATTTTTTCATTTAATATATGTGCCTACTCAAGTCCAGCAATAGTGAAGCATTGCCGGGTAAGCTAGTAAAGAAATAAAACAATGACGACCAAATCTTCAGCTCACTGAGGCAATCTATGTTACATCAAACAGCGATACTAGGAGTTGCTGAATACTTCAGCCACATAAGAGTTCAGTGCTACTGCGGTAATACTAGGCTATCTCCTTCTTTAGGTCGCGACTACCAACACGGCATCATTAATTCTAATACCTTATGTACTCACGTCGATTGTCGTAACTATTCTGTCCGTGAAAGCTATTCTAAATACGAAAAAAGTGGTCACCGCAACATTGATCTATCGACTCCACAAATTAAAAGTACAAAAATTTCTAGGTTATCAGCTAATATCGTGAGTTCAGCAATTTCGGAGATATCATTCTATCAGTGAGGGTGACGCAGCTCATGGTCTTTGCACTGATAATACACTGCCCTCCTCTCAATGACCAAGAATTAAACGATATCACAGTTACGTAATTGAAAAAGGCAATTTCTTCTGCATTGTGACATTGTAACTGTTATTGCAATTTTATTTATTTTCTGATGTGTTTCGCCTATCGTCTAGGTCAGCGTTCATTGTTTTTTGTAACATGTTTGCAGTTTTTAAATTTTGTACAGAATATGTTTGTTTGAATGTTACACAATTACACTTATATAAAGTTATTATAGTGCCACATACAATTACGTTTCTGGCATGAAGTTGTTCACCTGTGTCTTCAGCCAGCATACCACTTCCAATATTATACATGATTATAGGAAACTTATGACTTCACCAATCATGTCAGTTATTGTTATAACCTTTTTAATTTTAAAATTATGGAGCTGTAGGTTAAATGATGAAGTTCCAAATTCGTAACTTTGCTTAAAATAGTGGAAGAACTTGATTCATTAATTGTTTGATTCAGTTCATTCCGATCCTGATGGGTGAGTGGTAACCTTCGGCTCTGGCGTTCGGCAGAACACTCGTTCAAATCCTCGTCCATCGTGATTTCGGTTTCCTTGGTTTTCAGAAATCACACAATACAAATGCCGGGTTGGTTCCTTCAAAAGGCCGCGGCTCAAGACCTTCCCGCTCCTTGTCTCCGGTCGTATCCCGTCTCCAATGACCTCAATGTCGACGAGACGTAAAGCGATGAAGCACAACATAAGAATTAAGTTCCTCAAAAATAATGTACTAGCATTCAATCAGCTACAGCTGTATCAGACAGCTAAACAATTTAGTGATTTACTTATTTATTTATCTTATGGTCATAGCACATACTCAATGATACAATTATATACAACTGTTTCATACTATTTAAATGTTACATTAAATTATAGTTAACATTCAAAATCGACATAGCGCACCCAATGTAACGCATCATTCAATATGTCTATGAAGTCATTTGACGATCCCTTTAGGGCTCGAATTGGGCAATCAAAGGTCACGTGACGGATGGTTTGTTCTACCTCACCACAGTCGCAATTCGGTGAATCTCTCATTTCCCATGTGTAAAGAGATAAAGCAGATCTGCCATGGCCACACCTAACTCTGTTGAGAGCTGCCCAGGTTTTACGGGGAAGGTCGAGTACCTTTAGTGCTTGTTGATTGTCAAACAAGGAGTGCCATTCTGGTGGGATTGAGTCTATCCACTCCGATCTCCACGTCTCTCTCCCGTTAAAATTGTTAGATATAAGTTGTTCTGCAGTTTTTACGCTTGGTCTTCTCGATTTGAGTCTCTCGAATTGGGTTTCCATGTCGTCGTGGATGGGGAGGTCCAAATTATGACAGATCTATATTGGGCAATCAGGCCATTGCGTCGTCTTATCGTGGGAAGTTCAATATTACTCAAAACGGGCAGCCAGTACAATGGAGTGGATTGATTGATAAATCCACTAATTATCCGCGTTGTCTGGATCAAAATTATGTCAATCTTTTTGGTGTGGGTGCCATGAATCCAGACAAATAAGCAGTACTCAGCTGTAGAATACATAAGGCAAGGCTCAGTGCTGAGGTACGAAGTGTGGAGGAGCCAGTTAGCTTCTGCAGAGTATTATTTCTAGTTTTTAGTTTTGCTGCAAGGTTGGTCAGATGTTTATCGTACAAGGTTCGATTCATTATGACTCCCAAATACTTTGGAAATGGGTTATGTCAGAGGGGAGTGCAATCAAGAAGAACGTCAAGCGAGAGATTCGCCGCCAGACTGTTAAGATGAAGGGCAATAGTTTCCGTCTTGCTGGAACTGGGTACGAGCAACACCACCTAGAGCAGAAGGCCTGGCCTCTGGGTTTGTGACGTCATAATCTCCCGTCAGACGCGACAGAACAGTAGCAACAAAATATTACAGTAATTGTTTTTATATTGTACTACAAAGATTTCTTTTTAGCACTTTATCTCAAAATATCGTGGGTAGGCACTATCTCATATTTTTCTAAATAGAAGAAAAAGTGTTTTAAAAATATCATTATAACTTCTGATAAACTTTCCAATGTTTCAACGTTCTAATTCATCTGAAAATAAATTGATCAATAATTAACAGCCATTTTAGTCTAATGAACGAATCTTTTACTATTTCTGATAAAGACAATGTCAGTGATATTTCTTTTCAATTAGAAAAAAATTATAAATATTTATTGACAAAAATAATTCAAGTGATATTTCTTTTCCATTAGAAAAATTGATTGTGAGTTTGTTTTTCCCTTCCACAAGCTGTCCAAAAATGAGTATCTTGTTTTTCATCAGCCTGCACTTTAACAGGCATATACTGTATATGAAACCTCAGAAGACATATAGATAATATCTGTTTAATTTGATGAGGGAACAGATGTTTTACCAAATACAACAGCTAACATCAGTTTTTACAATAATAATAATAATATTTAACAACTTTTTTTTCAAATTTTGCACATACTCTCACACAGTAAGAGTACGAGAAACTGAGTTTGGCTCAGACTTTATTGGAAGTTTAACATTAACTAGACGACCCGTGGGACAATTTCGCGAATAAAATGCGATGAATAGTGAGGTTGAATGCTCGTAATACAATTAAAAGTAAAACCGTACTTTTGTATCAAATATATATATATATATATATATATATATATATATATTTAGCGTAGTAAGTACGAATCAAAGTACTTACAACATATTACGAAACAGTTAGAAAAATTTAAAACACCTTACAGACTTTAACAGAATACAACCAACCAAAACAAAATGCACGCAACATATCAACATCTCTGTGATATTTGTTGCTGTGCGAATAAAATGTTTACTTTGGAATTGCATGGCAAAACGAAAGTGTTTCCGCAACAGAAAAAAAATATTCGAAAAGCTACTTATTGAATAAAAAAAGTTTATTGACATCTCTGTGATATCTATATCTGTTGCTGTAATCTAGGGACTTGGCTCTGAACTGTCTCATACGCACTACCACTTTAAGCACCAAATTCCGAAAAATTCTTTCTTAATTTATAATTTTACTTAACTGTAGACCTTAATCTTTAAAACAATATGATATTTATCGATTTGTAATTAATCGCTTGTAATTAAAAAAAACACGCTGTAGAAATAATATTGATACTTTTGTCCCTTAAGGGTCGACCGTAATACTTTTGCTCTCTAAGTGCAGAATTTTGAAAAATTTCATTCTTAAAATGTGGTTTATCGGAACCGAAGTTCTTACGAAGACAATAATCTGTAAAATGATACCTCGTTTATCAATTATGTTTAATCATCAAGGGAAATAAATGATTCGAGACACAATAAAAGTATTTTAGAAATACTGATATTTATGCCCTTTAAGGGTCGAATTCCCAAAAATTCCTTTCTTAAAACATAATGTGACCATAGCGAAGACCTTAATCTTTAATATGATACCTCATTTATCTATATCGCTCAGATATCAAGGGAGATAAATGGCTAGTGACACAAAAATCCGTTGTAGAAAAAATTATACTTTTTCCCTTTAAGGGTTAAATTCCAAAAACATTCCTTCTTAAAATATGATGTCACACAGCTGAGACATTACTCCACATAAACCTACTTCATTTTTTGATTTTGGTTATATATCCAAGGAGATAAATTGCTCGAGACACACACACAAAAAAAAAAAAAACATTTCAGAAAAATTGACATTTTTTCCCTTTAAGGGTCGAATTACGAAAAATTCCATTCTCAAAATATAATGTTATCACGGCGGTGACATTAGCCTTTAATATGATACCTTATTTATCTATATCGGTTAGATATCCAGGGAGATAAATCGCTCGATACACAAAAACGCATCTTAGAAAAATTGATATTTTTTCCCTTTAAGGGTCGAATTATGAAAAATTAGTTTCTTAAAATATATTGTTACCACGGCGGAGACCTTAATCTTTAATATGATACCTCATTCATCTATATCGGTTGGATATTAATGGAGATATGAAGGAAGATAAATGGGTCTTGACATAAAAACGCATTGCAAAAATATTAATAATTTTGCCCTTTAAGGGTCGAATTCCGAAAAATTTCTGTCTTAGTATATGACGTCACTAAAGCGAAGATCTTAATCTTTAAAATGATACTTCAGTAAACGATTTCAGATAGATATACAGTGAGATAAATGACTTGTAACACAGGAAACAGCATTTTAGAAATATTGACATTTTTGCCCTTTAAGGGTCGAATTCCGAAAACTTCCTTTCTTAAAATATGATGTGACCAAATTGGAGACCATAAGCTTTCAAATGACACCTCATTCATTGATTTCGGTTAAGTATGAAGGAAGATACAGGATTGTGACAAAAAAATACCTTATAGAAATAATATATATGATTAATAGAATTTCACAATAAGATATAAATGCATTATATCACATAAGCACAATGCTGAGCAAAACTAACTGATAAACAGCAAATACATTTTAGTCACTGAAATAAAATAAATTAAAATGGATCGTATTAATCTTTTAGAATATTGGTTTACTGAATTTTTTACAGACTGACTTTTCTTATGTAACTGAAGAATAACTGTAATTTTTTATTTCAGTCAGTGAACAGAGTAATGATGCTGACGAAAAGAACGACTGAACAGTTTTTTTAATAGCCTCTGTCAGATCTAGAACCATTGAGAGTAAAACCAACCCTCTTAAATCTTTTGAGTTGCCCATGCTGTTGCCATCTCTCTCAAATGAAAACTTTTAAAATACTTATTTTTATCACCATAAATTAATTTATAAACTTTAATGCAATTCATATTTCTCATATTTATTGAATCCATGAGGAAATATTAGTGCCTATTAGTGTTTTGTTACTCTGAACAGGCATAGATTCTCACAACTAATACATATTTAAGTCCTTTCAACACTGCATGGGCACAGTATTTAAACAAAGTAAGCCAAAACAATTAGGAGGGAGTTAGTCTGCTTGAAATTAGAATCATTATACACTGGAAATGTCAGAGGCCACAAAAAACGAAGAGCTTTCAGTGAATTCCTGGCGCCATATAATCTAATGCTTTTTTTTTAATTCAAGTTCTTCCCTAGAAAGTTTAACAGCAAAAATATATGTGAGCAGTTTGTAAGTAGTGATGAATTTAATTGTTGCCTCTAGTTGTATCTGGATGCTTATATTCATCCTATCACTTCAAATTGGCTTTCTTTTGCAAAATGTAGTTGAAAAAGGCGTTTGACAGAGTAAGCCATAAAATGGTAGTAAATAAGGTAAAAACCATTGGAGTGGATAAGAAAGTCATTTGGTGGGTAGAAGAATTTTTAAAAGGTAGAAAACAGAAAGTTAGGGTAGGAAATGAAGTATCAAAAGAAGTGGAAGTAAAAATGGGTGTGCCACAGGGTAGCGTATTGGGACCATTGCTATTCATTATTCTAATGAATAATTGTGTTGATTGTTTACTATCTGAAATTAGATTGTTTGCAGATGACATAATGCTGTATAAAAGAATCAAAACGATAGAGGATTGTAAACAGTTGCAGGGTGATCTGGACAGGATATCTAATTGGGTTGGTAAACATGGAATGAAGATAAATGCAAAGAAGAGTCAGCTTATTAGATACACAAATAAAAAACAAAAGGTTAATTATGAATATAAGGTGGGGAAAGAATTGCTTGCTGAAGACTTGAAATGTAAATATCTTGGAATTACTTTTGATAACAAACTTAACTGGGCAGGACACATAGGACAGGTGGTAGGAAAAGGATTCAAAGTTCTGCACTTGTTGGAGAGAGTGATGAGTGGATGTACGAGAGATGTCAAGGAATTGGGTTACAAAACTTTGGTCAGACCATTGCTTGAATATGGTAGTGTAGTATGGGACCCTCATTTTACGTATTAAATACAGGAGTTGGAGAGGGTGCAAAGAAGGGCTGCTAGATTTGTTTCTGGAAATTATCGCAGAATGCAATCTGTGATGGATATGATAAAGGAGCTGGAATGGGATTCATTGCAAGACAGGAGGAGAATGATGAGGGTCATGGAGTGTACAGGGCATATACTGGCAATGAGGCATGGAAAGATATTGCAATAGGTATGAAAAGTAGTGCATGGAAGGGAAAAGATGACCATGACCACAAGCTGGCACTCGATTTCAGGCACAAGGGTGTGGGAAGATTCTCTTTTTTAGGTAAGGGTGTCAGGGATTGGAATGAGTTACCAAGAGAAATTATGAATAATTTACCGAAAACTTTGAAGGAATTTAAAGATAAAATTTGTAGAGGGCACATGTAGGTAGGTGCAGGATAAGGAGAAGATGGGTGTGTAGGGAAATTGCCACCGGCGCCTGTGCTCCATTGCAATTAAATTAAATTAAATTACATTAAATCTGCCATAAAGAGATAACAGTATCTGTTATAAACATTATATAGAAAAAGAAAATTGATCATTGTGATGGAGAAAAGAACTGTTCCTTTGCAATAACTGAAATAGTTCCTGTATATCAATAGCAGTCACTTCATATTGGAAAGCACAACATGAATCTAAACACCTCACAAGTAACTACAAAATATAAATGTTAATAATTCTTATGCAAAATAAGACATCCAAGAATATACTGCACTAAAATATTACTGTACTAACAATCACAATCATAACATTAAACTGCCCTTCTACTTAACTATGAATTGTGATAGTTATGCTTTCATTTCTCTATCATCAATTACTGCATCTCAAGATTGAAATAAATTTTAATTCGCCAACAAATTTTCAGTAGGTCTATGTTAATGTACAACACAATACTTACAAGTTATAACTGATTATTTCTTATATAAGCGTGCTGTGCAAATATTGGGATAAAGTTTACATCGCGATACAGTGAATGTATTATTGCGCTTGCTTCCGTCGTAATGCATTTCACACTGAAATTGTATAATGAAATTGTGATAACTTATGCTATGCAAACGAGAAATCCTGTTGCAGAAAATGTTGCTACTATCTGAAATGTAGTTCTGATGAATTTAAAGAGTGTGAGTATTGTTTGATTTTGTATTTTTTTATTATTATTATTATTATTATCTGCTAACTGCGAGGTCTTTAGAGACGGAAAAGGATGGGGGGCAAGGAATGGGAAGGAATTCGGCTTGGCCTTTTGAAGGAAGCATCCCGGCATTTGCCCGGAGTGATTTTGAATACCGTGGAAAACCCCAATTTGGATGCCCGGACGGGGATTCGAATCGCCGTCCTCCAGAATTCGAGGCCAGAACGCTAGCCGTTACACCACCACGCTCGGTTTGATTTTGTAGTGGCAATAATAGCGGAAATGGAGGTTAGGTTGAAATGCAGCCTGGACCATAATTACCTCCTTACAGCATATGATACCACGAATTTGGTTAATATTATTAAATAAGCTGCTAGTGACGACGTGTATCACGAGTTAAACTACTTTCAAATATCATATATATAAATGCACTAGTCAAAGAATTTTTAAAATTTAACACTAATGAACAGTGTTATAGATGTGTATTCGTGTTTATAGAACTGACGAATCACTACTGTTATAGCTAATTAACAATAAAAATCACGACAAGATAATTACTTTGGAATAAACTGTGGTGTAAAGTTTCCATGCATTGCAGAAATATATCGCCGGTGTGATACACACTCTTTTCGGTCCCTTCGGATAATTTAAATTGCATCTATGAGTGGAACATGTGTATACCATTTCTGCAGATTAACAATTCACTAATAACTATCGTAGAAAACAGTAAACTTCGAAAAAACAACTCTCACTTCACATGCAAAACTGCTTACAAATGGCGATTCTTTCAACCGCCCTTGCCTAACTAATGTGACGTCAGAACGATTTTGTGACGGAGACACCGGCCTTCTATGTAAATGGTGATGGTACGAGGCGCCATTTCTGCTCAGTGTTTTGAGGTCTGCTGTTAAACTATTTGTTGAATTAGTGCCAGATCGTTAGCATAGAAGAATTGTCTGGATTCTGTTTTAGGGATGTCGGATATATATATATATATATATATATATATATATATATATATATATATATATATATACTTTAAAAAGAAGTGGGGCAAGAACTTAGCCTTGAGGCAGGCCGTTATTCACTCTTCTTACTTTGTTCATCTTATTATCTGAGACAACCTGAAAAGTTCGGTAACTGATCAGACAAGTCATCCTTTTGCACTTGAGGATGTTCATCAATTTGTATTCCACGTCCTCTCGCCATACCATGATTGCACAGGGTGTACCACACCTCGTGGTGCACCCTGGGCAACGTGTTTACACGGCTAAATGGTCAACTCAATCGGCCTGCCAGACAATCCTGTAGGAGCTCCTGGGAACCAGAGCACAGTAATCCTCATATCACCAAACGGTTTATCAGTACCAAGAGGCTAAAACCATTGGACCTTCTCTAAGGGTCTACCAACTTAACATGGAAGGAATAAGTCGATCAAAAAGCGAATTCACTGATAAATCTATTTCCTTCGGTTTCGCTGAGGATATTATTTCAGCCTTGGTTAATCTCACAATATAACAGGAATAATGAACCTACTAAATTGTCAAAATTGTCCAATAATTTCTTCATGATGTCAAATAACTTTTCGTTTTTACACATGTTTTGTCCTGGGTAAGACAGTTTTGGTTAAGTTCTCTGCCATAGTGCCAGAACTGTTAACCAATCTCAGCAATCACTTCAACTGGTTATTAAATACTCCGGCGTGTATGGCAATGTTTATTTTCTGTATGTGACTACTGAGTTATAATGTAATTCCTTTTAGCTATGGTTTAATTAAGGCAGAAAAATTGGTGCCTTTCTGGCTTACTCACATGAGGTAAGTTTGCCTGCTCTGTTTAAAACAGTGAATAACAACAGATTTTTTCACCATATTAACACTCATTATTTGTGAACGTGTAAATTTTAAGTCCAATGAAATAACTTCTGACAAACTAATTTTACCTTTTCTTAATCATTTTTATCTTAAAATCTTTGAGTGTAATTTCACATCAAGTTACCTTCAGCTTTGGGAGTTTTAAATTCATTCAGTGTTTTTAATAAACTATTCAGCACTTCCCTTGGAAATTTATTCTAATCCCTGACTCCCTTACCTAAAAAAGAATATTTTCCCCCTCCATGACGAATGTAGTGACCGTCATCTCTTACCCTCCTAATTCTTCTACCACTGTCATTCCCAGATTATTATCATTATTAATATAATTAGTAGTGCTCTAAGGCCGGAGTGAGCTCATCGTAAATCGTACTCTAATGTGAATAATATGCTAATGAGGCTACGCGGCACTTCTTAACCTAAGTTACAGGTCATAAATCGTCTAAATGGGGGTCATAAATTGTATACTAATGTGAATAATATGCTAATGAGGCTACGCGGCACTTCTTAACCTGAGTTACGGGTCATAAATAATATGCTAATGAGGGTCGACCCCTTTTTATGGACGCAGGTGTGAGCCCGGATCGTAAATCGTTTTAATGGGGTCATTATTTATTTTCTCAAACCGCCCTACGCGGCCAGGGTACAAAACATGGTCTTAGAATATTAATTACTTGGTAATTCAATTGATTACGCTCGAAATTCAGTATAATATTCGCTTCTGGGGACCTTGGTTCAATATTTCATAACAGGTAACACAATTTATAATTTTAAAATAGCATTATTACATGTCAAGTAATAAGGATTTTTTCTGGCCGTTACAGAGGTATTTATCCGAAAAAATATCGGATAAGTACTTTCCGAGATATGAATTTTAGTATTAGCGTATGTTTTTTAAACTCTGTTTCGTTCTCAGGACGAATGTGGGCTTCTAAGGGGTAGCCGCCCGATACAGCGCACCTGCGTCATAAATACTATCCGCCGCGCGGCACCTATTCACCGCCCGCGACTGTCATAAATATCGGCCGACACTCCGCCGCGCCACCCCTCCCGGCCTGAATTTTAAGTAGCCGGCTCGCCACCCCAGACCGCGCGGCCCGCCACGCCGACACTCATAAATATTCACTTATCCGCGCGCCAGGCCTCATAAATATCTCCTTATCCGACCCTCCGCGCCTGCGTTTTAAATGAGTCGACCGGTGAATGTATCACCTGGCCTCCTCGTAAGGTATGTGTGTGTGTGCTAAAAGCTAAAACATTTTTTCAACTTTCACGGTATTTTACGATTGTGCGGGAGGAATATATTTTACCCCGTGAAATGTGGCCTTAGATCCCTCGGGAGATTAATGTCGCCAGACACCACAGGCAAAGCGTCGTCTTCCCACGCCAAGCGCTTCCCTCGCGGCGCGGCAGCCGGAAGCCATTACTCAGTCGCGCCCCCTCCCAGCTGCGCCACATTTATCATCGGGGACGCAGTCTTCCTACGCCAAGCGCCGCCACGTACATCTGGCGCGCAGGTGTGCACTCAAGTCGCCGTGCACGTGTGCTGCTGCCCCCCCCCCCGGAAAACATTTATCATCGCGGGCGCAGTCTTCCCACGCCAAGCGCTTCCCACGCGGAGATTAATGCCGCAACGCACTACGTTCTCACGCCAAGGCTCCAGACGCGTGTATAAATAGGGCTGAGACCCCCCATCTGCAATCCAGTCTTCTCTGAGTCGTCGCGCTGAGCACTTCGATCATCACAATGTTTTCTGAGGATCTTAGCTTATTCAGCGATATTGGTAAGTAAATTTTTGATATTTAACTTGTTTTTCTGGCTGTTTTAAATTCTTTCACATATACTGATGAGGTTTTTTTTCTGCTTCAGACTTTGATGAAATTCTCGCTGAGGATGATTTCGGTAATGATAATATTTTTTAAAGTAACTAGATTTATGAAAATGTATAGTGCTGAAGCAATAGTCTATATTATTAATTTATTTGTTCGCAGGTGATTTGGATATTTCCTGCAGTGACCTTTTTTATTTCAGTACGTATTTATCTATAGATTATTTTTTTCCCATGTCTTTATAACTATTGCTAATACATCTTTTTTTCTTTTTCATATGAACCATCACGCCCAGAGAAGCGTAAGGGTAATTCTTCTCAGAATTTAAGTAGCCCAAAAAGAGCTTGTGATTGCTCACAATGGAGCATGCTCCAAAATATTGACGTGGATGTGCCGCAGAGCACGTCACCACCACATAGCATGCCGCCAACTCCGCCACCACAATGGGTTCTTCCGCAACCACCAGCACACTGGAATATCGGTAAGTCCAGTACATCAGTAATTTACCTATATTATTTTATGCTTACAAAAATTATGTTTTTCATGATACTAAAACATTTTTCTTCTTTTTATGTTTCAGAGGGGGCGGTCGGACGCCCGGCCAACGAGGCAGTTCCGCCACCAATATGGCGACCATGGGAGACATCGGAACCTAGCCGACCGCCCGCCACAGCAGCAGCCGGGCCCCCCAGCCGCCCATCACCGGGGACCCAGCCGACCATCGCCCGGCTCCAGCCGCCACTTCAACAACCCATCGCCGGGGCCCAGCCGGCAGTATGCCAGCCCATCGCCGGGGATCAGCCGGCAGTATGCCGGTCCATCGCCGGGGCCCAGCCGGCAGTATGCCGGTCCATCGCCCGGCACCAGCCGACAGTATGCCGGTCCATCGCCCGGCTCCAGCCGGCAGTACGCCGGTCCATCGCCCGGCTCCAGCCGGCAGTATGCCGACCCATCGCCGGGGCCAAATCGGCAGTATGCCGGTGCAGGGGCAGCCTTATGCAGTCATGATCATGCAGCAACGATGGGTGAGTCAGCAGTATCGCGCTTAGTCCTTGAAGACAGGCTTAGTGCATTTAAAAATAGAATTTATTCCGGGACAATTTCAAATTCTCTAAATTTTATTGATCCAATGAATTTCATTGATGCTTGCTTTAAACTTGTTGCCGGTAAAGTTCGCGAAATTGTGGATAATCGGTCCTCCCATCTGTAAAGGTGCAGGTTGGACTGATTAACACATATAAAATACAGAAGGAAATGATTTTGGAAACCGCCCCGTATGTGCTTTTTAACTAAAATGCGTGAAGTCACAACAAGCACTTGCCTGTCGGATTGGTATGAAAAATATGTGAAGTCGGAGCTCAGAGTAAAATTGTGTGAGTATCAAGAAAGGACAAGTGGCAAAACTCTCGATAGAATAGAATCCCTCGACATTAGCATTTCTAATTTTCAACCTTTCTATCATGGGTCTTCCTATGTTGCTCTGCCACTTGATATCTGTAGAAAGAAGGCCGTCATCAATGTTAAAAAACAAGAATGACTAGTTGTGCTTTCTATGGACAATTCTTGCATATCACGTAAAGGCGCTTAAAAAAAATGGTGATAGGGTTAGCACCTACATGAAAGTACGTTCACTCTACCCGCTCGATTTTTCAGGTATTGAGTTTCCGGTAAAACTCTCTGACATTTCTAAATTTGAGAGGCAAAATCCAGACTATTCTGTAAATGTTTTCGGTCTGGATGAAGTTAAAGGTAAAACATGTAGTTTCCGGGGCCCTCCATCACACTGCAGACAAACGCGTTCACCACATAAACATGTTGATGATTACCGACGGTAGTGGGAAAAAATTACATTACTGTTGGATTCACAACTTGTCGGCGTTAGTCAGTTCTTCTTTAAGTTTGCATGAGCATACTATTTTTATTTGTGACAGATGTCTGCAACATTTTGCACGCAAAGATCTCCTGGACCGCCACGAGATCGACTGTGCAAGGGTTGATCCTGTAAGAGTGGATTTACCCGGCGACGACGATAAAACCTTAAAGTTTAAGGATTTTGTGCACCAAGAGCGTGAACCCGTCGTCGTTTACGCGGATTTTGAAAGTTTATTGCTACCTTATGATTCTTGA